>CM049596.1:5463921-5961421 GCA_026979955.1 Megalurothrips usitatus
GCGCTGCCGCTGCCGCTGCTGAGGGAGTGTTTAATCCTTTCGGCAGCGTTCGTGTTGTCTTGGAACACAGTGGGCGTCCGGGGGGAGTCCGGGTTCCGGCCGGGCTCGCGGTGCGGCAGTGCGGCAGAGCCTTTCTCCTCTCTATCTCTCTCTCTCCCTCTTCATCTGCCTCTCTCTCTCTCCCTCTCGCCGTGCTGAATTACCTTGTTTACACTTTGGCCGGAAATCAATCCCAAGCGGTCGCGTCGTAGCGGTGGGGTCCGCGGGGGGTCCGCGGGGGGTCCGCGGGGCCCGCCAGGGTCCCGCCGGTGGGGCCGACGGCACCAGGCGACGGCGCCGGCGCCTGCCCCCGACCCCCCGCGGCGGAGGCGGCGGCGGCCCTCCGCCCATTACTGGAGCATTATTGCTGCTTGCCGATCTTGTTTTTCGACGCCGACGGCGGCGCGGCGGCGGCGAGGCCCGAGGCCCGAGGCCTCCCGGGAATCACCTGGTGCGGAGTGGCCGACCGGAAGGAAGGGCAACAAGCCCGCCGCCTCCTCGGGGCCGGGGCTCCAGCCGGGGCTCCAGCCGCGGCTCCAGCCGCGGCTCCAGCCGCGGCTCCAGCTCCAGCAGCTCGAGCGAGAGGCGGCCGCACCGCTACCACGGCTCCAGCCAGCACGGCACCAGCTCATACTCGGGAAAATAATTTTACACGGTGTGCCGCCGACGACGACGACTTGAGGAGTTTCCGTGAGAGGGACAGAGAGAGGGACAGAGACAGAGAGAGACGGTAGTGGTGGAATTAGTGCCGTGGCGAGGCAGTTGTGTGGGGAGCGCCTCTGAAATTAGGCCGCGTTAGCGGAGCGGCTCTGAGGCTTTGAATCCGGGTGCCGGCGTGGCTACAAATCCTGGTCGGCGGCCCGGCCCCGGCGGAGGCCGCGTGCTGCCTGTGCTGTGACACTGTGTGACACTGTGCAGGCCGGGCGGGTCGGGCTGTGTAGGCCGGGCTGTTGGGGGGGCCCCGAGGCCCCCGCGCCCCGCACAGCCAGCCGTGCCGCCGCCACCAAGTGCCTGACGACGGCCAGCACCGGGCCTTCCTCCTGGTGGACGACTCGCACGTGTGCGACAGCCACGTGCGTCACGCCGGCGGCGGCGCCGTAAAGTGAAGGGCGGCACGGCCTGTGCGGCCCCCGGCGGGCCCCCCGGCGCCCCCCCCCCCCCTGCAGGCCCAGCAGCTGCTGCTCTGCGCCGACAGCTGTCCGCCCGATAATATATATAATGGCCGGACCCCCGAGGCCCCCTCCGGCCGCACGGCCAGCCGGGGGCCTCCCTGACCTGGGGCCTGTGGCCCCTCTCCTCTCCCGCTGCTGTCCAAACACCGACAACAACAACAAGTGCAGCAAGCAACTTGTTTCCGACGGGTTTCTCTCCCGACTCCACTACTTTTTCCACCCCAGAGCTGGCTGCCGGGGGCCGCCGCCACGCGCCGCGGGTGACCGTGCCGAAAGGAGGGCCGATTCGAGTACCGCCACGCGCGGCCACGGCTTGGCCACGCGCCCGCCACGAGTGGCCGCCCGCCGCCCGGTCCATTTCCCCGGCACGATAGCGACTCGTAAATGTCTCAAGAGCACGGCGTGTCGCGTGCCGTGCGGGGTGCGGCTTTGCAGATTGGCCTTTGTGTGTAATCCCGCTGTGCCGGGGCACGTACGATATGATTCATGCTGCCTTTGCCCGGGCGCGCGCTTCGGGTGGAAGCGAGTCGATAAAATATCCCGCCGCCGCCGCGAGAGAAGGAGACAGAGCGGCTTGCGGGCGAGATGGAGAGAGAGAGAGAGAGAGAGAGAGAGAGAGAGAGAGAGAGAGAGAGAGAGCTCTTGTAGGGGGGCGGGAAAGCGCATGGATCTTGTTCGACAGGCATATCACAGGCCGTGCGGTGCGAGAGGGCGCTTTTGATGCCAAGCCGAATGCGCGCGCGCGGTCGTTGTCTCGCCATAGGCTTTGCTACACTTCCTGGAGCGCCTGCGGAAATGCCGACGTTCGAGTTCGACGATGATTGCAACGCGCGTGAAAGCTTTTGTGTTATCGGTGATTCACGCTGACAGGATGCACTCCTGTGCCTCCCCATTGCTTTTGTCAGTGTTATGTGGTTCATATAGTGTCCTCGGCCTGCAGCGAATATTAAACGATTGTGTTCCTCGTGCTTAGCCCGTGTCGCTGCTGCTGTATGTGTGTGTGTGTGTGTGTGCACTCGGGACTTCGTGGCCGCGGGTCCGGCCTGGTTCTCGTAATTAAACGCGTGTCGACACTTAGTGTTTCACTCCCGTGGGCCCGGTCTGTTGGGGTCGGTGCTGTGTGCGGGAGGCGAGGGGGTGCTTACTACACAAAATCAGCGGAGCGACCAGAATGCTATATAAATAATTACTTTATTTCGTACCTAATTCATTTATAGAACGCCTCCTCCAATGACGTCGTTACAAACAAAAAGCAACAATCACAATGTTTCGTTTGTTTGTCCTTTTTTTTACAAAAAATGTATGCGTCGCAACATTGTTTATTTACTGTTTTATACATTTGCGATCTATCAACACAAGACAATCACTTACACACACTGAGTTTCATTCCTTCCATTCTCAAGCTACCGACTTAACATTACACTAACTCTCTCATTCGTCGTTTTCACCAACCAACAATGTCAAATCCCCTCAAGAACTTGCAGTTTTTCGACAGCAAAGGTCGTTTTAATTTCATGTTTATACACATTGCATTCGTAGTAGATAAATTTTGGTTTCAGCTAAATTTGGAGTTTACATCTTCCCACTAAAAATTTAGGCAGTCTTATACTGCATTTTAAGCATTCAAAACAGTTTTCGTTTTTCAAAATCACATGAGCTTTAGTCAAAATTTTCTATGCTGCATCACTTTATTATTATCCGCTATATGCGCTCATATAGTATCGAGCGATAATATGGATTGTCTTTTTTTATCATGACGGTATTTCGACGCCACCATTCCTTTTCAAAAAAAAAATTATAACTTTTTTGTGCGTCAATAATATAAAAACGACACATTAAACAAAATCGTAATCGCGATTCGGTTTAAACGGGATTTAGGCAGGGTTTAAACGCGTTTACGAATTTAGATTTGAGCAGGTATCGAAAATACGAAATAATGAGGGGAAACAAAACTTAGAGAGTAGTTTGGCAGCGCCGCGCAGAACATACAGAAGGCTAGTCGCGGTGTGCTAGGCGCCGTCCCGTTCGTGTTGGACTTGCGAGCGGTTTGATTCCCGGTCACTCCGCCTAAGTAGTACGAGAGCGGTGCACCGGCGCCCCGCCTCGGCCCCGGCTCGCTGGAGCTGGAGCCCCCGACCGCCGCCACTTCCGTCCCGTCCGCATGGCTTGTCGCACTCCCAGCTCAGCACACAAGGTGGTGGGGGTGGGGCTCGGCGGCGAGGTTTGTCGGCCACCCCGCCGCCCCCGCGGGCCGCCCCCGCTCGCCGCGGCCACCGCCGCCGACTTGGATGTGGTTGCTGCTGAGGCCGAGGCTCGGCCTGTCCGCAAGCAAAGGGTGTGGCCGGCTTTGGCCTACCTTCCATGGGCGCCTTAATTTACGCTGGCGGGTGGGGCGGCCGGGTGCCGGCTGGCCGGAGCAATTTTCGTCATCCCGCACGGCGCATAATATAGGCTGGCTGGCACTGGCGAGGCAAGAAAGTACGTACTCGCAATGTGGTGATTTTTTTTTTGCCGACAGTATAGCAGGGAATAAACGCAAGCAAGTTTGTTCATTTAGATTTTTATCACAATGCAGGGGGTGCGGGGGACGATGCTTTAGAATGGGAAGAAAACAAAGTTGGGGGAAAAAAGTTTTTATTTTATTTTAATGTTGACGTTACGTTCTGGTTCTGAACTTGGGTTTTATCGTGGAAATTAAAGTTGGTACAGGGAAACAGAGGTTTATTATGAGCACTCTGAAACTGTAGAGTTTAAACGCAAGCTCCTGAGAGGTGCACAACAAGGTCCCTTACGTACAAAACTACACTCTCTTCTACGTATAAAACTTTTCGTTACAAATCTCTGATGGCTTCTCTAGTGAAATGCACTGGTCTTTTTTTTTTTGATCGTACGCTAGAGTTTAAACCACGTACTATCAGAGTAAGGAAAAGAGAGGAAGTTTATTAAAGAAGAAAATGGAAAATGGTAAAAGAGAGAAATTCAATCCGGGACAAGTGTCACCCTGTCACGATAATGAGCTTAAAAGGAGGGAATTCTTTTGTAAAAAATATACTTTATTCGAGACTTTGAAGTGGAAACAACATAAATGTTGTGTTTTAGCGTGTTCTCCCATGGAGCGACAACAGCTGTACGTAGATCGACCGCCTCTCTCACCTGGCAACGAGTTACGCCCCCTGGGGCACGAGGCAAACAATAGCACTGACTAGCACCAAGCGCAGCCAGAGGAGCTAGAGGCAGCCAGCATAGGCGTCCTCCCAAAGGCATCATGATGAGCGACAATGATGATGACGAACGTTACCACAGGTTCATTAAATTGAGAAATTTTGGTAATGTGGTAGATTTTGGAATATACTGGTTTAGAAAAGAAATGGAGTCCTAAAATGTTCACCATCATCATTTCGTGTTTCAAAGCAAGCTTTACTTCAGCTGTTGCAAATTCTAAAATAATTATGCAAAACCAGATTCACTTTAAATCTTTCTTCACGATAGGCGCATGATAATTTATTCTCATTGAAACCAGTCGTGTGTCTGCTATCTTTCCGTCTACAAAAATAAATAAATTAAAAAAAAAACATGAAAAAATACTTGCACGGTTGAAAAACAAAGTCAAAAAATGGTGGGTGGTTCTTTGAACGGCGCCACCGGCCGTGCGATGTTTTCATTGTTCTCACTTTCGAGTGGACAACATGAAGGATGACCGTGACGTCTCTGCGTGGGACGAGATACTCTACATTGTAATTCTATTTGAACCGCTTACTACTCCGGGGTGGTGGTCTCTCGGCTGGAATGGTCTACTTCAAGGTTATGTGCTGGCTGAGTACCCATAATGCTGAGGGAATGGAAACTCGCGCGGCCCTCACGCCGCCTGCAAGGGACGGCGCTCCCCCCCTCCCCCTCTCTCTCTCTCTCCCTCCCCCGCATCGCCGACGCACAAAGTTTCCAAGCCGCGGCCCTGAATAGCGCGGGCAGAAGCTGACCAGCGCGAGCGGCGGGAGGTTGGGAGAGTAGTGGGAGGGGGGGCAGTGGGCACTCAGCGATGGCTGCTATATATTTTTTATTTTTATCTGCGTCTGTTATCACATTCAGCAGCTATTGGTTGGGTATTACTCAGCACATTATGCCTTCTACTCTGGTTAAACGACGCCGATGTCTTGCGATATGGGGCTCTACAGCACCGTCGCAAGTTTTTCCTTTTCTTTTCTTCTTACACATTTTCGCTAGCTAGCGACGTCTTTGCACTAGCAAAGTGTGTGTGTGTGTGTGTGTGTGGATCCTGACGGATCCCCCCTCACGCGTTCCGACGTGGTCGACGAGCATGCGATGCTAATCGGCGACGCGGGAAGTGCGGAGGCCGAAGCGGAAATGCGAGTGTCACTGGGCGATACTACAAGGGAGTGGCACTTGGAAGACGAAACTACTCCGAGGGAAGACTACGGGGGGAGCGGCGCGCGCGGCCCGTCGCCCGGTCCTCGGACAGGCGACCTCACCGCCCTCCCGTCCTCGCAGTGCCCGACCGGACCGGGAGAGGGGCGGGCGCGCTCCCCGCAAAACCAAAGGGAACAACAACAACTATCAGAGTCCACTTTGACAGGAATACGATATTGTCCCCACCGATGAGGTATTTACTTTGCACATAACAAAAATAAATTACTAGCTATCTATGTACAAATAATAATCATAATAATAATAATAATAATAATAATAATAATAATAATGATGATAATAATAATAACAACAACAACAACGAAGTGCCCGGTGATGTCTTTTTAAAGTTGCTTTGCCGGTGTCCAGTGCGCGCCACCGCTTCATCATTGTCCGTTTTACACTTTCACAGATGAACTATCTCGTTCCATTTTCTCTTACACACACACACATCCATTCATTCATTAATTCATAGACACACACACACAAAGTGGAACGCTTCGGTGGCGGCTTGGCGCGCGCTGGAGAGCTGGATACGGGGTGCTGGTGTGGTGCGGGTGGGGTGCCGGGGCCGTGCTGGGGCGGTGCAGGAGCAGAGACCCCTGCAGGCCCTGCGTTGGGACGGATGCCGAGGAGGAGATGCTAGTACAGGTTGCGGCCAGCGGGCGGCGCTAGTAGCGCTGCTGGCCGCTGCTGGAGTCGGTCGGGGACCGGGCGCCGCGCGGGGTCACGATCCGGGGCGACCTCATCGCCGACAGGGTCGGCGTCGGCGAGGTCGCCTGCTGCTGCGGCAGGGGCTCGAGGCTCGGGCCGAGGCCCGTGGTGGCGATGGTCTGCACCTCGGCGTCGTCCTGCGCGGCGTGGACCTGGGCGGCGGGGAAGCCCGGCTGGGAGAACACGTCCCACCGCTACGAGTTGAGGGACAGCGGCTGCGCGAACACGCCGTCCTCGTGGGACGTGTACAGCGCCACGGGGTGGCACGACATGGACAGGCTGCTCTCGTGCTGCGCCCGCTTGGCGCCCTGCAACAGGGACGTGACGACTGCTTGAACCCGCACACTCTCTCTCTCTCTCTCGCTCTCGCTCGCTCGCTCTCTCCGTCTCGCTCACTCCGCCGGCCGCCTCCCCCGAGCCCTCACCTGTCTGATCTTGGTGTAGGACAGCACGGCGATGAGGATGAGGAAGACGACGCAGCCCATGCAGGAGCCCACGATGAGCCCCAGCCTCCGCGTCAGGAAGGAGCCGGTGGCCGCGCCCGTGGGGTCGCCGCCGTCCAGCGTGCGCACCTCGGCGCAGCGCGACGTCTGCGAGTCGACGAGCTGCAGGGCGCTCGCGCTCCGGCCGCCCGCGCGGACGTCCGCCCGGGAGTCGCTGCGCGGCAACAAGCACACCGTCAGCGTGGACCCGCGCGCCGTCAACTCCCTCGTGACGGCGGCGGCGTCGGCGGCGCCTGCTTACCTGACTATCCGGGAGGCGTTGGCCGCGGCCGCGTCGGCGACCGGCGGCGACGCGGTGCTGGTGGTCGTGCTCGCGGGGGCCGTCGCGGTGGCCGGGGACTCCGGGGTCCAGCTCGCCACGGCCAGCACGCAGATCAGGTAGCGGGTGTTGGGGTCCAGCGCGGTGAGCCGCGTGTTGCGGGCCTCGCGGCCGAGCATCCGGCCCCGCACCTGCAACAGCACACACCGCCCCGCTCCGTTAGCCGCGCGCGCACGGGCGTCACTTTTCCGAACACGGAGCCGCGGGTTCGACGCCGGCCGCCGCACTCCACATTTCACGCTGTTAATTTACCGCGTTGCTGGAATACTCGGGGCGGTCGGGCCGGCCTCATACAAGGCGGAGGAATCCCGAGCACGCCGGCCACCCACACGGAGGCCCGGCCCCCGCGGCCCTCGCGGCCCGACGCGACATTCCACACTCACACTTCTCCGGCAGGACACACTGTCGCAGTCCTCGCTGACCGGAAAGTGACGCGGGGGGTGGCGGCTGACAAACAGCGTGAATTTATTATAATTCCTCCCCCTCCCCCACCCTCTCAGCCCTTCCCCTCGGGCATTCGCGGGGGGGCCTTCGGGTCTCATTTCCGCCAACCTCTCCAAGGGGCCATCACAGGGGCCAAGCCGAGCCCACCCTTCTCTCCCTCAAATTCCGCTCTCACTAATGATTACCAGGTCACTAGAGCATGCCGCACCCCCCCCCCCCCCTGCCCCTTCCCGCCCCTCCCTGACCTCTGCACCGGGCAGGAGCGGTCGGGCCAGCGCCCCGCCCCGCACACGGTCCCCTGGGCAACATTCCAGTTCACTTGACTCGGCCCTCCCTGCAAGCGTTTGCAAGCCGTAGGCCTTGTTGCTCGCTGCCCGCCGCGTCAGCCATCCATCCATGAGAAGGTCGCTTATTATGCCACCGCATTAATCAAAATCGCGCACAGAAAATGCCGGGGATTTTTTTTATTCCGCGGAGTTGGCATTTTTTCGACATATTGTCAAAGGGGAGGAGCTCGAGAGGAGGAGGAGGGGGCCACGCCGCGCCACTAAATATTTCCCTATGTGCCTCGCATCCTTTACCCCCGGGCCGGATTATGCGTGGCACGAGGACACCGCGGCCGCAGCCCGGGCAGGGCCGCGTCTGCGGGAGGCGTTCACCCCGATATGCCCCCGAGGAGCGCCCCCCCCCCCCCCCCACCGCGGGCGCCCCGGGGGGTCCTGCCATGACCGGAAAAAAGGCCGCCGCTGCCAAATTGCCGTGGCTGGCTGCTCCGCCTGGCTGCTGTCTGGTCGGAGCGGCGCTGAGATGGGGAGGAAGGAGGCCTCCCCTCCCTCCCTGCCCGCTGCGAGAAGGGCACCGGGGCAGACGCACAGCGGTGCGCGGCAAGCAGAATGTCCTGCTCTCCCATCTCTCTCTCCCTCTGTCCTCTGTCTCGCTCCCCCTGCTGCGTCGCCGGCCGACACGGAGAACAAAACGGGGATTTGTGGCGTGGACAAAGAGCGAGAGGGAGAGAGAGAGAGAGCGATCTTGCCCTCCGGCCTTGCCTCGCACCCCGTCGGCCTCGGCGCCTCGGCCGTCGACGGGGGAGTGCAAGGGCCGCCGCCGCCGCCGCCGCCGCCGCCCTGGTGGAAACTCTGTAATCACCGCAGCGCTCGTCGGCGTCAGCGTGGTGCGACCTTCCGGGTGACTGGACGGAGCGAGAGACCCCCGGATCCCGGGAGCCCCGGACTCCCGGCCCCGGATGAGGAAGCCGAAGCTCAGCTGGGATTAAACGCAGCCTGCCTCTGCCCTGCCGCCGCCGCCGGGGGGGCTTCGGTCTCTGGGAGGGGGCAGAGCGCCGCACCTACCGAACAACAACTGCAGCTGACAATAACCTTTGGCGGCGGGCCGGCGGCGGGTCCGGCCGGCTCAGGGGCTCAGCCCTCTGTGGCGCCGCCGCCGCAGCCACCGCCGCCGCCGCAGCCGCCGCGCCGGGGCGGCAGCAGCGCTCCCATGTTAATTATTTCAGCCCTGCCCGCCGGCTGCGCCGGTGTTGGTCCGCGCCGGCGAAGCGTCGCACGGCGCGGCCTTCGCGGTGCTGAGAACCGCCCCACCCAGTCGGGGGCCGCGCACCGCACCACCAACACGCCCTCGAGGAGGGGCCCGGAGGAGCAGGATCAGATCTCGGCATCTCCTGACGCGGGGCGAATATTAGAGAGAGAGAGAGAGAGAGAGAGAGAGAGAGAGAGAGAGAGAGAGAGAGTCAGCCGCTGTGCTGGTCCTGTGCACGTCAGTGCCAACCTAGAAGGCCTGTCCGCGTGTTTGTTTTTCGCGTGCGCGTGCGTGTGTGTGTGTGTGAGAGAGAGAGAGACCCCCCCTGCCTTGTAATGCCTCTCCCTTTCCTCCTTGAGTGCCGGCAAAGGGCTTTTCCAATAGCGCGTGGATCACCCCTTTCTCACAACGCCTCTTGTACGTGTGCGTGTGTGTGTGTGTGTATGCTCAGTAATATTCGTCGACAGTAAAGCACCTCCGAAGTAAATACAGCCCGCGCAAACTCCGCGGGCGCCCTTTCGCCGCCGGCCCCCCCCCCCCCTGCTCCCTACTCCCTCTCTCCCCTCCTTCTCCCTCCCACCACACCCTCTCCCCCTCTCGCTCCCCTGCCACGCTCAGCCATCTGCCTTTGCGCGGGCTGGCGCCTCGCCTCTGCGCCGCTGCCTTCAAGGTGTGCGCCGGAAGACAACACGACGTCAGTGCCACTTACCGCGGGGGAGGGGAGGGGGGGGGGGGGGGGCGAGGCGGCGGCAGCGAGGCCCTCCAAGCCTTGATGCGATGCGCTCCCTAGCCTGCGAACCTCTACGCTAGCATAACACGACCACGCATTTTCTTTTCAACCCAGGCGGTTTTCGTCATTGATTTTTCCGCGTAAAAATTTCTCATAATTTTAAAAGAATGCATGTATATGTTTTTTTCCCGCAAGTGTTATTATTGTGTGGTGGGACCGACTTATTTATACAGGGCGTGCGCGGCCCGCCGGAGACCGCGCGGCCGTAGCGAGCAGGAAAGAGGCGCGGTGTATATCGTGGTTGGAAAAGAGTCAAGCTTCCACCTCTCTCGGCGAAAAGTCGTGGTGGCGGTGGTGTATCAAAGTCCACGAGGCACGCCGCCAAGACAGCGCCGCCCGCCCCGCCCCGACGCGGCCTCAAGCCCACGTGCGGCGGCCTTGCTGGGGGTCGGCGCCGGGCCGCGGGGGGTCTGCCGCGCCCGGTGCTGTCTTCAGCCTCGTCCGTCGACCCGCTCGTAATGAGACAGGAAGGGAGGAGAAAGGAGTGGGGCCCCCGCCGGCCCCGGGGCCGCCGTCAGGCCGCCGTCAGCCCCGGTGCCCCGGAGCCCCGGAGCCCCGGAGGCCCCCCGGCGGAGCACGAGGGCTCGTCTCGCGCGTGGTGATCCATATACATGAACATGACCGTGCTCTTAGCGCCGGCCGACATGCCCCCCGCAGCGCCGACCGCAGGCGGCCGCCACACGCCGTCAGCCCCCACTAGTGGCTGCTCCTCTCCGAGCGCGGTATCGCATGGCGTTCGCGAACTAGGACAGGAACGCGGCGGCGCAACCCGCGCACCAGCCGACGGCGGGGTGACACGGCAGTCGACGGCATCCTGGCCGCCCGCGGGGACACGGGGCGCGGCGGCGGCGGGTACTTCGTCGCCCCATCCCGCGCTGATGTGAAAGTTCCGGCGCCTCGGATAACGATGTCACCGCCGCCGACTCCTGCACCGCAGCAGAGTCCCCCCAACCTCCCCCCACCTCCGCTCCGGTGGGTGTGAATAACATGGAGGGAACACAACACAAGCTGTGGCCGCCACGGCGCCGGGAGCGCCTGCGGTGCCCAGGGTAGGCAGCACGGCGCGCACGGCCGTCTTGCTCTGCCTACCTGCCGGGCGGACTCGGACGGACTAGGGGAGCGAGGGAGAGAGGGAGAGATGGAGGGAGCGGGCAGAAGAGAGGTGGAGAGAGAGAGAGACAGAGAGTCGGGTGCTGTCTCATCGGGCCCCGCTATCCTGACTGCGTCAACTTCCTGTCGTGGAAAATGATAAATTATGATCAGCTGCTGCTGCAATAAGCAGCAATGGCTCGTACCCTATCTCTCTCTCTCTCTCCCCCCCCCCCTCTCATTCGCCCTCTCTCTCTCTCTCACTCTCACTCTCTCTCTCTTACAGGGATGGCGGAGCTTGCCGGCAGAAAACGACGGAGTCCTCAGAATACATGACGATTAGACCCCCGCGATGCTTGCATACAAAAAAAATCTCGATTTTAATTTCGAATGAACGGCTACAAAAAAAGGCACAGATGGCGTTTGACCGTCGGCGCGGAATGCAATGGAAATTAAAATTGGCCGGAACAGATGCAAATGAAAGGAAGGTCTTTTTTTTCTTATTCAAACTGCTTTTTGATTAATTTTTGTCGTCGTTTTCTTTTCCCGGAGGGGTGGTTCGCGTTTTTGCCGTGACATTCGCTCAGCACGTCGGCGCCTCCGGGGGCCTCCCGGGGCCTCCGGGGGGGCCTCCGGGGCGTCATGTAGCGCGTCCGCGTGGCTGCATAGCATCACTATCTGCATAGCGGAGCGGGGCCCCCATGGGGCACTCCAGCGGCGCTGCCCGGCGGGCCCGCAGCAGGTGCACGCGACGGTGCAGGGCGCCCCCGGAGAGAGGGAGGGACGGAGAGAGAAAGAGAGAGAGTGTGAGAGAGAGGTCCTAATACAGCGACCCTCCCCTTATGCGAGACCCGCGCCGCAGCAGATAACCGGATTTATGGTCGGGCGGAGGGCGCTGCCGACCCTTTCGCGATGGGGCAGCCTCTGTGACGGAAGCGAATCCCCGGCTCCGGGCGGCTCCGGGCGGCTCCAGGCTCCAGCTTCACTCCAGCTCCAGCTCCGCGGCTCCAGGTCCGGCTCCAGCTTCGCGTGCGGGTGACCGCAGCCAGCGCGACCAGCGCAGAAGAAAGACCCACCACAACGTGATACGGAGAGAGCTGCTGCTGCAGCGGCGGCGGCGGCGGCAGGGAAGAGAGAGAAATTGTGGGATTTCTTTCCTCTGGTTTAATGCAAAAAGCCGCTGCTGCTGTCATCGTCACAGGGACCCCCCGGGGGGTCAGGGGCGGGCCGGGGAGGGGGGGGGGCACTCAATCCTCTTGGCCGCGGCGGCCCGCCTTAACTCGCCGCTCCGGAGCAAAAGGGAGGGAGGATTGACCCCCAAAATTAAGAGGTTTGGTCGGCAGCGGCGGTATGAGAAGGAGAAGGATCTCTCTCTGTCTCTGTCTGTCTCCCTCATTTGGCAGCGTCCGCGCCGCGGGCCGTGGCCGAGGCCGTGGCCTACCCCAACTGGTCTGGGTGCCGCTCGGCGGGCCGCAAGCAAGAAACGGCTCAGACGACGGCGAGGTCGGCAGCGCCGGCGGCGGCGGGATTCCAAGGGAGAGAGAGACAGAGAGAGAGAGAGAGAGAGAGAGAGAGAGAGACAGGGAAAAACGGGGTGAGGCCGGCTAAAAGGGAGCGAGTGAGAGTCTGGTGCGGTGCGCCGCCGCCGCCGCCGCCTCAGCAAAGGCAGAGATAGCGGCCGTGGGAACGCGGCCGCCATTACGCGGGATGTCCGTCTGAATTATGAGCTGCGTTGTGTTTAATTCAAGGTTGTTTTGTTATCTCACGTACTCTCGCTGCTCCTGGAGGTCCTCCTCCCCGCCGCCCCCCGCCGCCCCCGCCGCCGCCGCCGCAACGCTCCGCGCGGGCCGAGGAGGCCGCGGCTCGGCGCCGCCCGGAGCGCACCAAAAAGCGATACCACGCCGCCGTCCTCTTTGCTATCTGTCATCTTCGGGCGGCCGCGCGGACTCAGACAACTCCATCCGCAGTGCGCGCTTTGCGCTCCCCGTTGTGCCTTTCACTATTCTCGCCTTGCACCCCCCCCCCCCCCCCACCGGCTCAGTCGTTTCCTCGTTTTCTTTTAAAGATGGGAGGCGTGAAAAGACGAGCACGAGAAAGACCAGAAGGGGCCGAGAAAAAGAGAGAGAGAGACGGTTTTTTTTTAAACGCTCGTTTTGCATGCCACACCGCCACTTGGCTACTTTGTAGGAACAGAGAAGGAGGTGGTTCCTTGAAAAAAAGTGGAGGGGGGAGAGAGAAGGAGAGATAGAGAGAGGGGGAAAGAGAGAGAGAGAGAGAGAGAGAGAGAGAGAAAGGGAGGGAAGAAGAGTGCCGGCGTGAACTCGTCGTTTACGTCCAGGCAGAACGCCGCCGCGTTTGTTCCATTTTGTCGCCGTCTCGGCCGCCACCTTGGTGGCACAGCGGTAGCCGCGCAGCCGTGCAGCCAGCAGTTATGTTTTTCTAAAGCTTTTCTTGCAGGGGCCGGGCTGACCATCTGGCGCCGGCAGCGGCAGCGGATGCAGTCGTTAGGGGCGCGCCCCGGGGCAATTAATCCGACCCGTAATTAATTTGCAATCGAGTAATCGACGTCGATTCCCTCGTGGCGGCGGCGGCGTTCGACCTTCTCTCTCTCGCTCTGACGGACGGCCAAGTGTCGCTCTGTGCCTCCGCTATAAAAATCCCTCCCCCTCGGCCTGACCTATCGCCGTCTCACCCGCTCGCCCACTCTCTCTATCTCTCTTGGGTGCCGCTGCCGCCGCTGCTGACCTTTTAGTTACGGTCGGGTGGTCGGCAGCGTTGAATCACCTGGAAAATCAAAGTCTCCCGCGCGCTGGAGGAGGGGGGAGGGGGAGGGAGGGGGAGGGGGAGGAAGGGGGAGGGGGAGGGAGGGGGCGTGTCTCATTACAGAAAGGGGGGAGAAATACGCCTTTCTCTCCCTCCCTCCCCCTATTGCCCCGCCTGGTGTCTTCTCCGTCCGTCTCGCTCTAACATGCGGCGGGAATAGAAAAAAAAAAGAGGGAGCCGCGGTAACCGCGGCCAGGTTGAGCAAACGCCTTTTAAGCCCCGCGGACGGCCGCGCGCCTCGCGATGACCATGAGAGTAATGGCTGCCGCGGTGGGAGTGGGCCGCAGCCTCACCGGGGTCTCCTCAAGCTGCCCGGCGGCGAGGGGTGCTATATTTTACTAGTCGCGCACAACAAATATATTAAAAATAATAATTTTCAATTTTTTTTTGTTTGAAATTCCTGTTGAGAAACTGCGGAACATTTGTTTTAAAAATGTATCTGAAGCGCTGCGGTACTGTACCTTGTCGTCGTGGTCCAGCTTGTGGTAGGCGACGCGGTAGCCGCGGAGCGGGCCCGTCGCGCCCTGCCAGGACACGAGCACCGAGTCGGGCTGGATGTCCTGGATGGCGAGGGCGACCACGAGCTGCGCGCCGCAGAAGCGCGGCGGCTGCAGGTCCAGGAAGACGGCGCCGCGCAGCTCCTTCGGGGACTCGCAGCGCAGCTCGGGCTGCGACAGCTTCTGGTGGTCCTGGAACCACTGCCACAGCTCCCACTGCTGGCAGCCGCAGTGCAGCGGGTTGTCTGCAACACAGGCGGGGTGGGGACGGTTGTAGTCACTCGCGCAAGTAATATTAATACCCGTTTTCAAAGCGAAATTGGCGCCCACTCGCTTCCCCCGCACCCCCTGGTTGGCCTCCACGGCGGCGGCCTTCCCCTCAGAGCGCTCGCCCGCTGATACACCCCTTTTCACGGCCGTGGAGTAAGTAGTCTTTCGGCGGCTATTCAGCGACAAACTTTCCAGGGCCGGGCGCCGCCGTCGCTGCCGCCGCCGCCTCGCGGCCCCGCGGGCCCCCCGCCGCCCCCGCCGCCCCCGCCGCCCCCGCTACCACGCTGCACCACCGTCGCGGACCCGGTCGTTCAATCGTGTTCGCGCGGGGAACAAGGAAGTGTCTTGGCTGCTTTATGCGCCGCCGCCGCCGCCGCCGCCGCCCCCGCGCTGCTGCTGTCCGGGGCCAGCGGCGGAGGCGTCGGCGGCGGCCTCGGCGGCGCGCGGGGCTCCCCCACCCGGACTCTTAATTCGCGGTCAAAAGACGCTCAAACCGACAAGTCGTAAAACCACGTCAAGTTAAAGGCCGCCCGCCCTGCCGCCCCGGCCGCCTCGGGGGCTCGGGCCCCGCCCTATCAGGCTGCCGGGGGCGCGGCGCGGGCCGACGGTAATTCACTTCTTTCACAGCTCCGCCCGGGTCCGGCGGCCCTGCGCCCTACGCCCTGCGCCCTCGGCCTGGCTGCTGGCCGGGGCTGGCCGCTGATAGGGCAGAAACTTTGGCCGCCGCTGCTGCTGCTGCTGGACTGGCCGGGGCGCCCGGTTCGTTAGAATTCGGCGGGGATGAGGGGCGGGAGGTTTGCTGGAGCCCCGGGCGCGCCGCTGCAGTCACCGGCAGGCGCCCTGCCCCCGCCCCCTGCCGCTGTAGCCGGCGATACCCGCTCGCTGACTGCGCAGCTCCAGCTCCAGCAGGCCGCCCTGTGCAACAACGGCTCCAGAAGGGGGACCACGGAGCCCGGGCTGCTTTATTAAAAATAACACCGACCACGTCGGTATCAATTGTGTAGTGCGCCGAGAGGAGGTGGAGGGGCCGGGCGCCGGAATCCCCATCAGCAGCGGGGAGCCGTTCCGCTCCGAAGGAGGGCTCTTCTCCAGGCTTGCGCCGGCTCCAGGGGGCGCCTCCTCTCCAGTTAGTTCTCCAGGTGAGATGCCGCGCGTCCGGCCCGCGAAGCTATTTTGAGTCGGTGCGGTGCGGCGGGAGGCGAGGCGCGCGCCATTTTCTGGGCATTGTCCCGGTGGGGTGCGAACTCCTCCACGCCAAGCTCCAGCGAACCCATGCGCGGCCCCGGGCACACGCACGCACACGCGGGCACACGCGCACACATGCCGATGCAAGCGCAGATAATACCCTGCCTTTTTTCCGCCCCCTCCTCTAAACCTCCCCCCCCCCCCCCCCCCCCCCCCCGCCTTCGGGGTCCTTTGCAATCTCCGGATCCGGCAGCAATCCCCCACCGGCAAGACGACACCGCCCCCCCCCTCTCCCCCCTCCTCGCCCACCGCCGCCCCTTGTTGTGTGAGGACGAGGTGTACGGCTCTGGGATTGAACGATATTGAAGACCGAGAGTATCTCGTTCACGAGGAAGATACCGGGGGAGGCCGGAGCAGACCCTCGCGGGGCCCAGTAGTCCGGGGCCCTCTCCCGCGAGGCGCACGCACGCCCGCGCCCTTCTGCATGTACCCTAGCAGCAACACGGTATAGTATGTCAAGGCAAACACTAAATGAAAGCGATATTTTTAAAAAAAATCGGAATTTTGAGCATTTTTTTTATTGCTGTATCCGAATGAGTCACGTTAGCGACACACGGACGCCTGCTCTCCGGACCTATCCTTCCTCCATCCAGTGCCGATGCTGAGCAAACCTCAGCCCCCCCCCCCCGCAGGCGCCCCTGTGTGGGGGCCCTTCGTGTTTACCCTCTCCCACCTCGCCCCCCCCCCCCCCCTCCTCCAGCCCTCCACCAACACCTGCCCGCGCCCCTCAGTCAGGGCAGATAGCCAGAAAGAGAGAGAGAGAGAGAGAGAGAGAGAGGGGGGGGGGGGGGAAAGAGAGGTCCGTCGGACGAGAGACAAATTGATCGCGGGCAGATAATTAGATCAAATCCTGAATTAGTCGCTGAGGATGTCCTGCCTTGATTAACGCATTGTCCTGCGCTCCTCTGATGAGACGGTAACGAGCCGGCGACGACCGGGGACGACCGGGGACACACACAAAATAATATCGCCCAAAAGTATTTTATACAATATCTTCTTGGTGTTTTTCTTTCCTTTTTTTTCGGTGCGCGTACAGTGTATAACAGTAGCAGTAGTGCACGGACGGACGGCGGCCCGCCTACTGCCCCCCACTCCCCGTGGCCCCTTCATCATCCCCTTCCGAATACCCTATTCCCGCCGTCTTTCTTTTTTTACCCCCCCCCCCCCCTTCGCCGTCCCTTCTGACTGTCTTTTCCGGTCTTCTCTCTCTCTCTCTCTCTCTCTCTCTCTCTCTCTCTCTCTCTCTCTCCCTCCCTCCCAGCCCTGCGCGCGGCAATCATTGAGAAAGAACGTTTTTGTTTCCGGCCGTGCGCTTTAAAACAGAGAGCTGAGCTCCATAAAAGTTGAGCCTCCGCCGCGCGTCGTGGTTGTAGTACAGAGTAAGCGCGGACTTACGGAGGCCGCCAAGGCCGCCGCGGGGCGCAAGTAGCCGGGCGCCGCTGACCAATTCCATTTTATTCTCCTCTCTCATCTTTTCTCTCTCTCTCTCTCTCTCTCTCTCACACACACACACACACTAGCTCGCTTTCGCTCGTCTTACTTTTCCTCTCTCGTTAGTTTTTTTTTTTGGAGACACGACGTTTGGTGCTACTTGCGAAATCAGCATTGCAAAACGACGCCGGTCACAGTCTGGTCGGTCCGGTGGTACGGCCACCGCCGCCACTACTGCTGCTGAATATGGGTGCGTTCTAGTGCCTCCCTGGCTGCTCCTCCCGGCAACCGCGGCGCGACACGACACGGATGTGACCGGATGTGACCACCACCACCACACCGGGCATTAATATTGGATTAGGCAGCGCGGCGCGGCGCGCTCACTTTTTTTTTTTTGAGGGGAAGGGGGAGGAGGGAGCATTCAAAAAGTCTTGCGCAGAAGGGATTCCCTCGCGTGCAAACATCTGAGCATCACTTCGCATTGAGAAACTACTTTGGAATATATTTTACGATGCTGTCCGCGTGGCACAAAGCAGGGAGGGAAATCGTGTCTGCGTGGTCGGAATATGCGGTGCAGTTCGTAAATGTGAATTAACTGCGAAGCTTTTGGCTCGGTCGTCTGCGCGTCGCGTCGCGCCGCGCATGCAGCATTCCCCTACCCCGGCCCCCCGGCATCTTCCCACTGATCAATAGCGAAGGTGCCGGAGGAGACAACTAGGCAGACACCGGCGGGGGGTGTGGCGTGAAGACGGGCTGGCGGCGGCGTGGGTGTGACGTAGAGCGACACACCGCGACCCGCTACCCGGCAGCCTCACACACCGAAATGTTACGTCGTCGGATGGGCGCGGGCCTCCGTAGGGAAACTGGGTCAGAGTCAGGTCAGCGGGCGCGGCGCAGTGCGGCGCGACGGCGCGACGTGGACACAGCTCAAACTTACAACGGCCTCGCGGGAATAAAAAATGAAACGAGTAATTCCCGTGCTTTGTTTCTGCCAGACCAGACAGAACTCCTCCTCCTCCTTCCTCCTCCTCCTCCTCCTCCTCCTCCTCCTCCTCCTCCTCCTCCTCCTCCTCCTCCTCCTCCTCCTCCTCCTCCCCCTCCCATCCCCCACCCTCCGCACGCCACGCCAAGGCACCCCCTCGTGGGATCCGGGCGATGGCTGTTGACAGGAACAACTTGCGTCACCGCCCCAACGCCTCGCGCGCGCGGGGTGCCCCAGTCCCCAGAGAGAGAGAGAGAGAGAGAGAGAGAGAGAGAGAGAGAGAGAGAGAGAGAGAGGGGGGGGGGGGAGACACCTACAGCGGTGCTGGCGCAGATTACAGGAGAGGAGGAGGGGGCCGCGAGGAAAGGCTTGTTGTTGCCTTGATGAATGCAGCATGATTCTCTAACATGACGGGCGATGCGATAATCGATAGCTAAAACCCAAGTCGCACGGAGCGCGGCAGCGGCCACTGCGTTCACCGTCACTGAAACTCGCTCATTAACTTTTTTTTATATTTCTTCCCCTCCCGCCCCTCCCTCCCCTTCTGATTCGCTGAGAAAGTTCCGTTGCTTCTGACTATCTATATAAGCAGGGGACCGCATTGAAAGGAACGTCAGCAGCAAAAGGTGGAGAAATAATGTTTAGAAAATGAAATAAAATACGCGCCGATAGCAGGGGAGGTCTCGGTGAAAGCTGTTTGTGAAAGTATATGGGATCCTCAATAGCGCCGGGCAGGCGCCGCTAGTAAGCAGGGACGGGACCGCGGGGGGTCCCTGGGGGGCCCCGCGGGGGGTCCGGCAGCGAGATGATCAATGGGACAGAGACAGGAACGTCATGAGCACAACTGATGGGTGGGCGCGCTGCTCGCCTTTCCATATAGGCAATATCAACACGGCGTATGTGTGTGTGTGTGTGTGTGTGTGTGTGTGTGTTTGGCAAGGCAAAGCGAGACATGATGAATCCATGACGAGCTGACCAGACAAGCAGGAGCCGTCGGATGGGAGGTGGGGGGGGGGGGGGGGGGGGGGGGGCGACCGCTGCCAACAGGCAGTCAGCGAAAACGAATGGCGAGGCGATGCCAGGGCGGCCGCGTGGGGCCGCGTGGGGCTGCGGGGGGCCGCGGGGGGCCCGCGGGGGCGGGCAGGACCTCGCAGCCCCATAGTGCGCTGTCAATACGACAGGGATGGGCCTGGGCCCGCCCGACAGGCCCCCCGTCATATGAGGAAAATAAACGAGACGATCGCGTCACTTTTTTTATGTGAACGAGAGGAAGAGAGAGAGAAGAGAGAGAGAGAGAGAGAGAGAGAGAGAGTGCACGCATTTGTGTTTTGGTGGCACGCTTCAACAAGCCTACATCGTGATTGTGATGATTGTGCGCTCCCACCCCATGGCTGACTGACAACCCCCCCCCCCCCCCCCCCCCCCCCCCTCTCTCTCACACACTCACACATACATTCCCCCCCCCCCAATTCTCTCGTGTAAATACCACGAGTGGAAAAAAAAATCACGACGTGAAAGGAGGAATATTGATGAAATAGATGTCCGCAGAGTCGCTCGCCCCCGTCGGGCCGGGCGGTATTCGAACCCGGGCCGTTGTCGCAGTCTGATTACTTCCACTCACTCACCCTCGGTCCGCAGGCTGCGTATCTGCGTCTCCAGCGGCCGCAGCGCGTTGAGCGGCAGGTTCTCCAGGTAGTTCTGGCTGAGGTCCAGCGTCCGCAGCTTCTTGAGCGGCTTGAAGGCGTCGCTGGCCACGCTGGCGATGCGGTTGCCCGCCATGTGCAGCTCCTCCAGCGCGTCCAGGTGGCGGAACGTCTTCTTGGTGACGCGCGTCACCTCGTTGTGCGAGAGGTCGAGGATCTGCAGGGACTGCAGGTCGGCGGGGAACTCGTCCGGCCCCGGGTCCTTGAGCCGGTTGTGCGTCAGGTTGAGGACGCGGAGGAAGCGCAGGCCCTGTGGACACGGTCACGTGTCGGTCAATTTCTCCACAAATATTGAATTAAGTCAGTTTAAAAAAATTCCAAAAATTATTTTTTTCCAAAAAAATAATTTGTTTTTAAATTTTGATTTTTTTCACAAAAAGTGAATTTTTAAAAAAAAATTTGCAGTTGCTAACCCACCTGCAGCCTCTCCGGCGGCATGATCTCGAGCGTGTTGTGGCTGAGGTCGAGCGTAAGCAGCTTGGACACGGCGCGGAAGGCGCCCGGGGACACCTTGGCGATGCGGTTGCGGCTGAGGAAGAGGTGCACGAGGGCCGGGAAGGCGTCGAAGTCCGTGGACGTGATGAGCGACAGGTTGGTGGCGCTGATGTGGACCTCCTCGAGCGCGGGGAAGCGGGCGGGCGGGCCGGCCGCGGCGGGGTCGTGGATGCTGGTGAGCGGGTTGGCCGTCAGGTTGAGCCACTGCAGCGCGGGCAGGCTGCGCTCCGACACCGCGTCGCCGGGCAGGTGCAGGAAGCGGTTGGCGGACAGGTCCAGCTGGCGCAGCGAGCCGGCCGCGTGCAGGAAGTGCGCGGGCACGGCCGACAGCTGGTTGTCGCTCAGGTCGAGCAGCTGCAGCCGCGTCTGGTCGGGCGAGAAGGCGCCGTCCAGGGCGGCGATGGCGTTGCCGCGCAGCACCAGGTCGCGGAGGCTGTGCAGCCCGGCCAGCCGGCTGGCGTCCAGCGCCGTCAGCTGGTTGCCGGACAGGTCGAGCAGCTCCAGGCTCGACATGTTGGCGAGCGCGGCGTACGGCACGGCCGCGAACCGGTTCCCCCGGAGCCGCAGCTCTCGCAGGTTGTCCACGGCGTCGAACAGGTCCGCGTCCAGGCCGGACAGCCTGTTGCCGGAGAGGTCGAGCCGCCGCAGCCGCCGGTTCTCGGCCAGGAAGCCGGCCGGCAGCGCCGTGATGCCGCACCGCTCCAGCCACAGCTGCTCCAGGCTGGGCAGTCCGTGCGTCGCGTTGCCGGGGAAGCCGCTGAGGTCGTTGCCGGACGCCCGCAGCACGATGAGCGTGGGCACGCGCAGGTCCAGCAGCGCGCGCGCGTCCAGCAGGTTGTCCTCCAGGTTCAGCTCGTGCAGGCTCGTCAGCCCCGCGAACGTGCCGTCCTCGACGCGCCGCACCGAGCAGTTGCGCAGGTTTAGCAGCTCCAGCGGCAGCCCGTGGTCGAACACGCCCTCCCCCAGCGCGGGCAGCACGTTGTCCGACAGGTCGAGTGCCTTGAGCTTCCGCAGCGTCGCGAGCGCGCCGGCCTCGATGGCCCGCAGCCCGTTGCCGGCCAGGTTCAGCTCCTCCAGCTCGCCCAGCTCCGCGAACGTCCGCGTCGACACGTTGGCCAGCCGGTTGAGGCTGAGGTCGAGGAAGCGCAGCGCGCGCATGGGCTGGAAGGCGCCGTCCTCGATGGCGGCGATGCTGTTGTTGGTGAGGTACACGCGCTGGATCTGCGCCAGGTCGCGGAACAGCGCGCGGCCCACGCGCGCCAGCCGGTTGTGGCCCAGCCACATGATCTGGACGCTGGACTGGCCGCGCAGCGAGTCGTTGTGCAGCGCGGCCAGGCTGTTGGCGTCCAGCTGGATGGACACGAGCGAGTGGCTGTCGTGCAGGAACACGTCGCCGAGCGCCACCAGGCTGTTGCCCTGCAGGTTCACGTGCTGCAGGCTCTGCAGCGAGCGGAAGGCGCCCGGCGCGATGGCGGCCAGGGCGTTGTTCTGCAGGTGCAGCTCGAGCAGGTGCGGCAGCGGCTCGAACACGCCCAGCTGGATCTCGGCCAGCCGGTTGTTCTGCAGGCGCAGCTCGCGCAGCGCGTGCGTCCGCGTGAAGGTGCCCGGCTCGAGGCGCGCGATGCGGTTGTCGTCCAGGCTGAGTGAGGTGAGCTTCTCGCTGCGGGACAGCGCCTCGGCGGGGATGGCCGTCAGGTAGTTCTTGCTGAGGTGGAGCTGCGACAGGTTGGGCAGCGTGGCGAGCGCGCGCGCGTCCAGCCGCCGGATGGCGTTCTGCTGCAGGTACACGACGGTCAGCATGAACGAGTCGGTGAAGGCGTCCCCGGGCACCTCAAGGATGTTGTTCTCCGACAGGAACAGCTCGCGCAGCTCGGGCAGCTGCTCGAACACGCCGCCGATGTGGTGGACGTGGTTGTGGCTCAGGTCCACGGACCGGAGCCGCTTGTTGGCGCGGAAGGTCTCCGGGTGCAGCAGCACAATCTTGTTCTGGCTGAGGTCGAGCGACTCCAGGTCCCGCAGCGACCGGAACGCGTCCCGATGCACCGTCCCGATGGCGTTGTAGTACAGCGAGAGCGTCTTGAGCGCGGGCATGGGCCGGAACACGTCCCCGGGCAGCTCCTCGAAGCTGTTGGAGCTCAGGTCGACGAACATGAGCGCGCGCAGCTCCGAGTGGCCGTCGTCCGGGATGGCGGCCACCTCGTTCCAGGCGAGGCGCAGGTTGTGGAGCCGCACCATCTGGCGGAGCGCCGTCATCGGGAAGGTGCGCAGCTTGTTCTCCGACAGGTCGAGCTCGGTGAGCGAGTCCTCCAGGCCGGCGAACGAGTACTCGGACGTCCGGTTCAGCAGGTTGCCCTTGAGGGTGAGCTTGGTGAGCTGCAGGCCGTGGAAGCAGTAGGAGGGCAGGTCCGCGATCTGGTTCGACTCAAAGTCGAGGTGGCGCAGCTCGGAGAGGCCGGCCAGGGCCTTGCGCGGCACCTGCGTCAGCCGGGCCGTGGCCACGCTCAGCGACGACAGGTGCGGCCGCAGCGCGGCCAGCGCGTCGTCGGACAGCGTCTCCAGGTTCGAGTTGGAGATGTGCAGCGTGTGCACGACGGCGCCCGGGGGGAAGAGATCCGCGGTGAGCGCCGTCACGCCCGCGTCCAGCTCGTACACGCTCAGGGACTTGACGGGCTCGGACACGAGCTGCAGCACGGCGCGCAGCGTCGCCAGCGACGCGCCCTGGCACTCGAGGAAGAGCGCGCCCTCGAAGGTGTAGCACGGGCATAGCTGGTTCTCGGCCAGCGACGGGCAGTCGGCGGAGCCGGGGCCGGGCCATGACGCCAGCAGCAGCAGCAGCGGCAGCAGCAGCGGCGGCGGCGGCGGCGTGTGAGGACTCAGGCGCATGGCCGCGGCCTCGGCCTTGCGGGGCACCCCCATGGCACCAGGGGCCACGACGCCATGCTGCTGCGCTCAGCCCGCCGCACCTGCAACACAAACACGACCGGGTTGTAGCGGCCCGTGTGGAGCGCGCGGTCCGTGTCCCCCGCGACCCCCCGCGCCGTCGTGCATCTCCGTCGGGGCGCCGTCGGCGGCGGAGACGCACGGCCCTGCGGTGCGCCGGGCTGCGCTCCGCCGGTCATGCCTCACCCGGAATGGTGACGGCCCCGGGATTCACGTGACCAAACCAATTCCTAAGGCGAGGCGGCACTAATGCAGGTGGCCATGCATCCCGCCCGCGCGCCCGGCATCGCAATCAGGCCGGGGCTGCGTGCGCGGCGGCCGCGCGGCGCGCTCTCTCTCCCTCCCTCCCCCCTGCAGGCCGCGCAGCGCGCTACCTCCCTCCGCAGGCGCGGTGCGGCCGCTCCCTCCCACGCGGTGCACGCCTCGGACGCGGCCCCGGTGTGCCCGGCACGGCATGGCACTGCCGGCGTGCTAAATTCACCGCATCACCGCCGCCGCGCTGCGACAAAAGGGGGCGTGATTGGTCGCGACGGCGATTAGATCGAAAACACTCGTCGATAGCAGCGTCGGATCGCGATGCGAGCGGCGAGGCGCGGTGTGTGTGAGTGTGTCTGTGTGTGTGTGTCTGTGTGTTTACCCCCGCCGATCAGAGGTAACACGTTACTCGGGAGCCCCTCGCCTCACCGCGATGAGTAAACAGGAGAGAATTAGGGGAACGCTATTACCCCGCCCCGGCGGCGCGGCGGTGGCGGTAACCCTATACAGGCCGTCAGAGCTGCGCCGCCAGCTCGGCTTACCTCGTCCGAAACGAGCCCTATTCCGGCGCTCAAACTAGGGTATTCCGGAGGAGCTCAAGTCGGAAGTCGGGACGACGACAAGAAAGAATAAAACTGGATCCGCGGACGTAAACTTTTTCCACTTCTGGTATAGTCCCCTTTCCTATTGACAATAAATAAGAACAAACCGGACCCAGGACAAATCGCCTGTGGTTCCGGCATCGTCTCCTCCAGAATAGCCCTTTTCAGAGAAAAGGGAATAAACTGGATCCAGGACATCGTCTTCTCCACCTCCGGCCTTGTCTTTTCCGGAATGCCCTATTCAGCAGAAGGCCCGTGTGAATTAAGAAAAATAAACAAACGATAAAAAATCTATACTCTGGGAGGGCTTGGAGGGTATACGGCAGTGTGTCCGTGGTGTGGATTATGGCCATGCAGATGCCGGGGGGGTAGAAGGTGAGGGGGGAGTTGAAGGAGCGCTGCGAGTGGCGGCGGCGGCGCCCGAGCCAAGTCCCTAACGAGGGCGTCGTGTGCGCTGCCGGCCGGCTGCTGCTGCTGCTGTGCCCTCCTGGCCCCCCGCGGTGACGCCTCGGGCCGGCCGGCCGCGGCCGCGCCGAACTTAAGTATATTCATTACTCCGCCATTCGCGAAAGAATTATGATTGTACATCCCTCACCCCGACGTCTGCTGCCACCCTTCGCTTTCGCCGACAAAGCGGTTATGTAAACAAGTTATCCGCCGCCCCCCACCCCCACTGCTTCATTCCCCCGCTCGCGTTGTTTTTCTTTGGGCCGTGGCGAGGCGTGCTGTGCTTGGCAGAACTACAGGGGCTTCGGCGGGAGAGGGGCACGGGGCGGAGGGGAGCGGGGCTAATTAAAAGCTCTCACCGACTTAGTTTTGGTTGGGCTGGCAGCGTCGTTCGTTTTCTATTAAGTAATTCAGGAGTGCAAGCGACGATGCCAGCCAGGCAAAGGAGTTAGCGTTCAAGTTGAAGCTAAGTCATCAGGGCTCGTCATCCGATTACGCGGGAGGAGACCAGCGCCGGCGGCGGCGGCGGGCCCCCCCGCGGGGGGCCGCGGGGGGCCGCGGGGGGCCGCGGGGGGCCGCGGACACGGGCGAGAACACAAAACCGGCTTCGATGTGCTCCGCGGCGGCGCGGTGCCCGCGGCCGGATGCTGGGGAGCCGGTGCGGCTCAAGGCGCTGCAGTGCACCAGCAAGGCGCCCTCGGCGTAGATCGGGGGACTCCGAGGGACTTCCGGTGCAGGCGGACGCGGTCGTGACCAGAGTTCAGTCGTGCTCAATCTCCCCGTCAAATAATTTTTAAAAAATCTGATTTTTTAAAAATATTTTCTTTAGACCGCCCTCCCCGTTTTTTCAACCAGAGTCCCCCCACCTCTTCTACTCCCGGTCGGCGGCGGGGAAAGGAACACACAGGAAGCCCGAGTTTCCCGTTAATTTCATTGGCCGTGCTGATCACGTCGCCTATTCGTGAAGACCTCCTCCAACTTCAACCCTGATTGGCCCGCCGCTTGCTTTAGCCGCCCGCACGACGGCTTATGCAGCCACCGGCAATTTATTTCTTTCACATTTCTTTTTATCGCCCTGCCGATTGGCTCTGTATTTTTTTTCTCGGTTTCTTTTGTTTGAATATCCCATCATTCTGCGGGAGAAATGGGAGCGGGTGTGCGTGACGCAGGAGTACGCGCCCGAGGTCAAGGATGTACACTTGTATTTCCTCCCATGCGTCTCCTTCAAGTACTTTTCCTTGCAAGTCGGGTGAGAGGAAGCGGCCGCCGTAAGGAGCGAGGCGAGTGCCCCGGTCCCCCGGCGTTCGGGCTTTCGTCGCTAAATGAGCAGCAGTCGCCTCGCCCCGCCCGGCTCCGCTCGGGCTGCCGTGGAGCAGCGGTGAGCGGCCAGCCGGGAGACTCCGCGGGGGGGCACCGTCATGAGACGCAGCCAGCGCGGTGCCTTTTTGCTAACGGCGAAGACGGAACCGACTAAATGGGAGGGGTTAGGAAGCCAACGAGTGGCGCGTCGAGGAGAGGTGAGGCGAGTGGCGGAGCTCCGCCAACTAGTGGCCCAACCCGGCCCGCCCCGGGGGAGGAATACCCTATGCAAAAAAAAAATGCTCCGCCGGAAAACTGCCTGGAATACACTATTGGCACGGAGCGGAATATCTTACTGACACCGAAGACCTAGTATTAGGAATATCCTGTTGGAGGAAGCCCTTCCCCACTTCCTCCTTCTCTCTCTCTCTCTCTCTCTCTCTCTCTCTCTCTCTCTCTCTCTCTCTGCGCGTTTGGTGTTTTCTTTTTTTTTTGTTACCCGCCCTGTCGGCGTCCGCTGCGCCCTGCTGCTTAGCAGTGGCTCTCGGCGCCGCCAACCGCTCGCAACAAAAACCTCCTCTGCCAGCACGCCATTTAATTTCGCTCTGCCGGATAAATAAATGGCTCTCTCTCTCTCTCTCTCCTTTGCGACTGCCGACTGCCCCCCGGGAGCAGCCGTTGCGGCGGACTCGTTTATCGGTCATGAAGCGCGCCAGTGTATTCAATGCACTTCTTGTATTTCTCAGGGACCATTCTATTTATAACGAAATGAAATTTGCCCCTCTCGACCGAGGCGCGGGGCCGTCGCTCGTGCGCGCTGTGCGGGAGGGGGTGGGTTAGCGCCCCGCGAGAGAGATAACGAAAGAGATAGCTAATAACCCGGCACCGAACAAGAGAGAGAGAGAAACGCCGTCCTCTAAAGATGTGGAACACAAAAGACGCGCGCCGCCGCGAACTGCTGGCGCCAGGGCCCCGCCGCCTTTGGCAAGCGCGGGTACTTTCTACGTGGCCCGAATTAGTTTATTACTTGGTGTTGGTTCCGCTGGAGGGGAACGACGCTCCCCCCCCCCCCTACCGCCGGCGGAGTCCTCGTGTCGCGTTGAGGACCTGAGGACCTGCGGACACCAACCTTCCGTCATCGGCGGCGGTGTAACTTTTGAAAAACGGCCGACCGGTCCCCTTCTCTCCTGCCCCATCCACTCCCCTCCGTTCCCCTCCCGCGCCCCACAGTTTTCGCCCTGGCTTTCCCGCGTATTGAGTTCTATCGTCATTAGAGCCTCCCCCCCTCCCCGCGCAAGCACCCCCCCCCCCCCCCCCCCGCCGAAAACTTTGCGCAGATTCACACGCCACTGGCCTCTGGTGCGCCAAGGTTAAAAGGGGGCGAGTAAGTCCGGCGCAAGCCAGGGAGGCGGGGAGGGGAGCTCCAGAAACTAGTCATGAAATAATGACTCTACGAAATTTGAACGACGCGCTCGCGTTGGGAGGGGGAAGGGAGGGCGCTGTTAGGGGAGGTTTTTCTCGCAACAAAGTTTCTCGTAGCAACACATGCTCGTCGTCGGCGTCTATGATAGGGAGGCTCTGAGGCCGATATTGGCGCGTCCCCGCCGCCCAGCCGGACCATTTCACCACGGGTGCCACGGGGTAATATGTAGTGTAAAGCGGACGCCAGGGGGCAGGGCGGGACCCAATTACTGAGTTACGTGGCTCGTCTGTATAACATGAGGGAGGAATTCCCGCCCTTGCTGGTCCGCGGGAATTAACACTTCTCGTCTCGATTTCCATGTCGGACAGGAGGCGGAGGGGGGGGGGCATGTTTTGTGTGATGATAATCAGCCCGGCAGTGGCACGCACGCACACGCACGCGGCTGCAGCGCCGGGCCGCCGAGCTGCCCTCCCCTTAGAGCCTGCCGCTATGCTGTTCATTACAACGGCACGCCACTCCGCCGCCGCGGGACCGCAGCGGGCAGCCAGGGCTGGCAGGCACGGCGGGAAGGCAGACAGGCAGGCAGGCAGCGGCCCCGAAGGGACGCGGGAATAAGGCACTGGAGTCTGGAGAATAACCGGCTGGAGAATAACCAGCCCCGGCTGGAGGAATTAATTAAAAAGGTCGTGATGATGTATGAGACAGCGCGGAAAAGCCGAGAGAGGGGGGGGGGGGGGCAGACGGACAGACCGCCTCGCTTCTCTTTCTTATACTATTCGACGCCAACGCTTTGCTTTCCACGGGCATCCGAGGAGCGAGCGCGGAGGTCGGACCAACGATACACTCTCTGCAAAAAAAAAAAATAACGTTGGATGCATAATTCATTTTTGAAAAGTTTTTTTTTTTTTTTGAGTTTGCTGGCAGCAGAGATGGTCAGACGATGGTGCGTTGCAGAACGGAGGACAGACAGGCGGACGGCAGATAAGGAAGTTGTTGGGGGGGGAGCGGAGTTGTGTCCCCCCGATGTGGTTGACGCGCACACAACACCCCTCACACACACACACGCACACAGCGGACGGCGCGCAGAGTTTCCAGAAACTTGGTGCTTCGATTTCGCTGTCGCTACAAGCTAGCCTCCAGCAGCAGCAGCGGCAGCAGAGGCGGCAGCCTCCACTCCGCCAACCCTCTCCCCCTCTAAACACACGGCCACCGACTCATGTGTGACATGTGCTGCGAGTGTGTGTGTGTGTGTGTGCGTCGAATCACTTCACTATACTTCTGACCGTGATCAAAAGCTCAACCGTCCACATTAAATACGTGGCTCCGGCCAGACTCGACTGGGCGGGCTCCCCGCCTCCTCCCCGGGCGCTGCCGCCCGTCCCGGACTTCCAGGCGGCCTGGCCTGGCCTTCGGTCCTCCGACCGCCCCGCTCCCACCCGCTCCACCACTGGCAAGCGCAGTATAGTGCTAGTTCTGCCGAGAGTGGGGCAGCGGCGGGGGCGGCGGCGGGTCGCAAGCATGTCTGCGAAGTTGAAGGACAAGGCGAGGGCTTCGGTCCGCCGCCGCTGCAGGGGCGGACCCCCCGCGGACCCCCCGCGGACCCCCCGCGGCCCCCCCGCGGCGTGCGGACTCCTTCGAGGAGGCAGGCTGCAGAGATCAAGAGGATCGCTTGTGTTGTGCCGGAGTGCTGCCCGACTCACACACACACACACACACACAACTGTGTCCCCAGTGCGCCCCCTTGTCAAAACTCGGTCCCACGAGACCCTGCCGCCGCCGCCGCCGCCGCCGCCGCCGGCCGCCATGACGCCGCTGTTCGCGGAGGCGGGTAAGCAGGCGGAGATGTCCGCCGGACGGCTGAGTTGGGGCCCGACAACTTACCACTCCGCTCTGCTCTGCTCTGCTCTGCTCTGCTCTGCTCCGGTCGCCTCTCCCCCACAAGTCCCGCACAGTGCGGGGGTCGCACTGACTGTCGGTCCTAGCGGCTGATTCCCCCCCCCCCCCACACACACACACACATCTCCCCGGGCCTCGTCATGACGCCGCCAGTCGGCTCGGCCGGCGCGCCCGCGGACCGCAGCATAGGCCGCCCGCCCGACAGCCGCGCGAGGAGCGGCGGCCGGAGGCCTACCTCCCAGGCGGCCCACTCAGCGGCGCGACGGAGCGAGGCTGTATGCAGCCATGCATTTCACATGAGGGCTCTCTCTATCTCCCTCTTCTCCGCCCACCGCCCTCTCTCTCTCTCTCTTTCACACACACACACACACTGACTCATCCAAGCTTCGCTATCCAAATAGTTCGAATAATAATGACATGACCATATCGTTGTCAATCTCTCTCTCTCCTCCTCCTCCTCTCTCTCTCTCTCTCTCTCTCTCTCTCTCTCTTGCACACACTCTATTTCACTCAACTTTCGATGTCCGAATCGATATAGTTCGAATAATCATCATCATCATGACCACATCGCTGTCACTCTCCCCCCCCCCCTCTCTCTCTCTCTCTCTCCCTCTCGACGGTCATTTGGCGTGGCCCGTTTCCCCCGGGGAAGAATGGAATGATGAAGGGGTCGGCGGCGGCGCGGGGCGTTCCAGAGGAGTCCCCGCTGGAGTCCCCGCTGGAGTCCCCGCTGGAGGCCGGCAGCGCGGCGAGTTTAATATTCAGCTGCGGGGCGCGGGGAGCGGAGGGGCGGGCCGGGCCGGGCCGCGCGCCGAGAGAGGTTTGTGTCAAACGAGTCGTACCTCGCCAAGTGACCCCGCCCGCACCGCCGCTGCTCTCCAGGGGCTTCAGCGGCGGCGGGGCCACTCCAGTACTCCAGCAGCAGCAGCGGTGACGGTGCTGGAGCCGAGGCTGGAGCTGGAGCGGACAGCAGTGTGCGCGCGCGACCTTGTCGACGTCCCCACGTCTCTCTCTCTCTCTCTCTCTCTCTCTCTCTCTGTCGCTTTCGCTCTCTCTCTCCCTCTCCCTCGCTCTCAAAGTACGAGTTCATGCCAATTAGGTTAATGGAGGCCTCACGAAACTTTAAATAAAACAAAATAAACGCTGCATAATTGACTGCATTTGTAAGATACATTCACGGACCAGGACAGAAATATAATGAAATCCGCGACCGCGAAAAGTGTTTCAGGGCTAGTTGCGGAGGCGCGGGTAGGGTGGTTTGAGTGCTGGCCGCGGTGCCGTATGTCGTTTGTTTTTTGGACGGGTGTCGTGTGGTCAAGAGAAGGACCCGCGCTGGTGGCGCTGCGGGGGAGCTGTGGGGGCGGGGCTAAGCTACTCTGCGGCCCCGCCCCGCCAGCTCCGGTACTGCCTGTCCCTTCTTGCCGGCCACGACGTCATGGTGGTGGTGGTTGCGGTGGTTGCGGCGTCGGCTGCGGCGGAGGCGGCGGCGGAGGCGGTGGCGGAGGCGGCGGCGGTCCAGGGAAAAAAATGTGGAGGCGGCAGTGTCCGGTGTGTGCCGGGTCCGTGCGGCGCAGGGCGGCCGACTCGCATCCATAAATTAGAGCGCCGCTTGCCGTCCGAGCGGCCAGACAGACGGGGCAGGCAGAGCTGGCAGCCCCCGCGGGGCGGCGGCGCGGCGGCACAGGCACGGCTGGCAGCCTCGTCCTTTTGCTAAACGGCGCCGCGCGCGGCTGCGTCAAGCAGGAACGCCGTCGTCCTCCTCCTCCTTAACCCACTAACGTGAGAGTCGTTGTGCGAGCGAGAGAGAGAGAGATGGAGGGAGAGGAGAGAGAGTGAGAGAGAGAGAGGGTGGGAGGACAAGGGATGGGGGTGGGGAGAGCGCCGTACGTGTTGCCGAGGGAGCTGGGCTGCCCCACGGCCCCGGCGGGAGCCGTCCAAGTACCGTCCAGACCGCACACGGACGCCGCCGCCGCCGCCGCCACACAGCCAATTAATCTTGCCCAGCAAAAGTACGTTGGCGGACGGCGGGCGCCCCAGCAGCGCGGAGGCGGCGGCGGCGGCGGCGGCGGCGGTCTGTTTTCGCCGGGGCTCTTGATGCAATTTGCACCTCCCCGTGCAGGTAAGCTCATTTTGGGTGCCCCGAATCCTCCGGGCTGCTCTTCTTCTTCTTCTGCTTCTTCCCATTATTTCCGCTCTTCATCCTCCTCCTCCTCCTCCTCCTCTTCACCCTCTGCCTCCTCTTCTTCTGGAGCTGTCCAGGAGGATCATGGCCTCGTCGGCCATGGTTAGCGTCAGGACGCCGATGAATTTACTGCGACACGGGCACGGCGGGTACTTGTCGAGCTGCGCGGCGCGGCGTGGCGCGGCCGCCGTGTGTTTGCGCTGTCTGCCTGGCGCTGCTGCACACACACACACACACACACACACGCACGGCGCACATGTGTTCATTGATCCCGTTGTCACTGTCACACACATGGCACCGCCGAGCTGCAGCACCAGCGTGTGCACGGCGGCAGGCTGGTCTGACACGTGTGTGTGTGGGTGTGCGTGGGCAGCCGTGCGTGTGTGTGGGGCGTCGAGCGCGCCGAGTTTGAGCCCGCGGCCTACGTGATCACGTCCAATCCCACGCGGCGGCGGCGGCGGCCGGTCCACAACTCATGTCACACCAGCCAGCACGGCCTGATGACACACAGCAGGGGGAGGGGGGGGGGGGAGGAGGAGGAGGAGGAGGAGGAGGAGGAGGAGGAGGAGGTGGAGAGGAGCAGAGAGTAGCGGTGGCTATGCGGCTGTGATGAGAGTTGAGCCGCGTTGCTGTGAGCCAATATGACGCTTCGGCATGGCGACAGCGGCGCGGTGGCGGCTCGTGGGGGGGCCTTGAATACGCAGGTGGAGGTCGTTTGCTGCTGCTGCCGCCGCCGCCGCCGCCGCTGCAGCAGCGCGGTCGATGCCAGTCTCCAGGGAATCCCCTAAGGGTCGCTGTGCCCTGCTGTGGCCGCGCTGCGTAGCGGCGGTTGTGGCGGCGGCGGCGGCGGCAGCAGCAGCGTTAAGCTCACGCGCTCCCCCCGGTCTTGGCAACGCGCGGTTGACGTGGCGCCTTCCGCGTGGCGCCAGCGGAAGAGAGAGAGAGAGAGAGAGAGAGAGAGAGAGAGAGAGAGAGAGAGGAGGAGGAAAATATTGTGGTCGTGACCGGGAAGGGGGCGGTCGTGGGTAACACATGTCCCCAAACGGGTCGCTCGGGTCGCGAACGACAACGCGCGATGCGGTATGCGTGTAGTGGGAGGGTATAGGGGGGGGGGGGGCAGAGTATCTGGATGACGGTTTTCCGCCGCGAGAGTAAGACAGAGAGAAAGCTAGAGAGAGAGAGAGAGAGAGAGGGGGGGGAGAGAGAGAGAGAGAGAGAGCGGCCTGCCTGACACAGAAACGGAAAGTGACAGCGGCATTTCTCATTCGACATCTTTTCTCTTCCTCCCCCGTTTGAGCTAGGATAAGGGGCCGGACCGTCAGACAGCCCCCCCCCCCTCCCTCCGATCAGATCGCTGACGGCCCCCGAGTGGAGAGCACTCGCGCCCCTCTTATACACACATTCTCTTATTCGTGCGGGAAAAATAAAGATTCTCGGGCAGAACGTCTCAGAGGAGAAAGAGAGACGGAGAGAGAGCGCGATAGCGAGCAGAGAGAGAGAGAGAGACGCTATCCGGGAGGAAAATGTACCCATAAAGTGGGTCGAGGGCTGCTGAGCTCCGCGGGTGCAACGATTTTCGCGACGCGGGGAGGGAGGGGTTGGGGGGGGGGGGGGCGACTGGACCGGTTCCAGAACAGGATAAAGCCGTACGTCAGCGCGGGCCTTCCGTCCGGCCCGGGCTAGGCCGGCCTAACAAGCTGCTGTTTAGGGACGGACGGGGGTGTCTCTTACGTACTAGGAGACGGATGGCTGCACCGATCCGGACCCCCCAGCGCTGCCGATGTGGGCTTTGCGGGAGGCAAAGAGCCAGGGAAACGGGGGAAAAAGGAATGGAAGGAGCTACCCCGAATACGAAGGTTCGGGTCTTAACGAGTCTTAAGGGCGGGGTTTAGAGTATCAGGTAAATTATGTGAACGATAATGTTGCGGTATGAGTGAGGAGAGAGAGAGAGAGAGAGCGGAGAGAGAGAGGCAGAGGCAGAGAGAGAGAGAGCAGCAAGGCGGAGGGAGAAAGGGAATAAACGGCAGGGGGGAGGGGCACGAAGGCCATGCGTGCCGCATTTGTAGGGCAACTTGTTAGTGTCGGGATTGAGCATTCGGGGCCACGGGCCACGAGCCACGAGCCGCGCAGGGCACCTCGGTCGGGCAAAAAAAAAAAACCACGGAATGCCAGAGAATTGAACCCGGGTCGCTCACTTCGGAGAGGAGCGCGCTAACCACTGCGCCACCAAGTCGCCTACGTCCGTCGCTGTCTTCAAAGCATTCGACTATGCCCCGATCCACCGCAGCTAAAAAAATCATCGACGGCGCGCGCAGTGCTGGGGGGCGCAAAACAGCGCCAAGGCCCGGCCTACTTTTGGGGGCTCGGCTCTGCCATCCGGCTCTCGTATCGGCCCCCGCATCTGCCCTTGTCCCACCTGCCCACTCCCTCCGCGAGCCTCACAATAAACCCGCCCCTCCCGCCTCCTCCCTCCCTCCCTCCCTCCCTCCCTCCCTCCCTCCCGCCCTCCCTGCGGCCCGATTGTTGTGCGCGCCTCGCGTGATACGGTGCGATGTGGGGAAGCCGGTGACAATGAGATTCCCCGGTGCCTTTCACCTGGCGGCGGCCCGGCCGTGCCCGGCTGTGCCCCGCTGTTGGTGGCGGGCCGCGCTGCGCCGGACTGGCGCTGCCGGCGGGTGGGGGTGTGGCCAACGGGGGTGTGGCCCACGGGGGTGGTGCCCCCCCCCCCCTGCGGGGTATGAGAATTAGCGTGCCTGATAACCCACAAAGCCAGCGGGCCCCCGCGACCCCCGCTGCCATGCCTGGTGCTGCCGGAGGAGGGGCCGTGGGGGCGGGCAGCTTCACTCCTCCAGGACGCCCTCCCCCGGGGCGGCGGCGGCGACGGCCTCCACAGCAGCTGACGGGGGGTAATCTTTTCATCGTGCACGCCACGTGCGCCCCCCCCCCTCAGCCCCCGGCGGCGGCCCTGCCGGACACATTCCCTGCCACTTAAGCGGACGCCCGCGGCCGTCCTGTCCCGTCCGCACCCGGGGTCCTTCTTCTTCCTGGGCTCTCCACGCTGCTCGCGGCGTTGGTGACACGTTAATTCGTACCGCGCTGGGCTGGTGAGCGTTGAGCTGGCGGTGCGGTGGTACTCGAACCCGCGCGACACGTTCACTACTGTTTTCGAACCCGCGCGACACGTTCACAGAGGTACTGGAACCCGCGCTACACGCTTACAGAGGTACTGGAACCCGCGCTACACGCTCTCGGCGGTAACAGAGCGCTGATGGTGATGACTCCGTCGGAGGCGGTGCTGCTAATTGGCACGCTGCCGTTTGGAAGTGGCGGCGCGCGGGGGCTGCTGCTGCTGATGCTGGCTGCGAACAAGGCGCCGACGCCAGCGGCTCGCCGCCGCGGCGCCAAGACGTCTGCGCCACCTCCCCGGAGGCGCCGCCAAACCCGCGCCCGCCCAGCCGCCCCTCGATGCAGGAAGGGTTGCCGCTTCGGTGCGGCGGTGGCAGCGTGGGCGCCGAGCAACCAAAAAGGGCCCCCCGCATAGCAAGTGTCGTTCGTCGGGGTGCTCTTGTGACCCGTCACGTCCACGGCCGCGGCCTCCGCCCCGCCTGCGGTCACCCCCGCGCTGCCCCCAGACCGCCCCCGCGCCGCCCCCACGCCGCCAACACCGAGCTCGTCACGTACCACCGCCTCCAGTCAGGCGGAGGCGGCGGAGGCGGCGGGGGCGGCGGGGGCGGCGGGGGTTTGCCAGACTTGCAGGGTCGAGCCGCGGCGGCGTCTCGGCGGTCCGCTACAGCGAAACTACGGGGCCGTTTGCTGCTGGGGCTTCGGCGCGATTTCTTTCTGTCGGACAGAGAGAGGGAGAGCGAGCGAGAGAGAGAGAGAAATAGAAAGAGTGAAAGAAATAGAGAGAGAATAAGTGAGTCCTTGTGTGCTTAATCGTCAGCACGCCCGCCCCCTCTCGCTCCCTCACTCCGTGTGCCGTGCCCTGATTCCTGCCCCTTGCTATCCCACTGGCCCCACCCCCTCCCGGCCGCGCTGTTGACGATTTATTTCATGAACAGCGCCGGTCGCGGCGGACCCCTGTCAGGGTGCCGCCGGCGCTGCGCTGCTCGCCCGCCGCCGCTGCCGCCACCCACACAGCCAATTCCAGTACAGCCCTTTGCCTTTTCGAGGGCATTACCGCTAAGGGGCGTGCGAGTGCGGGCAGCGCAGGGGCGGGGGGGGGGGGGGCGCAGGGGCGGGGGGGGGGGGGATTTGGCAAGGCGGGAATGGAGCGCGGCAGGGGGTCGTGGCAGTGAGGGGGGAGGGGGGAAGGGGAGGCCGTGCGGCGCCGGTTATTAGCGAAGCGGTGCATCTCCATTAATGTACCTACCGGCCGTGTCACGCTGCTCTCTCTCTCTCACACACACTCACACTTTCTATATCTCTCTCCCTCTCCCGCCTCTCTCTCTCTCTCTCTCTCACACACACACACAGGACAGGGGCGGTCAGTGTCCATGACTCGCTGGCTGGCAGCATGCGCTAAACGAATATGGCACGATGCCCGCGGACCCGCGGACCCGCGGCGCACCAAATCGACTCGTTTTTGTGCGTTTAGTTTCGCGCCCAGTGCCCTGCTGGGTAGATAAGAGAGAGAGAGAGAGAGAGAGAGAGAGAGAGAGAGGGAGAGAGCCGCGTGTCGCGCGCCGCGTGCCGCGTGCCGCGCGCCTTCAGGCTGCTGCTTCACTGGCAGCGAGCGGCTGCGCGGGGCCCTCCTCCTACGGGACGGCGGCGCCGGCGAGTCAGTTGTCCTGTCCCGGCAGAGGCGTCGCACCGTTCGTTCAGTCGATCGCACCGCCGTTAGTATAGCTTGGGGCTCCGAGGGGTGGGGGGGAGAGGGGGCCCGGGGGGCCGTCCCTCGTCCTCGTCCCTCCCCCCCCCCCCCCCCCCCGCCGCCGCTCTCCCTGTCGCATGATATTGCTCACTATCTGTACGCCCGCTCTGCTGCCCAGGCCGGCGGCATCGGCAGCGGCGCCAAACCGTCTAATCTATCCGATCGCATCGACGTCGCCGTCGCTGCCGCCGCACTGCTCGCTCAGTGAGAGCGCGGCGCCGCCTCCGCCCCCGCCGCCGCCGCCGGTGGGAAGTGAAGGGGCTTGGATCATGGCAAGGCGCGGCGCCGCCGCTGATCAGCAGGAAAGGGGCGGGAGTAGGGGAGGGGAGGAGGGGGGGGGAGTAATGCCGCGGGAGGGCGTTAATGCGATCGTCTGTTCAACCCTTTAAGGGAGGCTGCTGGCTGTGGGCGGGGGGGGGGGGGCAGAGCGCAGCAGCAGCAGCAAGGGCGCGTGTACTCGGGGGAGTAAGTACCGTGTCGCCGCGACGCCGGCAGCGGCGGGGTACTTTGCGGAAATGGAGGAGAGAGAGAGAGAGAGAGAGAGAGAGAGAGAGAGAGAGAGAGAGAGAGGTGGGAGGGGCGTGAAAAAAGGCAGCCACGATAAATAGTGGCAGAAGCCGCCGCAGCGTCGACACCTTTTCCCTCTGACGCTTCGCGTTTTGCCCCGCTCCGCCCGGCTGTGTCGCCCTCATGTCTTATTCCCGGCCTATTTGTCTCCGGACGAGGGGGGGGGGGGGTGGGAGGGCAACAGGCGAGGGGGGGGGCAGCGGCAGCGGGGCGGGCATGAAAAACCCGCAGCACTTTGCACCGCCGCCGCCGCCGCTACTCGGCCGCACCCGTGTGTGTGTGTGTGTGTGTGTGTGTGTGTTGTGTGTGTGTGTGGCAGAGGAGAGAAGACAAAGCAACGCATCACCGTCACGTGACCACGCCGCCACCGATACGGCAGTGGAGGAGGCGAGGCACGCGATGTAGAGAGAGATACAGAGAGTGGGTAGTGAGAGAGAGAGAGAGAGAGAGAGAGAGAGAGGGAGAGAGGGAGCTGAAGACAAAGGGGATGGCAAACGCAAAAGGCGCACGCACAGAAGCATCACTTCCGCTGTCGTGCTCTCTCCTCTCTCTCTCTCCTCGCGCCGCTTTATCTCTTATCCCTCTCCCCCCTTCCCTCCCTCTGCCCCCGCCCCCTCTCTCTCTCTCTCTCTGCCTCAGTGGCGTGCACCAGGTGACTATGGCGACAGCAGCGAGGGAGGAAGGACCGGGGTCTGCGCAGCAGCACGTGCCAGGTGCGCCTGACGTTGGCATCGTATAATTAAAGGGACGGGCTGAGAGACAGAGAGAGAGACAGGGAGATAGAGAGACACAGAGAGAGAGAGATAGGGAGAGGCATCTCCAAGTCCCAAATCTTTTTTTATATTTTTTAAACGTTAATTTACTTAAAAAATTGTTCCGATAATCTTTGTTTTGTGGCGTCACGCAATTTCGTTCTGTGTCCGTCACGCTCCGTCTGTCTCTGCGAAGACCGCAGCTGCGGCTGAGCTCTTCGATATTGCGAGGGCGGCGCGGCAGGGGTGCGCTGCAGGGCCCGTGGGGAGGGCAGAGGGCAGGCCGCGAGGGAGGGGAAGGGAGGGGAAGGGAGGGGAAGGGAGGGAGGAGGGATCGAGACGGTGATATCCCGTCAGGGTGATGGCCGGGTCGGAGGGTCGGAGGTGCGAGGCGCATCCCATACTGCGTGGGGTCGAGAAATATAATAAGGTCGTGGAAGCATGTGACGGCCGGCCGCGGCGGCGGCGGCGGTGGGACGGGGACCCGGGGCTCGTCTGTATCGGCCGCCGACGGGGAGGGCGCCGTCAGCGCGTCAGCAGTCCACGGGGGCCGCGACCCCGCCCCGGCCATGTACGACCTGTTGACGCCGCCGCCGCCGCCGCCGTCCCTGAGGCCCCCGCCGGCGGCCGTGCCGTATCAGCCGTGCCCTCACGGCCCGCCTGATCCTCATCTGTGCCCGCGCGAGGGCACTGCAGCGAGCCGCGGGCCCCGTCGCGGGTAGCCGGGCCGCCGGGGTGCCGTGGCACTCTTCACATATACCAGAGAGATTGCCTCGCGCCCCCCGCACCCTCTTCGCCGCCGACGTGTCCTCGCCCCTCCCTTCACACGCACGCATCGCGCGGCTTGACGGCGGCGAAATGCCCGGGGAAATGGCCTCGACAACGGTGTCGGGCCGGCGCCGCGCTGAGCCGCCGGGGGTCCACCGGGCCGGGACCCGGCTTGAGGGGGATCCCGTACCGTGTCGTGTCCCCGGGGCCGGCGGCCGGCGGGCGGCGGGCGGCGCCGAGGACGCGGTGCGGGGGGCAGCACGAGGACGCCGAACCCCACCGCACCGCCGCCGGACCTTCAGCTCTCTTTACGACTCAATTCGTGGGGGGGCTGCGGCAGTGCGGCCCTCACCCCCCGCAGCGTATCACGGCCACTCCGCTTATTCCGGTCGGCTGCACCGCGACCAGACCCCCCGCGACGCCGACCCCCCCCCCCCCCCCCCCCCCCCGCGGACTCGCGGCCCATCAGCCGGGGCAGACGACGCGACGCGTTTTGCACACATGACATCGCGGCGCCGGGGAGGGGGGGGGGGAGGGAGGGGATGCGGCCGGGCCACGCGCCGCCACGCGCCGCCACGCCCCCGACGTGGCCGCAGCGGGGGGACGGGGGGCGCATTCTGCTTGGAATTCATGCGCGCTTTCTTGTAAATGTATTCCGTGACGCCGCGCTAACATCCGACCGCCACGCGGCGGCGCTGGAGGAGGAAGGGGAGGAGGAGGGAGGGAATCTCGGCACCACGCCGACACGGCATAATTACCAGCGCCGCCGCCACCACAGCAGCAGTGGCAGCCGATGCTGACTCCGCCACCCCCGTGCCGCGCAGCGCCGGAAGTGCGTGGGGAGCTCGGAACGGGCGCCGCATCCAGAGTGACGAGCTGCGCTGCAGTGGGAGGGAGAGGGAGCGAGAGGAAGAGAGACAGAGAGCAGCGCGCGAAAGCCACCCGCCTCTCCCTCCCTCCCTAGCTTATTTACGCCCTAAAAATATACATTACTGGGCTTTATTGAGAAGCAGAGCGCGCGCGCGTCCCCGCCGCGCAGCCAGGCAGCCATCCAGCCAGGCAGCCAGGCAGCCAGCCAGCCAGCCTGCGTATCGCGACGTCAAGGGGCGGCGGCGCGGAAGGTGAAGCCAGTGAACTTCATTACGTCTTTCGCAACGAGTCCCCGCACAGCGCAGTGAGCAAAAGGCACCGGGGAGCCGGGAGCAGGGGGAGGGAGAGAGAGAGAGAGAGAGAGAGAGAGAGAGAGAGAGAGAGAGAGAGAGGACCGCAGAGCAAGGCCCGTGTTACTCTATAGACAGCGAGGGAGAGCGAAAGAGAGAGAGAGACAGAGAGAGAGAGAGAGAGAGGACGGGAGACAGACTGAGCACGAAGACGACCGCCGGATGGCAGCAGACAAAATAAATGAGGAGAAATGAAGGGGAAGAATCCTGCCCGTAATTACCTCTATGTGGAGTGACGTCAGGGCAGAGCTGCGAGCGTCGGTGGGGACTTCTCCGGCAGTGATTTGTCTCATGATGACCCCCATGGAGAGGGAGAGAGACGGGCAGAGAGAGGGAGAGAGAAGAGAGAAGGGGGCTCGGCTCGGTGGCACGACCAGGCCATTGGTGGCTCCATTCGCTGTCCGCCTGTTGTTTCTCCATCGTGATTTGTCGTTTTGTGAGGTGCTTATTCTTTTTTTTTTGTTCTCCCTGTCTTTCTTTTCACGGGTGCGCGGCGGCGCTGAGGCAGCGGTTGCGGTCAATGAGGGAGAGAGCGAGAGCGAGAGAGCGAGAGAGATGGTCGGGAGACGGCGGGGGAGGGACGAGGATAGAACAATGCCCCTGGGAGTTATGCAACCAGCAAGCAGCGGGTCGTGTCGGGGACCCTGCCGGCCTCGTTGTGGGGTACGGGGCGTACTTGTGTTGCGTAACCGCAAGGGCGGGCCAGTGCCGGGCCGGGGGCGGCGGCGGCGGCGGCGGCAGTGGTGGAGGCGGCGGCGGCGGGAAAGGACTAACGTGGCCGTAACGCGATACTAGACACGGCATTCACTTGGCGCCACGGCCTCGCCGGTGCCCCGGTGCCCCGGCCCCCGGCACGCCCCCCCCCCCCCCCCATGTCCTCGGCTTTCACTCGGAGCCGAGGCCGCAGGTCGGGTACTTGAGGTTCGGCGGGGGACGGCGGGGGGACAGGAAGTCGTTTAGGTCACGGGCCCTGGTCTTTGGACCACTCCTGCCTCCTGCCTGCGGCCTGGTGCGCCCCCAGGGGCCCCCCGGGGAGTAGGCCAGGAGTGCGCTGGGAAGTGTCCCTGTCGCTGATGTTAGATGTGGCCGAGGGCGGGGACCTGGGCAGGCTGGCCTCGTGGGGAGAAGGGTCGCGGCGGCGGCCAACTCTGAGCCCACATTCGCGGGGACTCGCCGGGTTCCCCGGTGTTTGCACACCACTAGTCCTGGACCGGGCCGCCCCGGAGCGCAGCGCGGCGCCAGCGGCGCGGACCCCCGCAGAAACAATGGCCGCCGTCAGCCGGGACGCGGCCCGCAGATAACGCCCGGAGGTAGGCAACCCGCCGCCCCCATCCGCTACCCCCGCTACCCGCTTCCGAAGGCCGCGGCGACCGCGTCCGGGAGGGCGGGGGTGGGCGTGGGGGTGGAGGCAGGACGGCAGCGATCCATCACGACCCCCGCGGCCCCCGCGGCCCCGGAACACTCTCGGCCCGCGCGCCCCGCGGCGGCAGCGGTTTGCGTTAAATTCCGGGAGCGGCGGGGCGGGGAAGGGGGGCGGCGTGGATTGACAATTCGTCCATCTTCCTCGGCGAGGCCGCTGGGACGGGAAGCAGCAGCGGTGGCGGTCCGCGCCGGTGTCCCCGCGGCCCGAGGCCCGCGATATACGGCCGCCACCTGCGCCCCGGAACCCCCGCGGACACGGCAACGACATTAGAGGTGAAAAATGCGCGACTCGACGGCCCGCCCCGGCCGCCTGACGTCTTGCCGAGAGGGGAGCGGACCGCTCGCGCTGCTGTAAATCCGCGGATGGCGGTGTCAGGGCCGCGTCGGCCTCGGCGGCGACGTGACGGGCACGACGACGACCACGTCGGCGTCCATCCCGGCTGAGCGATCGGCCCCGCGGCGCCCGCCCGCGCGTCCCTCGCCGCACCCTTCCGGCCGGCCGCGCCCCCGCCACATTCTGCGGGACCCCCAGGGCGTCCTCGCGCACCGTCGTTCCTCGACGCGGTGAAGCAGTGGGCGGCGCAGCACGGCGGCGGATTCCATCCCGCGCACTCGGCCCCCTCCCCCACGCCGCCGACGGCCGAACAATCATTCTTGACGAATCATTTCCACGCGGGGCCAATGTTATTATTATTCTGCTCCCACTCTCCGCACCTTTTCCTTTCAATTTTTTTTCGCTCTTCTTTTCTTTCCCCGTTGTGCGCCGCGAACGCAATGCGATGACGCCCACATCCGCGCCGCGGCGGGGGGCCGCAGGGGGAGAGGGGGGGGGGGCGTCGAGGTGCCGTGCGCGCCGGCTGCGGGGGGCCCCTTCTGCGCCGGCAACTGTTTTTCTGTTTCCTTTCCATCTGCCCCGCCCGGCTCTGCCCGGCCGCGCCTCTCGCCCAGCCTCCATTCTTTTTATCGTCCCTGTTGCACATCCGTCACGCTGGCGGGGCGCGTCACGTCGCGGAGAGGCGGCTTACCCCCACCGCCCCCTCAACCTTCATCCCCTACATTAATTGATCGCCCGAGATTGCCTCTCGCAACGACTCGGTCCGCACCCTCTCCGCGTCGCGTCATCTTCCTCCCCAAAGCCGTCGACAGCCGCCGACCCCTGATCAACCCGCAAGTATTTTTATGCTTCGAAGCATTGCTGAGAGAGAGAGAGAGAGAGAGAGAGAGAGAGACGCGGGCCGGCAGCATAGGGGATGCAATATCTTGTGGGGCAGCAGGCGGCGGCACGGCGGACTGCAGGCCACGACGGCAGACGGTCGGGAGATGTTTACGCACGGAGAGAGCGAGTGTGAGAGAGAGCGAGAGAGTAATCCCGACCGCTGTCTCCTCCGACTCACCTCCGGCATGTCCTCGGTGCCGCGGAGGTTTATGAGTTTCCGCTGTTTCCCCCGATAAAAAGAGTTTGTCCCGCGGCGGAATATGCTTCTGTCTCCCCGATATTCGTACGACTCCCCCGGCGTTTCGCTCGTGTGCAAGGGTCCCACACTTCTCAGAACGCGATAGCGAGATTGTTTCAAACGACCCCCGATAGTGAAATCGAGCTCTCCTCCCAACCGTCCCTTCATCTGTCAATTGCCATATTTCAAAGACATGGTAGAGTACCGAAACCCACACGCGTCGGGTCCCCTCGCTCTTGGCCAGAGCGCATCGGAAACGCGCGGCGCGAACGGGCGGCGGCTGCCCGAGAGCCTGCGGCAAACGGCGCGCCGCCCGGCAGGCAGGCAACCCCAGACACGCGGCTGTGCGGCGGGCTGTCCGTGCCTACCTCCCAGGGGCCGAGGGGTGGGGTGGGGAGGGGTGGGGTGCGTAGTGCTGGAGCGCGCCGAGAGATGGCGCTACGGGTCAGCGGCGGGCCGCTCGCTCTCGCGGGGTGCTCCGTCCGGCGCCAGCACGACCCGCCTGCGGCTCCGGCTCGTCAGCAGCACAGCGTTGCTCCGTGCGCGCGTCCGCTGACGCGTTGACCTCTGCGTCCCTGTGGTCCCGAGGGCAGGGGATGTACGGAACGGTCGGGGCGGCACCTGCCTCTTCCCGACCGGGATCTGAGAGGAGGCAGGGACGGGTGCCGGGAAACGGATGGCGGGGCCCAAACACGTCTACCTCGCCTTTTCTATCGGGTCGGGCCCCGGGGCTTGCTGGCTCGCTGTGCCGCAGCGCCGGGGGGACCGGCCCTTACCCCCTGTCTTCCGCCGGCCACCATTCACGGGGCCGATCAGCTGACCGCGCAACGCGCCCAATGCCCCTGCTACTCCCGAACGCGCTACGTCTTTTGTGGACCGAGGGGACAAAAACAAACGAATAAAAATGGGCAGGAAGATCCGCGTCAAGACGGAAACGGAGGGAGGCAATTTCGGAATTATTTCCGTGGAGCGCGTGGGGCGTGGGGGGCCCCGCTTGGCGTTATCTCCCGGGGTCACCGCCTGATAATGAAATCAAGGTGCAGCGAGCGGCCGACGCCAGGCCTTAAAAAAAAGCCTGGGTGACAATTATACGCCCTCAGGAAGGGAAGGCCTAGGAGGAGGAGGAGGAGGAGGCGGCGGGGGGCGCTGAGAAAGAATACAAAATTAGAAGAAGAAGAAGAAGAAGAGGAGGAAGACGCAGGTGAGGCGGGGGAGGACAGCACGAGGGCGGCGTCTAATGGGAAATTTAAAACGGGCCGTGAGGGGGGCGGCGGTGTCAGAGGGTGTCGGGGCCGGCGGTGGCGGTGGTAGTGGTGGTGGGTGGTAATAATTATGGAGAGGTCTCGGCAGAGAGACAGAGAGAGAGAGAGAGAGAGAGACGGGGTGACAGACGGATAGCGGAGCCGGGCAGGTGTCTCGATGATGATTACGCTAATTACAGGTGAGAGTTTCTCCCCGGCTGAGCTTCAGGCTGCTGCTCTCCAAAACCGGAGACGACGGCGACGGCGGCGGCGACGGCGGCGGCTATCTCTGGGACGTGACGCCGCCGTCGTCCGCGGACCGCCGGACCGAGCCGCGGCTCCCGTCCTACTCTTATCGGGGCCTACGGCGCCGAGAGGCCGCCCATCTCTCTCTCTCTCTCTCTCCTCTCTCTCTCTCTCTGTCTCTCTCTCTTCCTCCCTCTTCTGCTACATCAGCGAGCAGTGTGTTGGCACGGGTTCGCGCCCCGGCCCCGCGGCGGCCCTCAGCGGCAGCGCAGACCCGAAAAAGGATTTATTGCTTAGAGCGCGCGCGGACGTCAAACATTTCAACTTACGTTTGGGCCTCCTCGAAAACAAAGCCACGTCAAGGCCTTTGTGTGCCGCCTCTCTCCTTCCCCCTCGCACTCTCTTTCTAACATTCTCTCTCTTCTCCTCTTGCTTACTACAGTTGGCAATCTTTTACGCATCAGGACAAAAGGGGAAAAGACAGAGAGGGAGAAAGAGACAGAGAGAAGGAGAGAGAGAGAGACAGGGAGAGAGCCGTCCGGATTTTTGCGAAAAACGGAAGAAAGAGGAGGGCGAGTAGTAGAGCCGTCACGACGACTCGGGTCCGACTTATTCCGTTGAAGTCCTCCCCCCCCCCCCCCTCCTTCTCGTTCTCGGCCCGACAGCTTGGGGGCCCGATGAGTCGTTAGAAGACGAATCACGCGGAAAAGATTGGCTGCCGCTCCGGGAGCGTGGCAGCCGGGGCTGGGCAGCCGCGTGCCGACTTCGTAGGGGGGGCGGGGCGGGGAGACATAGAGGCCCCGACACGGTCGTCAGAGACCGTGAGAGACTGTGCGGGAGACTGCGAGAGACAGCGAGGGACTGGGGGGGGGGACCCCCCACAGCGCTTCCGCTCGGCTATCGTCCCTCGAACAGCAGCATATAGTGGTGGTCGCGTGGCGCGCGCGTTCGCCCGCGCGTCCGCCGGCCACACGGCCAGCGGTGCCAGCAGCGCCAGCAGCGCTACTGCCGGCTTCCGGGCGGCAGGGGAGCCGAGCCGAGCCGAGCCGAGCCGCGGCCCCGCTCCTCTCTGTGAACCGGACCCCTCCGGCAATTATGAGACATAAATCCGAGTGACACGCCCCCCCCCCCCCCCCCCCCCCCGCCCTACCCCCCACCGCTGCGGCGGTCCAGTCCACAGGATATGAGGGAGGCCCCGGGGAAGAAGAGAGGGAGAGAGAGGGAGAGAGAGACCGAGAGAGTGAGAGAGGAGCGGACAGAGTGGGCCAATAAAGCCCCACGTGGATGGCTAGGTTGAGATGACAGTGGTGGTTTGGAGGCAATCGCCGTAATAAGAGAGAGAGAGAGAGAGAGAGAGAGAGAGAGAGAGAGAGAGAGAGAGCGGCCAGCGGCAGCGCTCGCCAAGTTTAATCCCGAGCCCTTCAAAGTCCGAGGCCCGGAAGGCCAGCCCAGCACTGCGGCCCGTCGTCTGTTGGTAGTGCCGTGCCCCGGTCTTGTTGACGACCGGGAACAAGCCGCACGAGGCCGCCGCCGCGGGAGTTGGCCGGGATCCGCCCCAACAGGAGCAGCAGCAGCAGCAGCAGCAGCAGAGTCCTTGTCCCGGGGCTGCCGAGGGCTGCGGCCGCGGAGGCGGTGTGGTGTAGGGGGGCGGGGGGCATATTTGTCCGCGCCAGATGACCGAGAGGCCGAGAGGCATCCTGGGTGTTGGTGTTGGAGTTGGAGGAGGGAGAGAGGGAGGGAGGGAGGGAGGGAGGGAGGGAGAGAGGGAGGGAGGGAGGGAGGGAGGGAGGGAGATACCCGGGCGGCCCGCGCTGTGCTGACCCGGCCGCCAGCGCCGGGGAGGTAGGCACAGCCCGCCGGGCAGCGGCGCGCGGCGGGTCTGCCTACCTCCCCGGCGGCCGCTCGGCCCAGCTCAGCGGCGGCGGCGCAAGGCGGCGGCGTCTGAATTGCAAACGCGAGTAAATGGGCGGCGCGCGCGCGTCCGCAGGAGTCCCCGCCTGGTTTGTCCAGGACGGCGCCCTGGTGCGCCCGCCTGCTGCGCCCCGCGCTGCCCTGCCGGTTTTTATCCGTGCGGCTGAGCCACGCGCGCTGCGGCTGCGGACGCGAATCCATATGGATGCGAGTCAACAAACTTTATTTCTGTTTCCTTTTTTTCTTCTTCTCACTCGAGCACGTCTTTTTTTTCCTCCTTTTCATTTTTCGCTCGGTAAAAGTTTTTTTTTTTTTGTCCGCTGTACGGGACTGCAGCATCGCCCCCCTCCCCCACCTCCTCCACACACTTATGTAATGGGGAGGTCTCACTGCTCGGCAAGAGCACCTCACGGTATTGGATGTCATGGCTCTTCATGGAGCCAATCACGCTCCATGGCACGGCCATGGAGCAGCGCCACACAATGTGGCTGCTGCGGCAGCAGCAGTCTGTTTGTCTTCCAGTGAGGACTGCTGCTGGAGCCTCACTCTGGAACACATGGCGCTGCGCATCGGGTGTTCGGCCTCACCTGGAACAGAGAAAGAGAAGGGCGACGCGGTTAGAGAGTTTAGAGAGAGGAAGAGAGAAAGAGAGAGAGACAGAAAAAACTCTGAAAAAAACCCTACAGCGCAACAAAATTATACGATGGGGGTAAAAAAACACACGCATGCATTGCCATTGCCATCAGCGACCTTGCTACTGGGGTGCTGTGTTACCCTCCTGCCCATTCATTGCCTAAAAACGGGACACATACTACCTTTTTTTTTGTCTTTTTACTGCCTCGGAGTGAGGGACGCATGCGGATACCGCGACAGTTATTGGCGATGGTCTGCATCGTTGAACATGACAGTATTAAACGGGGAGGGGAGACGGGCGCGGCGCGCAACGAGCGTTCAATTATTTTTACACGAAACGTACACGACGTCGCTCGTACCGTGCTCGTTCTTTTTCAGTGACGGAGTACCGTTGTCGTTCTTTTTTTAGCAAAAAATTAAATCGAAATCAATTCAGTCTGCTTTTCGATACTTTTAATTAAAAAGGGGGCACCGTCGTCCGTTACCGCGCGCTGGCCGAGGAAGAAAAAGTAAAAGAATTTGTATCCGCGGGATCATTGGCTTCGGAAAGCGCGGGCGCGCAGATGGCGGGAATGTGGCAAGTTCGCGGTCAGCGCTCATGAACACAGACGTAGTGGATGAGCTGGGCCCGGCCGGGCCGGGCGGGCGAGAACGCGTGGGAATTTTCCGAACCAGCGGTCTGGGGCCAGCCGTCTCCAGCGCGCCTCCCCTCCCCTCCCCTCCCCTCCCCTCCCCTCCCCTCCCCTCCCCTCCCCTCCCCTCCCCTCCCCTCCCCTCCCCTCCCCTCCCCTCCCCTCCCCTCCCCCCCGCTCCGGACCGACAGCTGCTGGTGTTGTTGGTATCCCACCGAGTCCCGCTGTGCGCGAAAACAACAATTCTCCCCCCCCCCCCCCTTTTCTTTCCCGTCCCCCTCCCCCCCCCCCCCTCACGCACACTCTCTGCCCCCCCCCCCCTCAACCCCTCGCTGTTCACCACCACCATCTGCACTTCCTGACGTCAAGTCGCACAATTTCCGTTGTCTGAATAGGCTGCTCCCCGCGAGAAAAAGGGGAAAAGAGTGGTTCCTGCGACCGCGCCTCCTGCCGCGGGTCCCACGCGGTGGGTCCTCCCTGTACGACGGATCCTACTGGTCGTCCTGCTGATACAATTTCAATTTTTTTTTCTCGGCCACTGCGTGAGAAAATAGCGCCACCGTATTGTCCGAAACATTTTTGCCAGCGTAGGCAGTAGCAAGGGGCCCGGGGGGTGCTCCACAGGACTCCACAGCCAGCCAGCCAGCCGGGCCGGCGGGCCCTGCAGGACCCCCTCGTCCTTCGGCTCCATCAAGCAGCCAACAACCGCAGCGAGACAGCCTAAAGCTGTGCCCGTCGGGACGGCCCTGCCGGGGCCGGGGCCGCGCTGCCGCGGAGTCCTCGATGGAGCCGGAGCGCACGGCCGGGCCACTCCTGGCCCCCTTCTGGCTCCATTGTCAGCAAGTTAGTCGGCGCTAGGCCTCGAGGTGGCCCGGCCGAGGCCGAGAGACCCCCGGCCGCCCCCACGGGGGCCTCGGCCAGCAGCGGCGGCGGGGGCGGCGGGGGCCGCGGGGGCCGGGCGAGGCTGGAAAGGCGGCGCCCCCGTTCCAAACTTGGCGGCGGCCAAACTCTTCGTCGTCGTCGTCGTCGTCTTGGGAACTTGCGGGCGGGGAGGGGCGGCCGCGCCTTTCCGCCTTCACGCCGCGCGGCCACCGCACCGCGGGGTCCTCGGCGGGGGCGCGGAGCTCGCCGACGTCCGCGGTCCGCGGGGTCCTCGGCGGGGGCGCGGAGCTCGCCGACGTCCGCGGTCCGCGGGGACGACGCGCATGACAACGGCGGCCAGCGCACATACGCGGGGGGCGCGCGTCAACGAGGCGGCCGCGGCCGCGGGGGCGGCAAGCGGACCCGGGGGACCCTGCGGGCCGGCGGGGTGGTGTGGACAGCGGCCGGGACAACGGCGTGGTCATCCCCTCGGCACGGCCCGGCACGGCCCGGCACGGCCCGGCACGGCCCGGCACGGCCGCTGGGGGGAACACACAAGTGGCGCGGAGAGCCCCGTGTGTACCGCGGCCTCCCCACCCCTACCTCCCCGTCACGCACTCGACACACACACAGCGAGCGCCAGGGCAGAGCGGCCGTTCTCTAATTGCCCATAGCGCCATGGAGAGAGTACATTGCATCCATCGCCCCCCCCCCCCCCCCCCATCCCCTCATTATCAAACATACAGAGAGAGAGAGAGAAAGAGCGAGAGATATAGTGAATAGAGAGGGTATGAGTGGGGGGAGGGGGCGAGGGAGAGAGAGAGAGAGAGAGAGAGAGAGAGAGAGAGAGAGAAATTGAATTAATTGTGGAAACAAGAGGCCGGTGGAGGGGGGGAGGGTGTCAGCGGTGGGGTACGCCGCTGCCCGCCTCCGCTACTGCGGGCGACTGCGCGACATGCGTGGGGTGCGACCTGATCGAGCTGTTTGCCGACCGTCCCGCGTCGCCCCGCCTCCACTCTTATCAAACACACACACACACACACGCACACACTTACACACACACAATCACACGCGCGCTCGCTCGCGCAGATCTGTGACTCGTTGGCTCGACGAGTCAGTGGGCCGTGTGTAGGTAAAGTGGTTCCCCGGGGCAGCGGACAGCGTAGGTAAGGGCAGTACACACACACACACACACACTAAAGCCGCCCCCACCTGCGCCATCACCCCCGTCGTTCTCTACAACAAGCACCGCGGCAGCGCCATCACCACACGCCGCCAGGCAGCCACGCCCACTCCTCTCGAAAAGTCCTCGCGTAAAACGAAACTCGAGTTGTTTTCGCTCGGGCACCGTCTGGCCTGACCCCCTGCAGCGCCGCGGCTGTGACGTCGCGGCCCGGTTATTCCGTCACGTGGTGCTCTGCCAGCGAGAGTATCTCTCGGCGGAGAGAGAGAGAGAGAGAGAGAGAGAGAGAGAGAGAGGGAGGGAGGGAGGGAGGGAGACATGAAAGTTTCACCCTGCGTGTATGAAGGAGATGTAGACCCCAGCACCAGCAGCGCTGTCGTTGGGTGGGCAGGGCATCGGACCGTGGCGGCCTGTGGGGCGCCGATCGCTGCCGCTACATCCACCACCCGCGTCGCATTTGTTGTTTTATTCCGGATCCGGTTTCCGGCTTTTCGAATCCACACCCCTGCTCCGCGCGCGCCCGCCGCCCCAGACACTTCCGGTGCTGCGGGGGGCGCCCTTGGTGATAAGAGACCGCGGCTCCACACAAACAGCATTCGATATTCCGATTGGAGGGAGCGCCGCGCGGCTGAGGGGAGGGAGGGGAGGGGAGGGGGTGCAGCTCGCAAATCTCTGGCCGCTGCCGCCGCTCGCTTCACAAAAGGATAATTCTCGTCCTCGGGCCGCGCGTTTTTAATGTACCGTCGGCGGACGAGTCCCGTGGCGACGATCGGTTCGGGGCTGAGCGGTGGGGGGTGGGGGGTGGGAAGAAGGGAGGCGGGGGTGGGCGGGGGGCCGCTGCGCCGCCCGGCTACACACGGCCGCCGCTGGATGCGCCGATGTGGGGAAAGGGACAGAATAATCGGCAATCGTGGGGCATTTTTTTTATTTTCAATGTTCGACATTGGCCTTTACCAGTGCGATACTTTTTTGTGTGTGTGTGGGCACACTGAGAAACTTTTTCGGAAATTTTCCAAGAAATTGAGTTTGGATTTTTCAAATAATTGCTTGTGGATAGGACAATTATTAGTGGTACGGTAATCAAATATAACGGATTAAAAACGTGTTTTTGATTTTTCAAAAAAAAAAAGTTTCTTCCAGTGCAACATAAGTATTCACCACGACCACTTTATTTCGGGTGACTGTGTGTGTGTGTGTTTTCTTAAACCCATTTCCGGGCGTTTGTCTCCGGCGGCGTCGCACGGCACGTCCGTCGCCCCCGCGAGCCGGGAAGGAGCAATCGCACTGATGGCCGCTGTTCCCGGAAAGAGAGAGAGAGAGAGAGAGAGAGAGAGAGAGAGAGAGAGAGAGAGACAGAGAGAGAGAGAGAAGATCCGAAGATCCTCGGTAGATCCCGCGGGAATCATTCGGCCCCAAACTCGCCGATCTGATGAGCATTCCAAGCGGCCGGAAGCGGCAGGGACGCCGGCAGCGTAGATAGAAAAGCGGTGCTACTTTGTCGCCCGGAGAATGATTCGATTCTGCTCTTCTTGTTGGAGGAGAGAGAGAGAGAGAGAGATGGAGGGGGGCGTTTTGGACGTTTTATTTTTTTTTTCCGCGCGCGTTTTTCTTTCCTTTGATGAAACTTCTCGCACCAAACCGTCCGCGTCATTTCTGTTGGCCGGGAAAATAAACAGAGTGCCCTTTTTTCCTTTTTTTTGCACGCGGACTGAGGCGCATAGCATCAGCTCGGGCGCATATTGCAAAAATATTTTTAAAAAAACTAGATTCTTACGGAACGAGCGCCGCTCGCTGAAGTTTACTTCAACTTTCTCTCCTATTGCACTCTGCCGGTGCGGCTTTACTTCCGTCCATAAATATGGTAGCCCATGCCCGTGTCGTGCGTGCGTGCGTGCGTGCGTGCGTGAGTGCGCCAGGGTGCCGTGCACGACGTGGGATCCCCGAGGTTCGTTTGTAGCGTTTGTGTCGCAAGGGCTTATCTGTCGCCGGTAATCCGGCTGCTGTCCCGCCGGCTCTGCGGGGCTCCGGGCGCGGCCAGCCAGGCAGCCAGCCAGGCAGCTAGCCAGGCAGCCAGCCGCCCAGCCAGCCGCCAGCCCCCCCGGAACAGATGACTTACTACCTATGGCGCGCGTAAATATTTGAACGAGTTCTTGGCCCCTCTCGATGTGATGTAAAGGGGCGGGCGGCGGCGGCGGGCGGCGGGGAGGCCGCTAAGATATACGACGTACCCGCCACCAAGTGCGCCCAATGTGTAGATTATGCCATAAAAGTTGGACAGGTAAAAATTATATTCCCCTCATACGTTCCACTTACCCTGGACAACGTTCCCCTCTCGCTCCAGCCGCGGGGAGATATCTGTGGACGACATCGTTGCGGACTACTTCTACTACTACTGTTCCAGAAATGTTCTAAAATACTTTGTCGCGGTGTAATTGCGGTCTGCGGTGGCGCTGTTGTTCCTGGCGGCGTGCTTCATCCCCTGCAGCGCGCGGGGCGCGGCGTGAGGCCGCGGTGCCGGTGCCGGCTCACCCGGGTGAAGTATTAGTATGTATGGCGTGCGGCGGCGCGCCCCGCCCGTCCCCGCCCGGCCCCGCCAGCAGGGCTAGAGGCTGATTACACGCTGGATTAGTGTGCGGATCGGGGCCCGCGCAAGGCCGGCTGCGCCCCGCCGCGGCCGCCTGTTAAAGAGGAAACCGGGTCCTTACTCGAGTTTTCTTTTTGCAGGGTACTACACAGAGGGGGAATCAAATCTAGAACGAGCAGACGTGGGGGGCGGGGCGGACTCTCTCTCTCTCTCTCTCTCTCTCTCTCTCTCTCTCTCTCTCTCTCTCTCTCTCTCTCTCTCTCTCTCTGACTGACCAGCGCGCGCGCGCCGCTCCATCCCTGAGCGTGACGCACTAAAAGAAGGCGTTCCGGACCCCCTTGCGGAACCGATGCAATGAAGTATTCAGTGGGTGGGGGGTGCTGATGGTGGAGCCCCGGCCCGGAGGGTACGCGGGCCGCGGCGGCAGCCGGAGGCGGCCGGAGGCGGCCGGAGGCGGCCGGAGGCGGCCGGAGGCGGCCGGAGGCGGCCGGAGGCGGCCGGAGGCGGCCGGAGGCAGGCCCAGGGAAATGGAAGCCCGCTGATCTTTCTTTTCGGCTTTGTCTCCTTTGGGTCCGGCGCGGCCAGTCTCTCTATCCGAGCCTCTGCAGTGCCGCCCCCCCCCCCCTTCTCCCCTCTCCGCCCCCGTGAAACACTACACCAAAGCATTCCTTTTGTCGGCTCTGTCCGAGCAAGTGGCCAATCACAGGAGAGGAGGGGTCCTGGGGGGCCGAGAGGGCGTGGGACAGAGATGGAAGCGTGGGGAGGGATATTGGCAGTCAAGTTGTTGCTATGCAGCGGGGGCGGCGGCGGCGGCGGCGGCGGCGGCGGCGCGGGGAGATACACTGGCGACGACTGCAGGTCCGTGCCGCGGGGGGTGCCGTGGGTGCAGGGCCCCCCGGGGGGCGTCTGGGAGGCGAATGAAGACCAATTGCGGGGCCACTCTCTGCAGAGCGAGTGGGGCGGCGGACCCCGGCGTCCGACCCCGCGACCCGCCCCCGTGCGCCCCCGTCCGCCCCCGTCCGCCCCCGTCCGCCCCCGTCCGCCCCCGTCCGCCCCCGTCCGCCCGCCCCCCCGCCCCCCCGCCCCCCCGCCCCCGGCGCCGGCCCTCGGTCGTCGGTCACGAGTGGCGCCTGCGCCAGCCCCGGCCTCCGCACAACGTGCCCGGGCCATGAGCCATGCCATGATAATGAACTTCCAGTAGGGCTCTATGCCATTGTGTCCCGGAGGGGGGACACGGCGGGGGCAGATTAAAAATTACCCAGCGGAGCGCTGCGGCGGCCGCGGGCGCACACATGCCCCACTGCCTTACTGCAATAGCGCGTGCTCCGCCCCGGTGAATTTTCATTTTTTTCTTTCAGTTTTATTTTTTGGTTTCGCAATATTTTCCGCAGGTTAGTATACACGGCCGAGTGACAGCGTTCTGCAGAGTTCGAGGTGGCGAGCGGAGCGGCGGCGGCGGTGGCGTACGCCGCACGTGCGTCGCCCCTACCTCCCCCCCTCCCTCCCGCCGCGGCAGGAGTCTCTCGTGCGGGGCCATTACGGACCTCAGAGGTGGCTGCACCCTACCACCTCCCGCCGTACATCTCTCTCTCTCTCTCTCTCTCTCTCTCTCTCTCTCTCTCTCTCTCTCTCTCTCTCTCTCTCCCTCTCTCTCTCTCTCTCTCTCTCTCTCTCACGAAAGCACACGCAACGCACCCCTCTCACCCCAACCCCACCCACCCGTGCTGGCTGCGTACGAAAACACACAGATCTCCGACTGCCATACTGATTAAGGGTGTGCAATCGTACTTTTTTTTATTTCATAAATCGATAGTTTTGAATGCGCTGATTCTAATGGTATGTGTCTGTCCCTCCTAGCCCGTCTAGTTTTTGCTCTAGAACCGTCCAAACATTCGTTTTTTCCCCTTTTTGAGCCAGTCAAACTCGAGAATTTAAAATGGTATGGTGACGAGACTTTCCATAAACATAGTACTTTACTTGGACTATGTTTTGAAATAGTTTTCGTGTCAGTCCGATTTCCAGGAAGGCTCCTGGAATCAGTTGAAAGTGGACCGATATCAGAGAAGATTTTCAAGTGGAGGGCAGCGAAAGCCCAAGTCTTATATTCAAAACATAGCCTCATACTTCCTCTACAAGATAAGACCAATACCATATTTGTAAGTCAACTGCAATTTGAGCTTGACTGGCTCAAGTGCAGGCCTTTTTCGAGTTCCAGGCATGAGTAGAGAGAGACAGGCTACACCTTCTCACTCGCACGTGGCGGGGTGAGGAGGTGCGTGGTGCGGGGGAGGCGTCCCTCCCCCTCCTCCTACCGCTGTGACAATGCGCGACGTCTGCCGGAGCACCGGAGCCCGCTAAACATTACAATAGACGGATTCGACGCGGCCCATCCTTTTAAACCTGACGGAAAACCAAATCTTGACTGCCAAATTTTTAACACTTGCAAGTCACTCCATCGTTTTCGCCGCCTTGTGGCAGTGTGATTTCGTTTTTGAATCGTGATCGTGCGAGGTTTTAGAGCCGACTTGTGGTTGCCAAAAATCCGGAAGAAGAGCGAAACTGAGCCAAACTGAGGTCCGGAAAGCCGGAGCTGGCCGGTGACACCGACTTCGGCGGTGTTGCAGCGGCGTTGCCACCTTGGCTGTTGGGGAGGAGGTGGTCAGCCTACCCACCCCTCCCACCCCCACTTTTGACTAATAAGCGTGACGATTCCGAGAGTACGAGAGGAGTTGCACACCCTTAAGCCAACAAATGAATGGGGGGCCGTGCTGTCGCGGACGCAGTCACCATCAGTGCCCCCTCCCCCCCCCCTCTCTCTCTCTCTCTCTCTCTCTCTCTCTCTCTCTCTCTCACCCTGCCCCCCTCCGCGGGGGCGGTGAGCGGCGAGCAAGGATGAAAAATGAGGCTCTGTCAGACACATTCCTACAACCCCCCCTCTCCCCTCCACCCCTTCCGCAGGTCTACCTTTCCTCGACGCCAGTACATCGTCGCCCGCTTGCCCGCGCGCGGAGTGGATTGGGAGGGGGGGGGTGCCTTTCGTGTGCCCCTACGCTGGGACGGGGAGTGGGGGGGGGGGGCAGTAAAGAAGGGATCTCTCTGCTGCTCTTGGGAACGAACGGAATCTCCCCGTTGTGAGGATCGCCGACACGCCAACACAACTCCTGCTGCCTTCCGCTCCTCCACTAAACCCAGCAGCGCCATCTCCGCAGCGAAGGGCCGGCGACGATAGCCACTAAGGCGACTACTTAGGGGACAGGAGGTACCGGCGGGGGCGGCACGGCCGGCGACGGCCAGTTAGAGAAGCCATTCCCCGCACTTCTCGGAGCAGAGCGAGACCGGCCGCCGGTGAAGCAGAGGCGGCAGAAGCGGCTAGAAGCCCGCCCCCGCTCTCAGGACAGCAAAGTTTGGAGAGCGACGCGACCACAAGCCGACCCGGCCATCTATCCGCGGCGGCGGCGGCGGAGGCCGAGGTCCAGAGCGCCGGGACGGCGACGGTGGTGGCGGCGAGAGGGCGGTGGACGCCGGAGGCAGCCGACGACCGCCGGGGTAACGGGGTAACGCGTCAACGAGAGCTTTGAACGCCACACGCCGCGCGGTGCTGCAGCTAGCCCGCCACCGGCAGAGTATGGTCCGCGAAGCTTGCGTAGGCCAGGCCAGTCTAAGCACGACCAGACTACGCTAGGCCAGACTAGGCTAGGCGAGCGGCCGCCATGTCGGCGGGCCTCGCCCCAGCCTCGCCCGGCCGCCACCGCCGCTGCGGCTGCGCTGCGGTCCCGGCCCGCCTTAAGAGGAAAGAGGACGCTGTGGCCACAGCCAAACCGTTCGAGATATCGACTTGAAACTTTGGTGTTGGTGAGCGGCGAGAGGGCGGTGGACGCCGGAGGCAGCCGACGACCGCCGGGGTAACGGGGTAACGCGTCAACGAGAGCTTTGAACGCCACACGCCGCGCGGTGCTGCAGCTAGCCCGCCACCGGCAGAGTATGGTCCGCGAAGCTTGCGTAGGCCAGGCCAGTCTAAGCACGACCAGACTACGCTAGGCCAGACTAGGCTAGGCGAGCGGCCGCCATGTCGGCGGGCCTCGCCCCAGCCTCGCCCGGCCGCCACCGCCGCTGCGGCTGCGCTGCGGTCCCGGCCCGCCTTAAGACCCTCTTCCTGCACACACCACCTGACGGTCCCACGGGAGAGGGAGTGGCTAGCCAGGACAGCCCAGACGGCGGGCTGGGTCAGACGACTCTCTCTCTCTTTCTCTCTCTATCTCTGTCTCTGTAGCTGTCTCCATGTCTGTGTGCCCCTGGCGGCTCCCGGCACGGCCGCTGGCGCTCTTACCCCCGGCAGCACAAAGTGGATTTGCAAAGAGGAGAACGTTGGCGGCCGCCGCGCTGTGTGGCGCCGCGCCGCGCCGCGCCCCGCCGCCCCTCTTTTCCAGCTGCGCAAAACGGTTTCGCAGGGCCACAGCGGGAGTCGCCGGCTCCAGGGATCAGGACGGCCGCTTAGCGCGATTCTCGGGAAAAGAAATCGTTCCGGTAAATGCGAAGGCAGTAAGCATGCGAGACGAAGAGCGACGCTAACGCCATGAAATAAGCTCTCTCTCCATCCCTCCTCTCTCTCTCTCTCTCTCTCTCTCTCTCTCTCTCTCTCTAGGCTTCTCTCCCCCTCTCTCTCCCCCCCTCGTTGGCGGCAGGCGCCCCCCTAGTTTGCATTCAAAACGCAATCAAGGTCCGACGCATGTCTGAGGCAGCGCACCGGGAGTGGCGCGGCCCCCCGGCGCCGGCACCGGGCTGGCGACGATGAACCCCGCGTTATGGACAACAAGGGCCTCCCCGACCCCACGGAAGCCGTTAGCTCTTCTCCGAGGTCCCCGTCGGCCCCCGGCGGCCGACCCCCTCGGCGTCGTGAGGTTCACCTGCTACGTTCTTCCATCATCCTGCCACCGCCACCGCCACAGCCGCTCCTGCTCCCGGTGTTGTTCACGTTAATTACATCTCTCGGCCACCGCCGGTCCGGGCGGAATATTCCGGCGACAGCAGGGCTGCGGCGCCCCCCGGGGGGGGGGGGGGGGGGGCTCCCTCTGATTGCTTCCCCCCCCCCCCCCCCCCCCCCCCCCCCCCCCCCCCCGGCGTCCGCTGCCCGCCGCCGGTTTTCCTCGTCCACGATTATTTTTCCCACGTGAGCCAAAGGGAAACAAACGGTTTTATCACAACTTTGACGCGCGGCGCGGGTCTGTGTACCTAAGATAAGAGTGGGGAGCGGGCCGCCTGCCGGCGCCGGGGTAGGCCGCCCGCACGACGCGCGCGCGGGGAGCGGCCGCGGCTGCCTACCCTCCCGGCGGCAGCTGCACCACCCCGGCCGTGATCGGCGTCCTCGAGTGGTGGTCTGAGCCTCCCTCTGCCGTGGGGGCGCCATCGCCATCGGCGGGCCGTCGACCTGGCCACGGCCAAGGTCGCCGAGGCCGCAAGATATAATGGCTGGCATCGGCATCGCCGGGGGTCCGCAGACCCGCCGATCAAACTCGGCCGCGGAGCGTGAGGGCTGAGGGCCTGGCAGGCGGGCAGCCAGGCGGCAGGCGGGCGGGCAGGCGGGCCGATGGAAAAGTTTTACGGTTCATCGGCAGGCGTCGTAAAAAAAGCTGCGAATAATGAAGAGCCCCCGGGCGGGCGGCGGCGCGGATTTGATGGCGCCGGGAGCCTTCGGCCGCACTGACACTCGGATACAATGGCGATACACGTCACCGGCAGCCGGCCAGGTCCCGATGTTTGACAGACTGCGTCATGAATGGCGGGAGACTGGTCGTAATAAATAAATGGCAGTGGGAGGAGGGCATAAACTTGGCAGGGGATGGCGAAGCAGGAGGCCAGAGCAGCTGGCCTGGCCGGGCAGGGCCGCCGCCGCCGCCGCCAGCCGCCGCGACGGGGAGGGCCTAGAGGAGGGCGTCCAAGGAGAGCAGCGCCGGCCCCGGGGTCGAGCCGCAGCGCCCGGTCCGCAGGCAAGCGCGCTAACCACCGCGCTACCAGGCCACGATACTGGGATCGCCGTGCCCCGCCTGCTTGACCCGCTGTCCTCAGAGTGCCGCTGTGTGCGACGTGCTTCACGCTGCTCCCCCCGCACGCGGGGTCGCTGACCGAGCAGTGATTCAAGCAGGGTGGCTACGACGACGATGCCAACGAGCAGCGGCGGCGGCGGCGTCACAGAGATGAAATTCGCGAGACGCGCGGGTATAAAAGGAGGCGGCCGCTGCACCGCTGCACGCTGTAAAAGAGGAAACGCGTCGCCGCCTCCCGCCGCCGCTGCCGCTGCCGCTGCCATGCCAAGAGCCCGCCGGGGCTTTACAGAACCGTGCTACGCTGCCGCCGCCCCAGTTCGGCACGGAATTAAATAACGTGTACACAAGCTGAGTTGTTGTTGTTCCTGCCGCTGCCCCCTCCTCCCCCTTTTCTTCTCCTCCTTTTCTCCCACTCCCGACACACACACACACATAAACGCACACGCGCGGGCAGGCCAGAAAAAAAAGGGGGAAAGGGAAAAAATTACAATTGGAGAGGCCACGGTACACCTTTCACCTGCAGCTCCAGCCCCCTGTATACGTGAGACCCCTACCGGAGCCGGCCAGTGGGGGGTGGGGGAGGACGCCTGGGGCTGCCACAGGGACTCCGACGGGCTCCGCAGGGGGGGTTCTCCAGCTGGAGGCGCCCCGCGGGGGGTCGGTGCCGTTATCCGATACAGCTACAGTTTCAGTAAATTGAAGGAGTACGTCCCCACCTTCTATATGTTGATAAATGAGTTCCCCACATTTTTTCCCATAATGTTTTTTTTTTTTGAGTGTGAACGTTGGAGCGGTGACGCCCGTGGGTCCCCTGGGTACTGAAGAGTGACATTGAAAAGGGTGGGGGGGGGGGATGTCGTGACAACTTGGCGGCTGGTCTTAATTGTCCCTACATCCCCCACGGGGCTGGCCGTGTATCGGCAAAACGTGCCGCACGGCGTCGGCTGATTCCGAACTCGCCGTAGCGCCGTCTCTGTCACGCTCGGAGGCTGCTCCATAAGAGAGCGACGGAGAGAAGATATTGCTGGAGCCGGCTGGAAGCTGGTGCTGGAGGGCGACTGGAAGTGATTGCGCGCGCCGCGGTGTCGCCGACATCATCAGAGGGAGATGCAGACGAGCTGCGCCGGCTGCGCGCGCCGCAGAGGCGGCCCCGTGCAGTCTCTCACACAACTTTATTCTCATTTCCGCGTTCCAGAGGGGATGGGGGAGGGGAGGGCACTCCCTCGCGGAAAGCTCGCGTGCGCCGGTGAGGTTTCACCGGGTAGAGAGAGACAGAGACAGACAGAGAGAGAGAGAGAGAGGGAGGAGGAAAACACTGCAGAGGGCGGAAACAAAAAGTAAACCCCCGGGCTGGGCTGCCTGGGCTCGCGCAGCTCGCGCAGCTAGCGCTGGATGAGTGATGGAGTGCAGAGACCACACGCCCCGACGGTGCAGCCCGGCTGCCAGCCCTCTCCGGACCCCGCCGCCGAGGACCCCGAGAGTTTATCCTTGCTGCTGCCGCCGGATTCCGGGAATCAAGTGGCAGATTTTTGTGCGCGCCATTTCACTGCAATTTCTTTTATCTCTTGCGACGACAAAAAGAGAGAGAAAGCTTCCGCCGGAATCTTTTTTTTTTTTCATCTCTTTCTTTTTTGTCTGCGTGGGCGAATACCGAAGGCAGCCCCACGCAGGAGCGCTGGCCCCGTTGCGCGCATCGCTTTGGGGGGAAGCAGGCGACTGTTGGAGGGGGTTGCTGCGCGCGTTTGGCGGGGGCGGTGCGTTCGGAACTCCGGGGGCGAGCAGATAGGACGGGGGAGGGGGAGGCGGCGGTGGTGGTGGGGGTTGATGATGCGAAAACAGGTGAAAGGGCTTATTTGCATGATGAAGATCGATTGCCGCGTGGAGAGGGGTCGCCGTCGTCGTGCCGCGGGCGGCCGCGGGGCGCCGGGGGGGTCGCCGTCGCCGTCGCCGTCGTCGACGCTCCGCAGGAGTCCTCACCTGCAAATGAAGGAGACACCCGGTGTTAGAGTGGGGTCGGGTCACAGGCAGACGTGCGCGCTCACTCGCACTCCCTGGGGACCAGGCGGTGCGTGCGTGCGTGCGTGCGTGCGTGCGAGAGAGAAAAAGAGAGAGAGAGAGAGTAGTAGCTCTAGTTGAGACACAAAAGGCGGAATGAAGGAGGCGTATTTATCTCACTGTCGCACCGCCGGCGCGGCGGCAACAGCGCGCCTGTTGCTGCGGGAGGAAGCGAGACGGAAGCATGAACGTCAGAAAGACGGAGAGGGATGGGTTGTGACGACGCGCCCTGCGGGGGGCTCTTCGTGCACGGCAGTGCACTCAGCGTGCGGAGGTGCTCGACTCTGGATACAAAACCAACTTCTGATCGAAGAATGTTGAGTTTCTCTACGGGGCAGCACTGCGATGCGCCGCCTCGCGCCGCCCGCCGCCCCGCTGCAGGCGGGCCGTCTTCGAGCGAGTTTACTACGGCCATATCGACGGCCGAAGCAAAGCAGGAAAGACCAGCAAAGCGCCGCGTCGTCGCGTTATGTCCGTCCTCTTCCCGTCTAGCCGAGGGGACTGGGGGGGGGGGGGGGGGAGGGGGGGGGGCAGGAGGGGGGGAGAGGGGGAGGAGGCAGGCAGTGGGGACCGCAGCAGCAGGCCACAGTCTCGGTCCCGTAAAGCGGTTTTCGCCCCCATAAAATATACTCGGCGGTCTCATATCCGTCGCGCGCTGATGGATACAGCTTGCGGCCGCCGCCGGCCTCAGGCGTGGCCGGGCAGGAAGGGGGCCGCGGGGGGCGCTGGCGGCGGCTGGCGGCGGCTGGCGGCGGCTGGCGGCGGCTGGCGGCGGCTGGCGGCGGCTGGCAGGCGTCCCGCACGGCGCCTGACGGGGCCGGGGTAGGCAGCCGGCCGCACAGCGCCGCCGGCCGGGCCTGCCCAGCACCCCGGCGCCGGACCGTCTGCGACGGCTGCGGTGCGGTGGCCGCCCCGCGGACTCGATAATATGGCCGATGTGGGTGGGGGGGCGACTGGAATTTTGTCGATGTGTCGTCGGCGGAATGCGAGTTTTGTGTGTGTGACGGGGTTCCTGGACGGCTCGCGGCGCGTCGGGGAGTTATCCGAACGCGGGGGGGACGCCGTAACAAAAATTGAGAACGAGGTCGCAGAGCGAGCGGCTGGCGGCTGGCGCCCGGCTGGCGCCCGCCCGCCACACGCGAGCACGTCCGTTAAGGCCGCGCGCGTGTAAATGCGGCTCGCGTTTCCTCCCCCTTGAATCCATTCATTCATTCAGCCGCGGCACGCGAACGTACGCGGCGATGTAAATGACAACGTCGGGAAACCAGACACGCGCGCGTGGTGCGGTGCGGCGCGGTGCGGTTTGAAACGCAAGGGACGGGCATGACAGCACGACACGGGGCCCACAAAAAGGGGATGTGTAAGTGTGCTCTGTGTGTGTGTGTGTGTGAGTGTGGCGCCACGCAGGCAGCGGCGCACCGCGCACCGCGGCACCACCACCGCACCCTCCTCACCGTTAGGCGGTCGCCGTTGGGAAAAAAAATTTTTAAAAAATCGAGCGAGATGGAAACGTGAAAAAAAGAGGAGTGGCATGTAAAAGGGCGACCACGAAGTCATTATCATTACAGCACGCGTGGCTACCATCCTGTTTCCGGAGTGTGAATAACGTTTTGGGGTGGGGGGGGTGGGGGGTTGAAAATTTGAAAAACACAAATATTTGAAAAAATTTATCCAGAAACGGAAATGGCAAGATTCAAAATAATGAGAAATTGTGAAAATGTATTGAGTACGCTTCTCTGTAGAATCACCACTACTTTTTTTAAAAGACAAAAAAAAATCCAACACGTATTTTTTGGCACAAAATTCCCGAGGACTTTGTTTTTTCCCCAAAACAGGTACAAGTTGTGAGCATCGGGTCGGGGACGCCTGAGGCGTTGGGGGACGACGCTGTTAGCGCCACCTGCCTGCGAACCCGGAAGTGCCTGGCGGTGGTGTGTCCCGCCTGCAGCAGCAGCAGCAGCAGCGGGCACCGCCTTGATTAAGTCAGCCATGAATGGCGTGTCCCGGCCCATTGGCCCTGAGTACCGTGATAACCAGTGTGTGTGTGTGTGTGTGTGTGTGACGGTCTTCCTTCAGCAACGCCACCCCACGCCTTCCCCCGATGTGTGTGTGTGTGGCCAAGTGATAGCACACTCTCAGACCGGCGAGACAGACTGCACACACACACCTCGCGCGGGGGGTGGGTGGTTAGGGTGGCGTCGGTTAAGGTGCGCCGCCCAGGGTGCGCGGCGCTGCTGTGTTTGAGGTGCGTCCAGTTAAAGTACACACACCCACAAACACACACACACGCTGATTCTCAATATGAATATGACCGCAATGAGGCAAGCAGGCAGTGCCGTACGAAAGTGTTGTTCGCGTTGTGTGGCGCGGTGGCTTTTCGCTATTCACACTCAATTCTGTGCCGGCCGGAAATGTAAGCCTCTGGGCGCAAAAGATGGAATAAAAATACACGGGATAGAGTGAGAAGGAGATAGGGGAGGGAGGGGGGGGGGGGGGGGGGTCGGCATCTCACGTGTATACCGTTCGGCCCCAGGAGGGTTGGTGTTCGGGGCCGCCCCTGGACCCAGCGGGGTAGGGGCGGCGGGGGGTGGGGGCGGAGAGGTTGAATAAGTACATTTGCATGGCAGAGCAAACTTTCCTTATTGATGTGCAAATGGCAGGCGGTAGGAGGGTACGTCGTCGTCCGGGGGGAGTGAGCGGGTAGGGGGGTTGCAAAAGGCTAAGGCGAGGCGCGAGACGAGGCGAGACAAGGCGAGAGACCGGCTACTTGCAGAAACACGTGGGAGAACGTGGCTGCGCCGGGGACGGACTCACGCCGTTCATCGCTTCGGGACCGGGGGCAAACAAAAATCAGCTGGAATCTTTTTTCTAGCTCCGTCAAAATTATCGCTCCAGACCCAACGCACATTCAGTGGGACTGAAGCAGCCGGCCGGTTAGTTTGCGACGCGATGGACACAGGGAAGCAAAGCTGGTCGCGCGGCATGCACGAGTAGCCAAGGTGATCCCTTTCGCAAGCCGAGGTTCCAGTCGATTTGTAGTAGTAGCTATCGGAGCGGTGGCGGCGGCGGCCGAGCGGTGCTGGCAGAAGAGAGCGCACCTGTTGAGCCCCCCGCCGAGCCCGGCCAAGTAATAGTCAGTCGATACGCCGCGCCAGAGCCACCGCACCGCCCGCTGTCGGCCACCGTTTTATTTTCTAACTTGTTTTTCTCTCTCTTATCGAGATGGTTGATTGGTACGTGGCCAGCGGCACGGCGGCGGTGGGATTCCAGAAATTCGAAGCGAAGTCCAACCCCCCCCCCCCCACCCCCCTCAGAATCTCCCCTCCCCCTCCCAGCTTACTGACGCCCGCCGCTATCGTTACATACATCGTGCGAGTTTTATCACTCAGCTTGTGTGAAATAAAAAGGGACAGCCGCGGCGCGGCGGGCGTATTGGTGTATTGGCTGTCTCTGTCCCTCACCGCGTCCTTCCCCGAGGTCGCGTTCTGCTTTGATAGTCTCTCGTCGTGTCAATTATTTCATCGACCGGGGCGGCCGCGGCGCGGGCGGCAGAGGGGGGAGGAGGTGGACATGCATTTTTGAACGGTCGCCGGCTGCGCCCTCGGCGCGGCGCTACGCTGCGACACGGCTCGACGCGGAAGAGCGGAGAGACAGTAAGAGAGAGAGAGAGAGAGAGAGAGAGAGAGAGAGAGAGCGGGGGAAATCGTTAAGCCTCGCACGGAAGCCGCGAAGTGAAGGTCAGAGGGCCCCCCCGAATCCGGGAGAGAGTGTCGTGTCCGGCCGCTGGAGTGCGCCGGCCAGGCGCGCAGCCTGCCGTGCTGCAGGGCGGACCCGGCCCGGGCACCCGTATCGACCTCCCCCAGAGCCGGCGGGACCGCCTTTGACGCCGTCCTCTCCCGCGTCCTCTCGCCCGCCCACAAGGAGAGCACGTCGCTGAACGCGTCACCTGCCGCCGGGGCGGTGACTTGCCGAGGCCGCTCTGGGAGGGCGCTCTTGCCGCCGCCGCGCCGCCTCCGCCTCCTCCCTGGAGGCCGTCGTCCTCCCCGCCGGCGTGTGCCGTGCGCCCCTCAGCGAGGCTGCCGGCGCCGTGCTCCGCGGGGGGTATTTGGTCGGTGTAATGACGCGTGCGGCCGCCACTAATGGCGATGCCAAACCACCTTTTCCCCCGCCGTCGTGGAGGGCTTGCGGCTGTAGGCGGGGGCCGACGGGGGCCGCGGGGGCCGCGGGGGATGGCGCCGTCGCGTCTGGCCGCTGCGGAGCCGTCGTGCACGTCGGCGTCGGGGTCGGCGGCAGCGGCGCCCTTAGCACACCGGGCCGGGCGACGCCAGGCGGAGAGGGGAGCTATTTCCGAGGACGCCGCCGGGCCGCGTCATGTGTGCGCTGTTGCCCGTGGCCGCCGCCGCCGCCGCCGCCCGCCGGCCTCTGCGCCGTCGCGACGGCTGTGTGCCCCCCTCCCCTCCCCCCTACGGCCACCACTTCCTCGTTTTGCTCCTTTTAGGCGTGTGCATTGCGCGTCCTAAAAATAGCCAGCCGGTCGGAAAAGGCCCCGCGCTGTCGCCGGCTGCGCCTCGCACCGCCGGCCGCGGCCGACCGACGACGTCGAGGCCACTTTCACTTAACTTGAAACACCTTCGGATAATTTTTACTTCTCGTGATATTCATGAAATGCTCACGATTTTTTTTTCTCCACGGTATTCCTAGGTAATGACTGTATTGCACACCCCGAAAGCGGCGCGACAGTCCGCCCCTCTTGAGCCTTCCCCCTGCTTTCACTCTACCGTCCGCCCCGTCGCTTGAACCCACCCGGCCGCGGCAGCGAGCGCCGCATCACGGCCACCACGCCGCCGCCCTTTTTACATCTTTAGAAGGCTCCGCTCGTGCCTCTTGTGGGAGGGAGGGAAGGGAGGGAGAGAGAGAGAGAGAGAGAGAGAGAGAGAGAGAGAGAGAGAGAGAGAAGCGTCGTCCTGAGGGCGCAGAGGCCGAGACGATCCGACCCGCACGCCACAAGGCTGAATACCAAAACACACGGGGAGTGAGCCGCGCGCGGTGGGGGCGCGGGGGCCGGGGGGGGGGGGGCGGCGGGGGGCGGCGGGGACCCCGGGACGGGAGTGTCGGCGTCGGCGTCGGTCCTGTGACGCCGCGGCGGCGGCGGCGGCAGCGGCGGGCACTCGGCTGTGACGCGGTGCTCGGGGATGCGGGACGCGGCGACGACGGTCGTGGGGGAGCCGCGGGCGTGCGCGTCCCGCGCGGAGAGCGGAGCGGCGGCGAGCGCGAAGGGCACACAAAGCGCGGAGAACACCGAGGCGGGCAGGAATCAAAGTTTGAAGGTCGCGCGTCACGACGACGGCCGGCACGCGCCCCGCGAGAGAGGACGTGAACGTGAACGCACCCCTCCCCGCCGGGCTGCCGCCACAGGACGACTGGTGCGCCGCCGCCGCCGTGACGTGTACCCGGGGCGTTGCTTCGCGGGGGGTCCGCGCTTTGGAATTCCGCGACGCGGAGGCGGGTCGGATGGGCAGGCAGCGCGTTTCGAGTGTAAAGCGGCGGAGGCGGCGGCGGAGGCGACGCGCGCCACCGGCAGAGGGCCCGGGGCCAGCTGGGGCCGGGCTACGCTGCGCCGCCGCCGCCGCCGCCGCCGCTCCAACCACGAAAGTGGGATGAAAAGTCCATGCATACTGCACGAGTTTTTGAGGACAGCGGGGGGACGCAGTGGGACGGGCGCACGTGTCGTGCGCGGGGCGCGGGCCCGGGCGGGCCCAGCGGCACGCTGTTTATGTCCCGTTACGAGGGCACGGTACCCCCGTGGCCGCGCGCCGTGTCGTGTCGTGCGCTGCGCGTGCCGTGACGTGCCGGGTCCTGCCGGGGCCTGCCAGAGGGCCTCCACTCTCCACACGCTGGTACAAGACCCGACAAGCCCTGCCTGCGCGGGGGCGTCGCGCGCCACACCGCCAGCAGCAGCCCCGCCACATGCGCCCCCTCCCTTCTACCCTGCCCTGCCACCGCAAAAAAAAACTTTTATTTTAAAGTTTTAATTTTAAATTTTTTAAAAAATTATGTGTGTAATTCATTATTGGATTGGCCATAAAAATAAAAATACAGAAATTTCTGTTTTTCTTCATCTTTAACAAGGAAGTTGGAGGCTCCTCTTCGGGGGGGGGGGGGGGGGGGCTGAAATTAGGTGATCGTGCCGACAGAGTTTCGGGCTATTTAAGAGCGCCGAATTTTCTACCCACGAGTAGAGATAATGAAACGAGCGAAGTGCGAGGCGGCGGCGGCCGGAGGGGGCGCGCTTCCTTGGTTGTACACCTAAAACTAAAACCATCCTCTCCGGATCTCCTCTCTCTCTCTCTCTCTCTCTCTCTCTCTCTCTCTCTCTCTCGCCGCTTCAGCTATAGACCAAAGTTTGCGCCGTGCTGCTGTGTTCACACCGGGGAGTCGCACAACCTGGAGAAGGAGCGCGTAGTACTGCCCACCCGCGGACGAGCCACGCGGCGGGCACGGTGAGGGCCGCCCCGTGAAGGAGAGAGAGAGACAGACAGACAGACAGACAGAGAGAGGGAGAGAGAGGGCGTAATCGTGTTTCCTCCGCAAATAATTCCTTATTGAGCCGCCAGGGGAGCTGCGCGCGCTGCAGCCCCCGTGTAATGACGGTGATGACAATAATGACGATGATTTTGTTGATGACGATGTGACGGCAGCCGCGGATTGTTTTCCAGAGGGGATGAGGATTTTGCCGGAAGTGCCCGAGCGGACCGGGCCAGGACCGTCCACTCCATCAGCCCACTTCTCTCTCCCGCTGTCCGCTGTCTCCTCTCTCTCTCTCTCTCTCTCTCTCTCTCTCCATCCCTCGCTCCCTCTCACTCAATTAAATCGGAATGACAACCCCTCTCCAGTGCGTGTGTATGTGTGCGAGAGGGACAGCGACAACAACAGGTCCGGAACGCTGTGCGGAACGCCGGGCGGCCGCCGCAGACCGATCAATACATATTATTCCCGGGCGGCGATCAGATCAACCGGTCGGAAAACTAAAGTAATAAAAAAGCTCAGCAGCCGTCCAGTCGCCATCGGTCCGCCGCTCAAAAGGCGCGCCCGGCATGAATCAGTGCGGTCTGGTGACGCTCCCCGCCACACACACACACACACACACACACACACACACACACACTTTTATTTTCCTGCGAGCAACAGCGCGGCAGGCGGAAGCACGCGGTAGTCGCGGAAGATACTCCAGCGTAAGACATCGTATCTCTGTCGTGCAGTCGTGAAAATTCCCGAGAAAAATGTTATTTCGGAACTGAAGCAGGAAAAAAACTTCCGGCGAAATAGTGTTGTGTGGGTGTGTGATGGCGTCTGTCGACCGGCAGAGAGAAATATGATGTGGGGGGATGTTTGTGGGAGGGGGAGGGGGCCTCCCATCCCCTCTCGCCTCGCGGCCGACGTCTGCTCACTTTCCCTTCTTCCCTTTCTCTTTCCCGGCGCTCATATCTCGCCCCCCTCCGACACTTTCACTCCACTTCTGGAGGTTATAAACAGCGTGTACTCACCGCACGGCAAACACCACCGACACCCCCCCCCCCTCTCTCTCTCTCTCTCTCTCTCTCTCTCTCTCTCTCTTCGCGCATACTACTTCCGTCTTCTCGCGCGGAAAAAGAGAGAGCGAACCCGCGGTTCGTGGGTTCGATCCCCGACGCGGACGGCGGGGGGAAAAAAGAAAAGCAGAAGTGGGGAAAGAAAACGGCAGCTTTCATGCGTCTTTCGCGGTATACAGATAAAGGGTGGGTGGGGAGGGGCGACCCCTTCTCTCTCTCTCTCTCTCTCTCTCTCTCTCTCTCTCTCTCTCTCTCTCTCTCTCTCTCTCTCTCTTTTCTCACGAATATCCAAAGTTAGCCTTCACTGAGCAAACACTAAAACAAGCAACAAAAATATGTGTGAGCGGGCGCGGGGGCCGGCAGGCAGAGTGTACTGGGGGATTTGGGAGAGGCAGGAAGGGGGAGCGGGAGAGAGAGAGAGAGAGAGAGGAGGAGGAGGGGACTTCCTGTTTCCCTTCACGGATCAGATGCGCACGCGGTAGCGCCTTCAGGACCCAGTCCCCCTCCCACACCGCTCGCGGCAGCCGCTCTCCTTTTTTCTTCCCCCACCACCACCAATCTGGATTCAAACGGATTCAACTTTGTTCCCGTTCCGTTGCCGTTGTTGGGTTTCCAGTCGTACCGCGCAGGGCGGCGTCAGCGGCAGCGGTGGCGGCAGCGTAAGAAGTTTGGCCCCGACGGCCTCGGCCGGACCCAACGGGGGGCGCCGCGGGGGGGGGGGGGGGGGGGGGGGGAGTGTTGCGCGCGCAACGCCGATTGCCGGTCTCAGTTTTTGCCGTGCCATAAGGAGGGGGAGGGGGAGTTGGGGACAGGGGGGCTGAAGGGGGGGGGGGGGGGGGGGGGGGTGGTGGGGGGGGGGGGGGGAGGATTCAGAACGGGCGGTGATGATCGATCCCTCCGATAATTGGGGTTATAAAGCAACAGGCGGCGCGTGGACGTGCGGCCGGCGGCAGCGCGGCACGGCCGGCAAGGACAGCGCGGGCCTCAATAAAGTATGCCGCTCAATTGGTCAAACTTGGGGGGGGGGGGGGGGGGGAAGGGGGGGCCTTAACCAGGTCACAGGGAGTTTTTCTTTTTTTTTCTTTTTTTTGTGTGACGTGTGTGTGTGTGTGTTGCGGCTGCAGTGGCGTGGTTTTAGCAACCTGCATCATCGACCTGGAGCTCTGCGCACAGCAGAGAGAGAGAGAGAGAGAGAGAGAGAGGAGGGTCGATGGGTGTGTGGGGGGAGGGGTGCAGCGGTGCCGCCGTGCGGAAGGTTCGCCGCGCCGGATGTCGGAAGGGTACCCGCCGACCGCCGCCGCCGCCGCCGCAGCAAGCCGACGTCGTTGAGGGCCGATTCAAGCGAACGTCCTCCTCCTGGCCGGACCCAACCCCTTTTGCACCCTCTGTCCAGGGGTGTGTGGGTGTGTGGGTGTGTGGGTGTGTCGGTGTGTGGGTGTGTGGGTGTGTGGGTGTGGGGTGTGTGGGTGTGTGGGTGTGTGGGTGTGCGGGTGTGTGGGTGTGTGGGTGTGTGGGTGTGTGGGTGTGTGTGTGGGTGTGTGGGTGGGTGGGTGCTCGTCTCCCTTGCATGAGGCATCAGCATACCACACGACACCACCCCAACACCAACCAACCCACCCGCACCCCCGCGTTACACGCTCGCAGAAAGTAACGTTACAAAATCTTCAGCACACACACACACAGTTACATGCAGACAAAAAAAAAGAAGGCGACATGAAGTAACGACGGTGGTAGATCATTAGAGTGATGAGAGATTCGTTTTCCGGGTATGTAAATCGCGCCTGCTGCTGAGCCCTGTGCGGGTTTTGCTGCCGTCGTGCGGCAAAAGTTGAAGACAGTTCGGGGAGTCCACAGCACCGCCTAGTCGGCGGCTCAAGTGATGTTCGCAGGCCGAGAAGTAAGTTTACTTTTAATGCCGCCCCTTGCTTCCCCTCCTGACGTGCAAAATGATGATAAAAATTCTTTCACATAAACACGCGACCGTCTCGCTCTCTCCGCGTGCCGTAACCTCCCCCTCCCCTCTCCCTCTCCCCCTCCCCTCTCCCTCGCTCTCCTCCCTCGCTCTTTCTCTCTCTCTCTCTCTCTCTCTCTCACCTTCTCTCTCGCACCCACATTTCTTCAGAACACCTTCATAGCTCTGCTCACGGGCTGCCAGTGAGGGGCTCCAACTCGGGAAAGGCTCGGCGGCTCGCCACTCTCTCTCCCTCGCTCTCCCTCTTTCTCTCCCACTCTCTCTCTCTCCCCTCTCCTCTCTCTCTCTCCCGGCTCTTCCCGTTCGCTGGCCCCTTGGCTCTCATTTCCCCAAGTAGGGCGTAACTTGCCGCTAACTGCTGCCATTCTTTACGTCACAGCGCTCACGTCACTTTCTCGCCCGCACACCTTCACCTCCGCATCCTTTCTCTCTCTCACTCTCTTCCTTCTTGCTCTCCCTACCTCTCCTCCTCCAGCCTCCCTCCAATCTCTCTGTCTCTCTCTCGCTCTCTCTCTCTCCCTCCTCACCTGGCCCGGAGTAAGAAGCTTGGTTGACTATTTCATAAGTAAAGCTGAGGGGGGACTTCCTCTGAGTCTTGTCGTCGTCCCTTGCCTGCTGGGGAGGTTCCAAGGGCCCGAGCAGCAGCATCAGGGCCTGCTTGTGGTGGAAGTGAGCAGGGGGCGCTCCGCCCCCCGAGGCCCCCGAGGCCCCCGCCGTCGGGGACCCCGGCGGAGGCCGCTCCGGGTGCGTGTGATGGACGTCCACGTGAGCGAAACTCAATTCCGATCCAGCAGAGGGGAGCGAGCACGGCATCGACTCATCGGGACTGAAATAGATGGAAGACACCCCACCACCACTCAGGGGGATTTCTTTAAATATTTTTTTTCTTTCTCTCCCCCCCCCCACTTCATTGCGCGCCCTTCCCTCTGTCTCTCTCTCTCTCTGTCTCTCTCTCTAGATCCCCTCTCTATCTCTTTCTCGTTTTAGGGGAAAGGTATCTGCATTGCAGGAAGCGAGAGGGATGTTCCAGTGCCGAGGTTCCACGTCTTATCAAGCCGCGGGCCAAAGCGTGGAAGGGAGGGGGGAAGGAGAGGGAGAGAGGAGAGGGAGGAAGGCCGCAGCAAAATAATTCATACCACCTTTCTTCTTACTCTCGGCTCCAACTTTTGTGAGCAGATCAGACCACCCACCGCCGCCGCCGACAACGCTCCCATTCCTTTTGCGAACAGAAATTTCTTTTTCTTTTCCTCCCTCGTTTTATTTTTTTGCCTCTATTCCCATTTGGCGTCAAGGTTGTTAGGTTATGTCAGCGGGCGGAGCAGCCAGCCGGCGCCAGAGCCGCAGACTCCCTCTGCCAGCCCTCCCCCGGACACCGCCGCCTCCGCATAACATTTCCGATCGGGCTGCGGGCCGCTGCAGCGAGCCGAACTTCTCATGTACGCCCTCAAGGCGGTGCGCGCCGCGCGGCTGTTGTATTATTTTCCGAGAGGGCGGTGGCGGCGGCGGATCGGCGGCGCGGCGCTGCTTTCATTATTGCCGAGGGGGGCGGTGAGCGCCGTCGTCGTCGCGGTGCTACAGAGTCAGGGGGAGGACGTCGTCGGGCGGGAGGACGCCAGAAGGACGGCGATCATCGGCGGCGGGGGGAAGAGAGGGTGGGGGCAGCAATTGGCGCGGGCAGGCACGACGACGCGACCCTGACGGACCCGGACCCCCCGCGGCGGCGGACGTCACGCGTGGCTGCCACGCGACCGCGAGACGGCGGGGTCTTAACTGAGATAGAACGAAATCGTGCGGTGGAAGACAGAGAGAGAGACAGGGAGTAAGGGGGGAGAGGGACAGAGCGAGATCGTTTGTCGCGTCGCTGCTAAGCAACGTCGATATTCGCCATGGCCGCGCCACCGCCGCCGCCACCGCCCCGCCGTCTTGGTCGGCATGAACGAGGTGAGTGGCTTTACGGCGCAGACAGCTGCTGGTGCTGCAGCTGCTGGCTCAGCGCGTCAGGACGGGCGCGTGGCGGCGCGACAGCTGCCGCAGCTGCCGGTCATGTTAATGCGAAAACAAACAAATACAACGCGGCCGGGCGCGGTGACCGGGGTGGGGTGGGGTCCCCGCCGGCCCCCTCCGCGGGGCGGCGGCGCGGCGGCAAGATTGATGCGGGGAGCAGAAAGTTTGTTTATCTGCGTCCGCGGCTCCCGCGCCGCGCGCCTGCACTGCCGCCGCCTGCCGGGTAGGCAGCGCGGCCGCCGCGCGACGCACCCGTGTCGTGCGGGCCGGCCTACCCCGGCTGCCGCAGGCGCCGCCCGGGACACCACACCCGCGCGCCCCGCCGCCTCCTCACGGGCCGTCGTCGTGGCGGCGGAAGTTTTTCCGCTCCGCCGGCGCCGTGGCGGGGCGTGGCGGGGCGTGGCGGGGCCGGCGTCGGCGGGCCGACGGTCCGCGTCGCCTCGCGTCCCGCCGACACACATGGCTCCTGACACATGTAATAACCTCCCCGGCTGCACTGCACGGGGACGGCAGGGCGCCCGTATGGCCGCCCGCCGGCAGCACGCCAGCACCGAGACGGTGAGCGGCCGTGATGGCTGCCGTCGGCTCCAGCTGCGGCCGTCACGCCACGACGCCCGGCGGGACCTTTCAATCAGACCCGCGCAGGGGGGGGGGATATAGATAATTATTATCGATGTGTGTGCGTGTGTGTGTGTGTGCGGTTCCAGCGAGTTGATGATGATCATAATGGTGATGATGATGATTTTGTTGATTTTGAAGGTTTTGTTGATTTTGATGATTTTGATGATATTGATGATGTTGTTGATTTCGGCAACTTTGATGGTGATGATGATGGGTGTGTGCGAATAAGGGGGTCATCCAGCCTCCCTTTCGCGTCCATGCAAAACACATTTCAAACAATAACATCAACGGCTGGGCGGGCGCCGCGTCCGGTATGAATCGACAGCTGCCCGAAGCGTTTGTTCTGCGAAACACAAACCAGAGGCTGGCGTGTGTGGGAGAGAGATGTGTGTGTGTGTGTGTGAGAGAGAGAGAGAGAGAGAGAGAGATTCTTTCAGTGCACGTAATAGCGGCTCGGGCGTGGCGGGACATCGTAATCGTCCCCGAAACGCTCCCCAGCGAAACAGACGGCAGCTACAGCGGCGGACCGAAATATGCTATATATCCGTCTCTCTTGCACGGCGTGAATATATATATATATATATATCACACACACACGTTACTCCTTATATAGGTGCAGCTGCGCACATGTGGCGCACGTCACGCCTATGTGTGTGTGTGTGTGTGTGTGTGTGTGTGTGTGTGTGTGTGTGTGTGTGTGTGTGTCTGGCGTGACGCCGTGTGACGTGTGCAGGGCGATACTCATTGCACCGTTGCGACTAATGGGCGTGAAAAGTGTGTGTGTGTGTGAGAGAGAGAGAGAGAGAGCTAGCCGGAAGCTCAGGAGACAGCGGGTGGGTTGGGGCGGGCCCTGTGCCGCCGGGCGCCCCTCCCTCTCCTCCTGCTGGATACCGCGCCAATGAATGTATCGGAGTGAAAATAAAATAAGATCACGGTATATACAAGACGGTGCGAGCCCCCGGGGATTGTTTTCGTGATTATTTTCAGGCGCAGTTATATAAATTGATGACGACGCCCCTTACTTACTTCTCTTCACCTTTCTTTCTCCGCCTTCCATTTTTATTCAAAGTGGAATATACACCGGCGAGCGCGGCGCCGATGGCTTCAACAAGGCGGTGGCGGGCGGTGCGTTTCAGCGCCGGGAAAGCTGCTGCCGAGCCCTTGATAGGGGAGATGAGGGATGGGCTCCCGTCGGCCGCGGGGAAGGAAGCAGGAGAGAGGGAGAGAGAGAGAAGTAAAGTGAATTAAGGGAGCGCAGATGAGAGTGGAAACAAGAGGCGTCGCCGGGGTATTAAGTTGATGGAGCGGAGGCAGAGAGCATGCAGCCGAAAAGCAACCTATTTTCGGTCTGTTGTGTGTGTGTGTATCACCTTTAAAGATGTCGATTCATATTTGTTTTCAGAACACACACGTACGGCGTCCCCCTTCATCTCTCTCTCTCTCACACATGGCATTGTGAATGAGATAGAAATAGAGCAGCATAGAGCACGACAGGCGGAGAGGAGGTGTGTATGAGAGTGTAAAGAGAGCTGTCAGGCGGGGCAGGGCCGGTGGCGGCGGCAGCGGCGGCAGCGGCTGAGGGGTCAAAGAGGGAGGCTCGAGTGGCAAGCATCGGCACGCGTGCGGGCGCCCGCCGCCGCCTCGTTCGACGGTCGCGTGCGTGCCGTCGCGTGCGTGCCGTCGCGTGCGCGCGTGTTGTCGCACCCTCAGCCACAAGGTCAGGGCTACGATGATGGGGCGGATGGTTGCCGGCCGGCGGGAGCGGCGGCCGACGCGGCGTCAACCGCAAGTTTTTATTATTTCATAAAAAACATGACATCGATTTTTTTTTCCTTTTCATTTTTGTGTCGTATGCTGTACTGAATCAGGCCGGTCGGCCCCAGACATCAAAAAAAAATTCTTTATATGTCATTTCACGGTGACCTAATTTGGTTTTTGACGGGGAAAACGTTACAGGAGCACGGGGTGATGGGGGAAAGACATAGAGAGAGAGAGAGAGAGAGAGAGAGAGAGAGAGAGAGAGGTGGGGGAGGGGCATTTTTGTCGCAGTGCGTGTGCTGTGCTGTCTTGTTACGCGCTGCGACCAGCACTCATTGCGGACGCCGCCATGTTTTCTTTCCCTGTTGTTTTTGTTTGCCATTTTTGTTGTTGTTGCTGTTTCGCTTTTGCATGGGGTGGATGATGGGGCGCAAAGAGGCCCCCGCACAGAGTTCCCTGGAGAGAGAGTGAGAGAGGAGATGAGGGGGGGGGGCGTCATCAGATCAGCCAGGCAGGGCAGGCGGGGAAGCTCACCCACCCGTAACCCCCGTCGCTCTTCCGTCTCCCTCCCACGCACGGTGTCGGCGGCGACCGCTGCCGCCGCTCTCTGTCTGACGCACGGCTAAGCCCTCGGAGCTCCATGCGGCCTGCGGACCAATCAATCGTAATTGGGCGCACTGCGTAACGTGACGAATCATTCCTCACTGTGTCCTCTCTCTCTCTCTCTCTCACGCTCACACGCGCGCACCCTCTCTGTCTCTATCTCTCTCCTTCTTTCTCTCCTCTCTCTCTCTCACACACACACACACGCATACTCTCTGTCACTCACGCACAGAGGCCCACAAGAGGAGGGAGAGGAAAGTCCTGCCCTGGCGCGGCCTAGGCGGCGGAGAAGTTAGTGCACGGTGGACGGGCGCGGAATGTGTCGCAGGGACCGGGCTGTACCTCATGGCCCTGCCCCTCATGGCCCTCCCTCATGGCCATGCCGCTACTTGCCATGTCCCTCCTGACCCTGTTCCTCTTTGCCCTCTTGTCCCTCCTGGCACTCTACCTCGTGGCCCTGTCCCTCCTGACCCTTGCGTCCCTCATGGCCCTGCCCCTCCTGGTCCTATGGTAGGAAGGCGGCACGCCGACCGAAGGAGGGTCCAAAAAGTCAATCCGAGTCCCTTGAAGAGTCGTAGGTGTGTGTGTGTGTGTGTGTGTGTAGCCGGGCGCGCGTTGCCGATAAAAACCGGCGCCCCAGAATAGAATCCGAGTGTGTGAGTGTGTGTTCAGGGGATCGGGGCGGGGGGCAGGGACATACGATGACAGCACGATGAACCCGCACGCGGGGGGGGGGGGGGGGGGGGGGAGGGCTCCGCGGCCGGTTCTGCAGACACGACCCCGTCAGGGGCGCGCGGGCTGCAAAGCGGATAACGTGTCGTCAGCGCCCGGCGGGGCCCGGCGGGGCCCCAGGGCACAGGGCACAGTCATTAGTTAAGTTCCTAAGGGAGAGAGAGAGAGAGAGAGACAGAGGGTTCATAATGCCAGTAGCAAAGCCTTCGCTTTGATGCTGATTGCGAGAGCGGCGATGTGACAGCCTCCGACGGGGAGGTGCGTGGCCCCGCCGGGGCCGCTGCTGTGCCCCACCAGCACCACTCGCAGTACGGTGGTGATCCACAGCCGAGAAAAAAAATATAAATACGAAACTAACCGGCAGGACACGCTGCCATCTGGGCCGCGAGCACAGAGCAGCACCGTATCAAGGCGCGAGAATATATAAGAAAACAAAAATAAAGACACGTTAACGAAAGCAGCAGCAGCAGCAGGTTTGGGTGTGCGTGGCGTGGCGGCGGCGGCGGCGGCGGCGGCGGCCGCGCGCCAGACGTCTACAGGTCCTCGGCGCGCACGTCCCGGGCGTCCCGCGTCTGGCAACCATCACCACGTCGTCGTCTCGTGAGGGGCCGCGCCGGCCGCGCCCCGGCCGCCCCCAACACGGGCATCATCTATCAGGCGCGCGTTAGCGGCGTTAGCGCCCGCCCCACACAGCCACGTGATTCAGAATTTCTGCCCCCTCCTCCTCCTCCTCCTCCTCCTCCTCCTCCTCCTCCTCCTCCTCCTTTCCCCCCAGAAGGGGTGCGGTCTAGGTGCGCGTCGTGCGGAGACAGTGTGACGGGACAGGACAGCCCTTGCAGAGACACAGCAATGAATAGCGACGGTATGACAAATGACGAGGCAACTGCTGTCTCTCTCTTTCTCTTTCTCTCTCTCTCTCTCCCTCTTTCACCCACTCTCTCTCTCTCTCTCCATCTTTATTTCCCGGCGGGCTCCAACGGCAGCGCGGGGCACAGGTGAAATAATTTTCCTTCGGTTCAGGACAGGGAGGGAATGAGAGGGATTGGTTCGAGCAGGAAGAAGCCCCTCTGCTTGGGAAGGATAGAGAGAGAGAGAGAGAGAGGGGGGCGGTGGGGGGGGGGGGGCTCTGTTGTTGTCCTGCATTGATTGCAGTGGGGCAGCAGGGGGGATAGAGAGAAAAGAGAAAGGGACAGAGGAAGTGCTGGGAGAGAGAGAGAGAGAGAGAGAGAGAGAGAGAGAGAGAGAGAGAGGGGGGGGGGGCGTCCGGTTAGGCGGGGTGCTCACAGTGTGATTTAATCAGGACCCCGGCCGTTTCGGCTGCTTCGTCCCAAACGCGACACACACACACACACACGCACACACACAGGGTAGATGTTTACCCGGCGGAGGAGAGGATTAGGGGGTGTCAGCGGCGACATCTGCTGGGCGCAAGGCGATACAGAACGCAAATGACGGGGATAAAATCGACTGATCCTTGCATAGCCATATAGTCTCGGCGGCGGTGGTTTCGGGTCGAGGACGAGGCCCCGCTGCGGGCGGCCTGAAGCCGGAACCGACCGAGCAACCGTGTCTCTGTCGTTGGCGCGCGCTTCCCGCCGGCGGAGCGACACACAAAAGCAAAGATTTTTCGTTGTGTTTCCCACCCCGCCTTTTTCCTACAATTTTTGTTTTTTGCGTCGTTGTTTCTCGTCTGCTTTAGCTCGTCGGGCGGCTTTGGTGGGTGTTGTGCCGGGCCTTTTACCAGCCCCAAAGTCTCAGTGGCGCCGGGGGATGGGGAGGGGGGCTGCGCCAGACTCAGGTGATGTGTGTGTTTGTGTGTGTGGTACATGGTACACCTGAGGCCGTCACAGCATCCACACACACACACACACACACACACACACGCCTGTCCACAGAATTCATCTTGGCTGAATTCAAAAGACAAACCCATCTTGTCAGCGGCTTAACCATTTAAAAAAAAATTGTCTGTTTTTTGTTGTTTTTCCGTCAGTACTCCAGGCCGCAGCAACAGCTGAGCCATGCCGCCGGCCCGTTAACAGCCCGCTTAACTCTCCCCCCTGTCATCTCCTCGGCCGGGCACGACGTCGCGTGTCCCTTCCGTCTCCCCCTCCGCCCCGATGATGGCCAGGATCTTGGTGTGGCGCACTAAACTGTCCCCCCAGCGGCCGCCGCTCCGCTCGCCGCTCCCCAGAGCGTTTCATTAGCCTGCGCGGGGTCGTCCAGCGGGCGCGGCCCCGGCCGTCGGAGTCGGCCTCTGCCGGCCTCTGCCGGCCCCTGCCGGCCTCTGCTCACCCGCCCCGCCGTCATCACGGCCTCCTTGTCGGCCTCGGACGCCGGCCGGACAGGGGGCATTGTCTAATTGAAGTCCGAGGCTCTGTCGGGGGCCCCAGTGCGTCCCGGACAGGCGGCAGCTCCCCGGCTCACGCTGCCATCGACGGCGCGGCTTCCGCGCTGCGCCGGCCTGCCTGACGGCGGCAGACATGCTCGACTTGACGACCCATTGACCTGGCTGAGGGCCCCCCGCTGACCCGCTGACCCCTCCCCTTGAGCCCCGTGCCCTCCTCACCCCCATCCTCATCCCCGTGACATGGCGGCGCTGCGCTGCGGCGACACGCAGAACCCCCCCCCCCCCCCCCCGCTGGCTTTGCCTTCAGAATCTGTTTGAAGTTGCCGCCCTCCCCTGCCCCCCCCCCCTTCCGGCCCGGAGCCACCCCGCCCACGTCGTCGTACGGCCGCAAAGCAACGGCACGGACACGCCGCAATGTCGACAAGGCGCGTCCGGCCCTGTCCCCGAGGGGTACCTCAGTCCACGGACGGGTGTACACTGACTGGTGACTGGACCGAACTTTTCCATTGACTGGAAAGAAAATTTCACGGTCATTTATGGTTTCTGTGTTCTGAGCTGCTACCCACCCCAAAGTAGGTTAAAAAGTCATTCCTACCGTGACCAAAACTAATAACGGAAATATTTATGTTTCGCTTAGAAAAATGTGGATGCTTATGAAAAAAAATTGCAAAAATGGGTGGGCACTACCTCGTCCCAGGCCTCCGCCTGGAACCCTCCTGCTTAACTTCGGTGTTCGAATGGGAACCGGTGTACCAGGTATCGACCGCCGCTAAGACACGGGCACAACGCAGCGGCCTTTTTCAGGGGCACGCTTCCGCAACGGCCGATGTGGCCCCCTCCGCCAGCCAGATTTCCGGAATCAACTCCCTTCGACTGGCTGGTTGGTCTGTGGCACTGCGGCCACTCCCGAGCGGACTGGGGGGGAGGTAGGCTTTCCTATATCGTACACAGCCGAAGCTGCTGTACTTCACGACGAACCCTAGTCGCGACGGCGTGTCCTCGTCTGCCAGATTCACAGGGAGCGAAAACGAAGGTACCGAACCCTAGGTACCCCCGTAGCATACACCCGAGTCTCCGAACCAAGTTTCCTTGGTAGACACAGAGCCCCCCCGCCGGAAACCCCGGGCGACCGAGAGAACCTCGGACCCGGGAACGGGGGTAAGCCCGACCGTGCTGCGGGAATCTTCAAGTTGAAACCCAACGCTTACATCTCTCAGTGACGCAGCGCGCACGGCCGTTCAGACAGCCATACCGACGCCACGTTCGAAAGTATATTTTACCCTCTGTCTTCCAAGCGCAGACACAAGAAAAATTGAGGAAGTGGCGAGGCCTGAACCCACGACCTCTTGGTCGCCGGTCTGCCACCCTACTCATACGGCCACAGAGCCGCGATGTTGGCGGCAGCGCGCCCCAGGTACTTTACACACCGTCGCCTTAGCTGAGCCGACAGAAAAAACGCACGGACCGGCAAAGAGTTGAACTCCTGACCAGCTAACCGCCGGCTGGACTCGCTAAGCACGCGGCCACCGAGCCTCGGTGCGGGGCCTTCGTGTGCTCCCGGTACTGTAGCCGCACAACGTGTCTCCCCGTCCCGGGTACGTCCCCGCGGCGGCGGCAGCGTCCTCGCCGAGGCCTCATCCTCCTGCTGCAGCACGCACCCCGGCCGTACATGTGGGTGCGGCTATCCCGCCGCCAAAGTCTCCATTAATTTGCGATCGCAGACAAGCGGAAAATTGGGTCGACCGAAACGCGCCGAAACAGGAACCAGCCGGGGGCGGTCCCCGGGAGGCAGTGGGGCGGCAGGGGGCGGCCGGATGCAGGTGAAAGCGGCGGCGGCGGCACGTATCGAACCCGCAGCCCGCCACTCCGCCGCCGTCTGTCGAGCCCAGGGCCCCGCGGGGCGCCGCAGGCCACTCGTCGCATTGGCTGTGTGGTGGCGCCGCATCCAGGGGCCCCCGGGGGAGGAAGGGGTGGCCGGGGCAGCGGCCGGGGCGGCCGGGGGCGGGGCGACCGCAGAGGGGCCGCGGTCACACAGCCCTTGGGCCCCAGGGGCCCGGGGCGGGGCAAGGGTGATGACAGGACCATCTTAGCGAGGGGTGGCAATCAGGGGCCACGGCGCGCGACACGCGGCGCCACGACGCGCCACGACACGCCACGCCGCGTCCCCGACCAGGAACCCAATCTAATCCACCCCCGAGGCGGGCCGCGCCGCGCGCCGGGCACAGGCCGCCGGCCCCGCCCCGCTCCACCACAACGCCGGCGGCGGGGGCGGCGGCAGCGTACTGCGGCATCGGCATCACCCGTCTCTCTTGCATCCATTTGCGCCACAGGCCGCAGCCGCCGCCGCCATCGGGATAGAAAGAGACGGGCGGCGCGGGCGAATTCGGTTTGCGCGCGGCTGCGGCGGTAATGTTCGCGGCACGGCACGGCGTCAGAGACAGGCAGTGGCGGGGGAGCAGCTTTTAGTTTGGACCGCGCCATCACTTTGCCGTTCACCCCCAAAAATGCCGAACGCGTCGCGTCGGACCGGCGGCGCGAGAGAGATGGATGGAGCTGACAGAGGAGTGTGGCGCCGCGGCGGGCCTCGCAGGATCTGCCTCTCTCTCTCCCTCACTGCCTGTCTCTCTCTCTCCCTCCGTACCTCACCCTCCCTCTCCCTCTATATCTATCTATCTCCGGACACGCATCCGTGGAGCAACAGTGCCCTGCATCCCGCAACGTCGGCCACATGATATAGGCGCCCGTCATTGAATTTCCTCGAGGCAGCTGCTGCTGCTGCTGCTGGGGCTGAAGGGTTGGGAGGGGGGGGGGGGGGCAGGGTACGTAGGAGGGGTGGTGGGGGGCGGCACGTGGGGGGCGGGGTCAATGGTGATGTGCGGCCGAGATTGCGGGGGGTCGGGGGTTGGGGGCTGGGGGCGCGCCACCGCCAGCGGCGGGGTGGATTTCGACGAGCTTTGAAGTAAGTACACGGAGGCGGGCGGCCATCTCGGCAGACGGCCGGCTGCGGCGGCGGCGGGGCGGTATGACCTTGGCTCTCCCCGGCTCTGCCGCTGCGCCGCGCCGCACCCTCTGCCCCCCGCGACGCAGCCCCCTCCCCCCTCCCCCTCCTCCTCTTTGCCCCCTCACGAAACTTGGCGGTGTGGTGCGGCCGCACCCCATCCATCCTGCAGGGCACAGGACACTGCCAGGACACCCTGCGCCTGACGTTATATACCGAAACGAATATCTTTGCGCAGTCCCTGGCCGCCGCTGCCGCCGTGCCGTGCGGTGCCACGCCCCCGCGCTGCGGCGCTGCGGCGCTGCTGTGTAGCGACGCGCCCCGCTCCGCTCTGATAGTGAACTTGGCGAGTTATGGTCGGTTGGCAGCGGGGCGAATCCGAACACTGTCTTTTCGGACCTATCTCTCTCGCTCTCTTGTGGAGCAGCCCACGAGAGCGACAGAGACAGAGCCAACGAAGGCAGCAGTGTTCGGAATCGGCCGGCAGGTCCACCACGGTCGTGGTCCGGACGCCTCCAGGCTGCAGCTTCTTACCCCTTTCTTCCTTAGTGTTTTCTGTGTGTGAGTATGAGAAATTCGCGTGTGACGCGGAAGGGGGCATTACGCAGCGTTTGCATCGCACGAGTCCGGGAAGTTGGTATCGCACTGTATCGGGGAGGTGTGACCCGGCTCTCCGCTCCGGTTCCCCGTCTGGCTGCCCTTTGCTGAGGTTACAGCACCGGGAGCCCGGCACCGCTGCCGCCGCCAGCCCGAGGGGTCTCTATATTATCTCCCTCCCTTCCGGGTAGACTTTGCAGCGTCGGAGGCGGCAAAGCCTTTGCCGGAGGCTTTCGGGTTTCGAGCTCGTGGAAGCATCATAGTGCGGCCAAAGCAGGAGGCGGCTTAGATACACCGAGAGCGGTGGCGGCGGAGTGGAGGGGGGACAGCGCGGCGGCGGCGGCGGCGCTGAGCGGATCTCCGTGCTGCGGTCCGCGTGCACCGCCGCCGCCGCCGCCACCGCCGCTGTCACCGCCCCTTAGATGCAGCCGAGAAGCGGCTCGTCGACAGGGAAATAATCGTTTACGATCCTCCCCGCGGTGTCGTGTCGGAGGCGAGAGCCACTTTTTGGAGCAGCCAAAGTCGTCATCCCGGGGAGCCGTTCGAGTCCATAATAAGGAGCCGCGCAGCTGTGCGGGCGGGAGGGACAAGGAGCGCTGCTGAGCGAGTGAGAGAGCGAGTGAGAGAGTCGTCTTCGGAAGGCCGTTATCCACGGAAAACGCTCTGCCCCGCCACGCCACCCACACACACACACACACACACACACACACGCACGGCGCGCTGACGACCCGCAGCAGAGCCAACGACCGCACCACACTACACCAATGTCAAAAGTCTTTTTCTTTCCTTCTATTTTTTTTCTCCCCTCCGTCGTCCTGTCTCTCTCTTTGTCTCTCCGTCTCTCCCTCTCTCTTCGCCGCGATCTGCCTCACTCAAATTTCCCGCCGCCCTTGACTGGCTGAGCTGTCGCCGCTACCGTTTTATTTTTATTCTCCTCCTTGCTCGATGCTACCGCCCCTGCTCGTCTTTACTCGCCACTGCTCCCGCTGTTGCACCAAGAATGCCAGTGTCCCCTCGGTATGGTTTTCTCACACTGCGGGGCGCCGTCCCTTCGCCGACCGCCGCGGGATTGCACAAGCAAAAGCGGAACAGAACGGAACAACGGAACAGAATGGAACGGGACAGAACAGCTCTCTTCGTTGTTCACACGTTGGCGCGCGCGCGCGCCCCACGACACTCTTTTGTTTCTACGAACGCGCGGGCGGCGGCAGTTCCCGCCGGAAGTAAAGCGGCCTCGTCTCTCTCTCTCTCCCTCGCTCCCTCTCTCTCGGCTGGGTGACATGAGCTGAGCTCATAAATCCTTTGTGGTTAAAAACGTGATGTACCCGCTGGCCGGCCGCATCGCTGCGCTGTCGGGGTCGTGGCCCCCCCGGGGTGGCTAATCGATAGGGGAGGAGGGTCTGTAGTAGGCCCTGGGCACGTGTGGAGTGCAGAGCGAAAGAGCGCGCCCGCGGCCAAAAAATTCTTCGACCGCAGCACTCTCCCCCCCCCCCTCCCCTCCCCCGCTCTCACCGCCTCCCTCCGCCTCTTTCTATCTGGCCTGCGAATAATGGCCCGCGGGAGCGCGGGGCCGTAGAACACTATTCGTCCTGGGGAAAATATTGTCTTTGCGGCGGCGCGGGGCGGGAAGGGCTGAAGGGCTGAAGGGCAGAGGGGAGAGAGAGAGAGAGGGAGAGAGAGAGAAGGGCCGCGCAGCAGCTTGTGTTCGGCGCGCGCCGAGCGAAGCTTCGTCGTCGTCGCCGCCGTCTGGTTTGAATCCCGAAACCCTTTGAGCGGCTGTAAGCGAACCGAGACGTGTCGGAAGGGAGTGGCCGCGTCTCGGCGGCGGCGGCGGCCTCGGCCCGCGCTGCGCGCAGTTAGCCGCCCGCCGCCGCCGCCGGTTCGCGTCGACGCCTCTTCCCAGAAGCTCGAGGAAGTTCTCAGAGCAGGGCCCAGCAGGAGAGAAAGAGTGACAGAGAGAGCGAATACGGGTTCGCTGAGACGCGTTAAGCGGAGCAGCGCTGCGCCTCGTGCATGGCAGCACGCGTGGTGGACTTGCCAGAGGCGGTGTTGGGGCCTCATGCACATGACGCACACCGTCGCCGCGGGGGGGGGGGGGGGGGGGTCTTATCTTAGGGCTCGCGGCCCGCAAACGCGAACAAAAGCGAGCCGCCGCCGACGGCGGCCCTCCGGGGCTGAGTGTGAAATGTCCGCGTGGAAGTTTGAGCCCATATATCTGTATTGCTGTCGTGTTTCCGCAACGGCGCGAAAGCACTGCTCTCTCTTTCTCTCTGCGTCTCTCTGTCTCTTTCGCTCTCTCTCTCTCGCCCGCAATCACCCGAATAAAAGAATGTGATAAAACTTTTTGTCGCTCCGCAGCTGTACGCGAATATTTGGGGGCGGTTGCCGGCGCTGCGGGGGGTCCTGCGGGGTGGTCTGCGCCCGGTTTGCAGAGCCCGGTTTTACGGTCATGTATTCCGCGCCGCATAGTTTGCGGGTGTTTGCGCCCGGCGCGATACCGCTTCGCTTTTCCTCGGCGCGCGCTCCACTCTCCGCGCGGCTCTGTGGCCGACGCATTCCGCCGGGGAGAGACACATCAATTTCTCATACGGGGTGCTCGGCGGCGGCGGCGGCGGCTGCAGCGGCCCACAGTTGGCACGAGTTGGCCAAACTCGTATTTCCCGCGCTCGCCGCCGCCGAGTGGCCGAGCGGGGGAGGCTGTATCGCCCCCCCCCCCCTCTCCCCTTGTCCCGCCCCTGCCCCCCCCCCCCCCCCCCGTCATCCCTCAGTTGAGTTCCGTACTAATCCGAGGCCGTCCGGCGGCGTGGCGAGGCCCGACCAATCCAAAGGGCCGGCCGGAAAAGAGAGGTGTGGGTCCGAATCAAGGATATTTGTTGCCCGTCCTCGAAGGATTTACGGAGAGGGAGGGAGAGAGAAGATAACAAGGCTGGTGAAGGGCGACCGGCAGGCGGTCTCTCTCTCTCTCTCTCTCTCTCTCTCTCTCTCTCTCTCTCTCTCTCTCTGCGGCGGCAGATTGGCTCCTGGCCGCGAAGCTTTCGGCTTTTACTCCCACGCCGCTGTCATAAAGCAGGACCGGCAGCCGACTGATTCCGAACACTGTCCTCTCGGACTTCTCTCTCTCGCTCTCCTACGGAGCTGCCGACGGGTGCGACAGAGACGGCGCTACGGAAGCAGTCGCGTTCGGATTCGGCCGGCAGAGCCCTGGTGGCGGACGAGGTCTGAGTCACTGGAGGCGGGGAGGGGCGGGAGGAGTTCTCCCGGATAGCTCTCCCGACGGCGGCGCCGGACTCCTCTTGCCCCTCACGGAGGTCGGCGCCGTCCTCACCAGAGCTTTGGCCGCGACTCGGGGCCGGCGCCGCCCCAGGTAAGGGGAGGGGACACGCCCTCTGAGGCCCCCGCCGGAGGCGCGGCGCAGGGGGGGGGGGCCTCAAAGTAAGTTGGGGTGCCGTCACGACAGCACATCTTGCTGCATGCGGGGGGAGCGCCCCGCGCGGGGCCCGCGGGGCCTGCATATGGAATGAGGAGGGGTCGCGGGGGCCGCGGGGGCCTCGGGGGAGAGATGGGGGAGTGGGGGGCGCTGCAGTGCCTTATTTCTTGTGCAGACACATCCCTCTTTCTCTCTCTCTCTCTCCCTTCCTCTTCTGTCCTGTTCCGCACCCACCGACCGTGCATGTCCGGCCCACCCGACCCGACCGACGGCAAACCAGGGCGGCCGACCGCACGAGAGAAAGAGAGAGAGAGAGAACGCAAGGGGCGCCCTGCGGGCCCAGCGGGCGAATCACAAGAAGTTACCAACGGCGAGATATCGAGGGGAATCAGCCAACGGATAGAAAAGGGCTGCGCAACAAAAGTGTGGTGGGGAGGGATTACGGTCAGGGTAATGGGGGGGGGGGGGGGGGTACGGCTGCCGGGGAAGGCGACACCCGCCGGTGCCGGCAGTACCCGCCGGCGTCCCGGGCAGCCGGCGCCCCCACGGCCCCCGCGGCCCGCCACCTGTGCCGGCCGTTTAGAGACAAGCCGGGGCAGCGGCGGCGGGACGCACTTGGCTGGCAGTTTGGGAAGTGGCTTTGCCTCCTTTTGGCGCGGCGCTGCTGCTGCTGCTGCCGCTGCAGCTGCTTGGGGATGGGGATGAGGGAGGAAGGGGGGGGGGGGGAGGGGAGGGGTTCGCCGTCGTCCCGGCCCGCCCCTGCCCTGTCCGAGATGCCTTGCTGCCGCCACCGCCCCCTGAGAAGTTAGGCTCCCGCAATATTAGCGGAATTCATAACAGAGACAAGCAACAGCAGCGGTGGCGGTGGCGGCGCAGGCGGCGCAGGCTGCCTCTCTCTCTCTCTCTCTCTCTCTCTCTCTCTCTCTCTCTCTCTCTCTCTCTCTCTCCTTGCACAGTCCCCCGCGGAGGGGCATCCTACGGCGACGTCCGGGAGGCGCAGCACAACAGCCGCACGCCGCTGCCGCCGCTGTTCACTTTGATTTATGCCAGCGCTTTTCCCTCTGATTAATTCCTGGCCCGGCCGGCCGGGGAAGACCTCTCCTCTCCCGCCTCCTCTGTATTTTTGTTGAACGGCGAATTCTGTATGCTTCCGCCTCCTCTCTCTCTCTCTCTCTCTCTCTCTCTCTCTCCTCCTCCCCCATATCGTCTTGGAGATGCCGTCCCCCCCCCCTCCGCCCTTCTGGCCTGACATGCACAAGGAAGACGGAGCGCCCTTGGTTAAGGCCCCCCGCTGCTAGAAGGATTGCGGTTCGAATCCTGCCGCCCGGCGAGGCGCGACGCGTCTCCCCCTGGACGCACACTCTGGCCGTTCTTGTTTTCGCATCCGATATCTCCTCTCTCTCTCTCTCTCTCTCTCTCTCTCTCTCTCTCTTCTTATTAAAGGCATCCTCTCCTCGCCGCGCGACGCGTAATGTTTTATATGAGATCGCCTTCCGCCACGGTAACGTATTGCGAGCGGCTCGGTGAGGCCGGAAGGAAGGAAGAAAGGCCAGCCAGGCTCCCCACCTTGCTGCTGTTTCTCAACCTTTTTTTTTTACAGCGAATTATATTTTCCAGCCTCCGGTAAAAAAAAATACACCAAAATGCGTGTAAACGCTGCTCACAGCAGGTTTACAGTGTTTATTTCGGGTAGGGCACCTCTGGTAGGGAGGCAGTATAGGGGCGGCTCTAACTACAAGGGAGGGGGGGGGGGCGTGCGCTCGGAGCTGAACCCGATGGCAGACGCGCTAAGGCCGGCCTAGAGATATGGCCGGGCAACGAGATGGGCGGGCAGGAGGGGCAGCAGCAGCAGCAGCGGCGGCGGCGCCAAGTCCTGCCCCCCCCCCCCCCCCTCCGCACCGCCACAGCCTCCGGACCCTCAGGACGGCCGGCACGTTTCCGCATGTAAACACTGCAAAAACGAGTCTCATAGCATTACCATAAGCAACACCCGTTCGCGCGCCTCCCCCGCCCCTCCGCCTCCACCCTCCGCCGCCCCTCCGCGGCCGCCGCCGCCCCGCCCCTCCCCTGCCATTTGCCTAATCCGCGCGTTCCTCCAGTTAAATATTTGTGTCGGACGCCAGCTCTGGTTTAGGCGCCGCGCCGGAGCGACAGAACGGAACGCCCGCCCGGCCAGGCAGCCAGCTCCGCACGCAACGCCAGATATGGTTTCCGCTGGGGCCGAAATGTTTCCGAAACAAGATCACGCCGAGAGAAAACAGCGCACCCCCACCGAAGCGCGCTCCGCTCCCTTTTGTTTTTCGCGGGTCTCTCTCCGTCGCTCGCTGTCTCTCTCTCTCTCTTACGGCCAAATTCGACCAGATCTGTCCTTGTCTCGTCCCACAGAGGCTACTGCAGCGGTTATTAATTGAAATTTATAAAAGAAACGGGGATATATTTGTTTTTATTGCGAGCTGCTTGGCGGGAGATTATTCAGTTGGCTGAAAGGTTACGTCACCACCCACGTGCTGGTAGAAGCGTCAGCAGAGATTTTTCATACCCATTTTTTGTCTTCTTTTCGAGTTTTTATTTCATTTTTTTTTTTTTTTGTTGACGCACCCCCGCCGCCTCTTTGTCGCTGATTAGTCGTCCGGGCTCGCGGAGCGGGTTAGGCGGGAGGGGTTGCGGGACGGGTGGATACACACTAGAAAAGAGCTGCGGGGAAGGGGAGAGGGGGGCGGACATAAATAGGCTAACGAAAAGTGCTCACACAACATGGCCGGGCAGGCAGCGCGGAGGGTAGCGTGCAGTAGCGTACGCGAGGGGCGCTGCAGCGTAGAGAGAGAGAGAGAGAGAGAGAGAGAGAGAGAGAGAGAGAGAGAGAGAGGAAGAGAGGGAGAGAGAGAGAGAGAGAGAGCGGCGGGACGGGACCGCGACGTGTATTTGTACTGCCTTGAGATTCGTTAGGGGCTGCAGCGCACCGCACCGAGCCCAAGACACACAACAGCGCGTGCACAGGATGCAGAGAGGACCGCCCCCTCCCCCCCCCCCCCCCCCTCCCCTCTCCCTCCCCGTCAGCCCCACAACGACCACCACCCTCCCACCCTCCCTCCGTAGGCCCTCCACCACCTCTGCCCCCTGCCGGCTTTCCCCTCCGCAACGGGTCTCTCTCTCTGGTGATCAATGGGGCAGTGGCCGGCCGCCGCCGAACCCGCCGCCGCCCCCGAGCCCGGCGTTTGACACATATTGTAGCGGGCGGTGCGGCCGCAGGCGGCGCAGCCCTGCTGTTGTTGTTGTTGGCCGTTGTTCTTGGCTCGTGTTGTTGTTGTTTCTTTCTTCCGACCGAGACCAAACGCCGTGCACCTGTAAAGGGGCAAACACTGCTTCGGCCGTGCCAATTTGAGCAGAGGGACTTTAGGATGTTACTTCTCTCTCTCTCTCTCTCTCTCTCTCTCTCTCTCTCTCTCTCTCTCCTGAGATTCGGCAGGAAAAGGGATATTTTGCCGAGGTCTCGGCGGAGCGCCCGGCGGGTAGGCCATCTCTGCCGCCGCACGCGCGGGTGCTCTGCGGGTCGGCCTACCCGGCCGCTGGCAGGCGCTGTGCCCGCGAGATTAGCGGAGACCCCGGCCGGGCCGGCCTCTCTTTATGGCCGACGGCGACGTCTGACGGCCGCCTGCCGCCTCCTGCCGCCCCGCGCCGGCCAGCGCAGCTCGCGCTCAGCTCCATCAAGTGCTTTACGGTCGGGTCCGCGGGCGGCGGCAGAAAGGCCATGCAGGCGCGCGCGCGATGATCGGCGTCATCGTCATGGGGGCCGTTAACAGGACGTCCGCGGGGACGTCCGTCACCACGGCGACGACGACGGCGACGGGCCGCGGCGGCCGCGGCTTGACCGGGCGGTCGTGTGCCGCACGAATCACTGCGGGTGCACTCGACGCGCCTAATGGCCGCGTGTGTGTGTGGGAGTGAGAGAGAGAGGGAGAGACATAGAGACAGAGAGAGGCGGGCTCGGGAGGGTTGGCAGGCGGGCCGGATGCTCGGCATGCACACGCCCACACACACACACACACACACACACACGACGCCACAAAAGGTGTAGAAAACAGAAGGCCCACCGCTGCACCGCTCCGACAGTCCGCGCCCACCTCATTTGCGACGCCATATTTCCGGGGTGCATCGATATGTTCGCGCGCGCGGCCAGACCGCCGCAGCCGCCGCCGGCCTTCCGTTCTCCTCTGCCAGACTTTTTTTTAAATATTTTTTTTGTTTTCGTTTTATGAGCAATGTCGATGTTCCCGTCGATGAGCGAGTGAAAAGTAATGAGGGAGGGAGGGAGGGAGGTAGATGGATGTGGTGCTGACCTGTGCCGCCCCCCCCCCCCTCCTGCCGAGGCCCCACAGGGGGAGGATGACACTGTGAGGGGGTGCCGTCAGCGCCCTCCCCGCCCCCCTGTGGGGCCCCTCGGATGTGCGGTTACTCAAAATTTCATACTACGTCTTCCTGTCGGGTGGCTTCAACTTTTTCCCCCATCTCCCTGCTCCTGCCAGGGGGGCCCTGGAGGAGGTCGGGGAGGGTGGACGTCGCCTGCAGACCACTCAGTCCACTCCCGGTTTACGACGTGAAAAGGTCCGCGGCGGTGGCGGCGGCCGGCGGCGGAGGGGGCTCCTGGCGGCCGCCGGGGCCCCCGACGGAGGCTGCCGACGACGGCCCGGCCCCGGGACCCGGCGCCCTCTCCCCGGCTACCCCTTTCTGCGCCTTTTCACCGACCCATAACGCGCACCGAGCAGCGTTTCCATTTTTATCGCGTATCCGTTTTCCCTCTTTCCGGCACTTTGTTCTAATTCCCCCGGCCGCCGCTGCCGCCGCCTCTCTGCTCTCTCGTTTCCACGGGGAGGGGCTGGCTGGGGAGGCGGGGGAGGGGGTCACGGGGGCCGCGAGGCGACGACCTAACCTGACGTCTCCGGAGAAGAGGGAGGCGACCTCCAGGCCGCGTAGGTGCAAAATAGAAGGCAGCGGGCCGCGGCGCAGGATAGCGGCGGAAACAGGGGACAAAAGAGAATCCTGGCGAGAACTTAATCAAAAGTCATCTGAATGTCTCAGTGCCGGGGCCGGCGCTGAGGAGCCGTGCTGCCGAGAGCGGACGGCACAGGCTGTGCCGGCTGTGCCACAGGCTGCGGGGCGGGGGGCGCCATGCCAGACGGGGGTCGGTATGAGAATCGCTATACACACACACACACAGACACGCGCTCAGAGCACGTATCAGTAGCACGACACGTATTATTATTTACGTGAGACCCACTAACACGCGCGACACGCGCGCCACACACACACACGCACACATATGAGTGCGTTATGGCATGTTTGTGCGCGGATGCGGGGCTGCGCTGCCCAGGGCGTGTGTGTGTATGTGGCATGCCGCCTCCTCTTCCCTCTTCTTCTCCTTTTTGCACGGCCGTATAATTTCGTTTCAGCTCGATTCTCTGCCGGAGATTTTCTCTTTCTTTCCCCGTTTTTGTTTCCTTTATCTGCTGAGATTTTTACGATAGAACCCCCGCGCGCAGCTTGGCCGCCCCCGAGTCCGCGTCCGTCGCGAACGACCGCACACACAGCAGGGGGATTAACTGGGGGAACACGGCGGGAAACGACGTTTGTCTGGGCCGGCAAGAAGTGTCCGCCGCCGCCGCCGAACTTTCCAAGTGCAGTTTGCTCGGCGCGCCGAATGTCCGCGGTGCGGAGCAGAATGCTTTTTGCCATCTTCATTTACAGCTGTTTACAGCCACCCCGCGGCCGCCGCACGGCAGCCGGCCGAAGTACCAGAGGAAGGGTCGATGACCCGTCCCTGCGCTCTGTTTACACACACACGCGCGCGCCAAGGCAGGGGTTGTCAACGGCAGAGAGAGAGAGAGAGAGAGAGAGAGAGAGAGAGAGAGAGAGAGAGAGAGAGAGAGGAGAGGGGCCCGTTTTAATCTGAATCTCTGCCGCTCCAGTGGGGATGAGGCGGATGTGAGAGGTGACGGCGGAGGCTCGGGGACAGGAACAGGCACCCCGGGGGGGGGGGGGGCACTATGAATATGCAGCTCACTTGGTTGATACTTAGAACCCGCCCGGCAGCGCACCCACTCAGCACCCCCTCAGCACCTCATACCGCTCAGCAACCCCCTCAGCACCGGCCCGCCCGCGCCCTGGGTCTGCCGGCAGCACTCCTGCGGACGTCGGAAGTATGTCCGCCTTCCTGCTGGTCGGGGTTTCTCGCTGTTCCGACTCACCGTGTCGGTCTGCAGCTTGAACCGCACGTTCAGATTTTATCCATATATTTGTTAATTTTTTTTGTCATGACGGAACGAGGTGACTGATGCGGACGTGGGTACCTGCTACCCGTGGCCCAGGCTCAAGCCTTGCCTCCCGCGCCGTTAAGATCACAAAGGCCACTAAGCGTGACTGTTAAGTCCACTAAGCGCGCCTTACAGGACCATTAAGCGTGCCTAAAGACAAGCGCGCCCGGCGTTATACGTGGTCGTGACTGACCTGTGAGAGGGGCGGCACGGAGGCGCCGGGCGTCATCCCGGCAAGGCATGTCACGGCGCCGTCACTCGTCACGCCTCGTCACTCTCCCGTCACGCTCCCGTCACATGGCCGGCGTCACTTTCACTGTCACTCTTAGCTTCTCTTCGCCCGGCTGTCACGGCGGCAGAGTCGTAGTCACCCACGGCGGCTGCAGGGGTGGTTAGTCCGGTGGGGCCGCGGGTTCGAGTCCCGGGCGGGTCGCGGTGGCAACGCGTGAGGACGAACGCGCCGCGGGCGACGGGCCGGGCGGCGCCGGGGGGCAGACGCTCGTCGCGGGCTCGGCGTCGACGGTCTCGTGCGCGGCGGGGCGCGGCTCGGCGGGCGGGACCCACGGGCAGGACCTGGCCGGGAGGCGAGCGCGGCTCAACTGCAGGCGCGCGGGCGCTGGCGGCGCAGGCGGCGCTGCGGGGGGGAGGGGGCCTCGCCGGGCCCTCTGCCGGGGGCTGGCGGGCACGGCCCAGCACGGGCGCGCTCTGGCGGGGCGCCGCCGAAGCTGGGCGACGCCGCAGCCACCCCCGCGCGGCCGGACCGGGGGGAGCCGCTTGAGGAGGGTCAGGAGGTGGGGGAGTGGGAGGGGGGGGGGGAGGGGGAGTGGGAGGGGGAGGGGGAGGGGCGTCAAGGGCAAGGGCGCGTGAGTGGGGAGGCTGCACCGTGCCGCGCGGCCGACACGCAGTCGGGGGATAATCCAGAGGACGTCCTCGTCTCTGAGGGGGGGCACGCCGTCGTGCTAATCCGATCCAGCGCGCGCTAATCGCCTTGATTCAGCTGGCTGTATCGCAGGGCCCCCGGCTCTCTCTGTTCCCAGGCCCCTCGGCGCAGGCCGTGCTGCTGGTGTGTCTGCTGCTGCTGCTGCAGGCCGCGACGGGCGACTGCGCCAAGAGCAGGCGTCGGAACAGCACCCGCGACGTCAGTGAGTTCGTCGTCCGGCCGGTGACGCCCACGGCGGGCTGCGCGGGGGGTCCGGGACCCGGCAGACCGTGGCGAGCTCTGCGATGCATGGCGGCGGGGGGGGGGGGGGGAAATAGGTCCCCAAAATGACCTGCACGTTCAAATGTCGAATATATTTCGAATATTAAATGAGTTTCGACCAGGAAAGACCTGAAAATTTCCGAAGAGTTACACGCCCAAAATTCAACTCCACATCCATCACGTGTATATTTGAAAACTCCAATAATCGACAAATTCTCCGAAATCTAATCTCTATTTCAGCTTAACCAGACCTAACCAGAATCCACACTTTGTGCCGGCAGAGCGGTGGGCGGCGTCGGGGGCCTGCCACCCGGCCGTGGACGCCATCTGCACCGCGCTCTGCACGGTCATGCTGCGCGCCCCGCACTGCGTCCTCGTCTTCGGCTACCAGCGCTGCCTGTGCGGCCCGCTGCCGGCGTACTACACCGGCGGCCACCTCGGCGACTACGCCGCCCTCACCGCCGCCACCGCCACCCCGCCGGCCACCTTATCACCCGCGAGATAAGAGGGCGGGGCGGACAGGAAGCCGTGCGGGCCGCGCCGCTGCTGGTGGCGGTCCCGGCTGCAGGTGTTTTGTAGGCGGCCCGTTTATGAATTATTAAATGTTTATTGTATGCTGCGTTTCCCTTTTCTCTCTCTCTCTCTCTTCTCTTTCTCTCTCTCTCTCTCTCTCTCTCTCTCTGTGTTTCTCTCTAAGGGTTTGACCTTTTGTTATCTCTATATATCGTTTGTTTCATGTTTAAAACATGTTTTAATTTTCCTCCCCTCTTTGCGCTCGTCCATACCGCGCGCGCGCGCGCAACGTTTGGCTGTATTTGCCGAGTACACGCGCCGCCATGATTGAAGCTCCGGGTGGAGGGGGTGGGGGTGGGGGTGGGGACACCGCAGGCACGCGGGCGCCTGCCGCCTGGCCTTGCTCTCCGTGTTCACTCCGGGCTCACTCCATGCTCACTCGCCGGGGCTCGCTCCGGTGTAGCCCCGCCATGACACACGTGTCTCTCTCTCTCTCTCCCTTCTCTTTCTCTCCGCCTCCGGCCTGCGCTCATCAAACATTGACTAAGTAATCTGCAAGCCCACATCCCGCCTCGCGGACTGCGCAACACCTATGTACCTGGTGGTGGCGGCGGCGGCGCGGTGCTTGGCGGGGCCTGGCGCGGCCGGCGCCCCGAGAGGTCAGAGGTCAGCGCCACTGACGTGCGCCGCCGCGGAGTACTAACGGGGCGTCGTGAATTATTATTGTGCATTAGCAGGATCATCTGATAACAACGCGTTCGTTCATTTACTTTATTGCACACGACTAGTGTCTGCCTCTACAGAATTGAGCGGGCAGGTGCTGACTGGGTGCTCGGTGGTGAGGCACGGCGCGCGGCGGCTGGTTTGCAGTGGTAGTGTAGTGGAGCGCGGGGTAGATGGGCCCGGCCGGGAGCAGCAAGGCGGCGTCCCGCAGCCCTCGCGGCGTCTCCACTCCTCTTTCTCAGAGACGTTACTCTCGCGGCCGGACTTGTTCGTCGCCGTGCTCACGCGGCTATCTTACGTCCTGGCGGCACGGAGGCTGGCTCCGCTGGTGAGGTGCGCTTTCCCCCGGGGAGGGCTACCTCTGCTGGTGCGGCGGGGCGCCGCGGGGGTACTGCCAGGGGTGCTGGAAGCGGGCGGGCGACCCCGGCGGCACCGGCGCCACGGCCGGCTGCCCGTGCTCCGGCCTGCCCATTGTCATCGGCCTCCGCAGCGCCGGCGCCACGGGCAGGGCGTGCACCAGGGCGGACGCGTCACCACCGCCGCCGCCGCCGCCCGCCGCCGCCGCCGCCGCTACGCCGCCGCCGCCGCCACCGTGCTGCTCCAGGATCGCGGCCAGGAAGCCCTGGTCAGACGCGTCGCCGTCGGCGCCGTCCGAACTGGTGACGTGCTTCGTCCACCACCGGTGGGGGAACTCTGTCGATGCTCCAGGAAGACCCGCGGCGCCAGCGGAGCCCGGCGCCGAGGAGCTGCCGCCGCCGACGGCGACTGACGGGCTGCCTGCACTCTGTGGTGCAGGCGGGGGAACAGCCGGGACGGCCCCGGGCGACGGCTGCAGCTGCTGCGGTGGCGGCGACTGCACGGGGCTCGGCGCGAAGGCGAAAGGCTGCACGGGGCCGCCGCCGCCCGGTGCCGGGTACGCAGCCAAGCCCCCGGGCCCCGGCAGCGGCAGCTGCTGCGGATACCCCACGACGCCAGGGACCTGCAGACCCAGAATTACAGATGCAAAATTTCGCGCCGGTTCCGGTATATTAAATCCCGACTAGCTCCAGATACGCAGCTAGAGATTAAAATCCAGCTAAAGAAATCCAGATAAAGTTAGACCTGTGAAAATGTTAAAGCGATTTTTCGGCTGAGCAGTAATTTTTTAGGTATGCTTTTGGAAGCAGGACATGTAGTTTTCACCTGGGAGGGGTAGCCGCCGGCCCCCTGTCCGGGCTGCGGGTACGCCCCGGGCTGCTGAGCCTGCGGGCCCGGCGGGGCGTACTGCGCGTACGGCCAGGGTTGCCCGGGCTGCTGGGGGACGGCGTAGCCCGCGTAGCCCGGGTAGCCGCCCGGGTACACCGGGTACATGAGCCCGCCCCCGCTGCCGCCGGCCCCGACGCCGGCCCCGAACATGTACGGCGGCGGCGCAGCCCCGGACAACGGGAACACGTTGTTGACGTTATAGTTGACGTTGATGTTGTCCTCGGAGACGGAGCGGCCCTCCGCCCTGTGGCGCCGCGGCCGCCGGTCCCGGCACTGGCAACCGCCGTTGTGGCAGCGCGAGGCGACGTGGTTGGCGCGCTTGCACGCCGCCGCGCAGAGCGCCTCCGTGCACGTGCGACCCACCACGATATCTGAGGACAGCCGCCGGGTGAGGACAGGACGCCGACGGCCGAGGCACGTCCCCGACGACGACAACCGCCTCACTCACTGTTCTCCGTCACGTCGACGAGCTCCTCCTCCGGGATCTCCGTGGAGGCGGCCGCGCCGCCGTGCTCATCCACCACCACCGCGGCCGTGTACACGCTGGGGACGGTCTCGGCGGCGCGGCCCGCGGGCACCAGGGCCAGGAGCGCGGCCGTCAGCACGGCCTTCGCCGCCATCACTGGCAGCAGGCCGCGCGCCGCCGCCGCAGCTGCCCGTGCTGCTTCAGCTGCAGTGGACAATACATCGGGCTGGGCCGGGCCGCCGCCGCCGCCGCCGCCGCCGCCGCCCCCAGCCTCCCTCCACCCCGCCGCCCCCGTTTCCATAGCGTCTGTTGGTCTGTTCCCACGACCTGACTTTGGTGAATCGCAAAATAAATAACAACTTTTTTTTTGTCCTTGCCAAAACCCGTTTATTGTTCCCATCTCTCCATCAGATACGCCACAGGGCCGGAACGAAGCGGGGCACAAGGCCTGGTTTACGACGTCGGATTTAAGATAAAAACGAACATTTCCGAAACACGTAACAAAGGCGTCCGTCATGGCTAGGACTCGTGCTCGGCGGACGCGGCCTCCTGGGGGAACATGTCGGGCAGGCGGTTCGAGCCGTCGCCCGCGTGGTAACCGCGCCGGTGCTGCTTGATCCACTTGGTGATGTGCTCGCGGTGCAGGCCGCGCGCGTTCCGCACGGACGCGGGGTCGGCCTCGTTGGCGGCGCGCAGGTCCAGGTGGTGAGCGCCCTCGGGGATGGTGACGGCCACGACGGTGTCGCTGATGCTGCGCACCACGCCGCCGGCCGTCCACGGGTCGAGCAGGCCGTTGCTGCGGAGGAAAGGGCACCTCGCCGTCAGAGTCTGCCGCCCGGCGGGTAGGCAGCCGCGGCCGCCGCGCGCGCGCGTGTCGTGCGGGCCGGCCTACCCCGCCGCTCGCAGGCGCCCGCTCACCTGAAGACGATGTTGCTGGAGCCCTGCAGGTTGCGGCCGCCGAACTCCCAGCGCGTCAGGTTGAACTGGGGGTGCACCTTCCAGCGGGCGAAGCACCCCGCCGCGTAGGAGGCCTCGTCCCACGGGGCGCGCTCGAACATGTCGAAGTGGCCGTCCGAGCACATGGGCATCACCATCTCCGTGCAGGCCTGCCAACAGGTGGTGCCGCTTTACGGCCTCGCCCCGGCGCCACGCGCCGCGGCGACGTCGCCGTCAACCCCCCGCTCTCTCCCTCACCTGGAAGTCCCACCCGTTCTCGCCCAGCTGGCTGTCGGAGTTGTTGACGTCGAGGTTCTTGGCGGCGCCCGTGTAGTTGAAGTAGACGCTGATGCCGCTGAAGATGGCCTTGGCCAGATCCTCCTGCTTGGCGACCTTCTGCCGCAGCGGCTTGCACACCTCCTGCGCACGGCAGCGGCGGGGTCACCCGGGTCAGCGGAGCGGGTCAAGCCGCACTCGGCCGTGGGAGTCTGAGTGGGAGGGGGTGGGGGTGGGGGGAGCGCCACGTCGGCTGCAAAACACTCACCCTGACCGGAAAGGCGGGCATGTTACCCAGGAAGTCGGCCGGGTAGGGGTAGTTGGCCATGGCCACGTTGGTGTAGGCCTCGTTGAGCCAGCTCAAGAGGGCCTCCACGTCGCCCGCGGACCGCAGCGCCGACCGCAGCCCGAACGTCTTGGAGAGGAACGCCTTGCCCGCGTCTGTCGGCACGCCAGAGCACGCCGTCGTCAGCACTCCCACGCACTTCCTCACCTCCTCGCCGGCGGCGGTCCGTCCCCCACCTGTCCTGGAGATGTTCCTGAGCGCGGCCCAGGACCGGCGGATGTTGCCCGCGCAGTTGGGGGCCTCGGCGTTGAACACGGACGTCACGATCCTGGTGAAGGCGTCGCACGGCGTGAGGCCGGCGGACATGAGGACGGGGGCCGAGGCCGAGATGGCGCTGCAAGGCGGACGTGCACGTCAGTGCGGGTGCAGGCTCATTCCGAACGCTGTCTCTCTCGCTCTTATGAAACACCCTACGAGTGCGACAGAGACAACGCTACGAGCGCAGCGCTGGGAAGCAGCCGGCTGGGACCGGCGGCGCGCCGGGCGGGTGGGGCACACCGCGGCGCCCCGCGGCACGATCGGCTGCCGCGGTGCCGGGCGGCCGGCGGCGTCCTCGTCCCCAGTAACGACGCTTCCACCCCGTGTCCGCACTGCAGAAGATAAGCAATCCCACACAAACTAGCCACAGTTTTTTTTTTTTGTGGGGGGGGGCGAGCCTTTTTTTCCTGCTGATTTTATTCCCTAGACGGCGATATTTATAGCCCCACCCTCCCGTTCCTTCGAAGAGATCCCGCAGACCGCGTGGCCCCACACCGTCGTCGGCACATATCATGTCGACACCACCACTCTAGCTCACTCCCTCCCTCCCTCATTCCCCATCCACTATCTCACTCCCCCGCTCACCCGGCCACGACATGCGGGTACTTCTGGCGTATCCAGGCGGACAGCATGCCGCCGTAGCTGCCGCCGAAGGCGATGACCGGACTGGTGCGCGGCGGCGCCTGGCCGCGCCGCACCTCCCGGATCACGTCCACGAAGTCGGCCAGGGCCTGCTGCGCCGTGAGGTAGCCCAGGTACTTGGGCTCCTGCGCACAGAAGGGGGCGGTCAGTCGCCGCCAGCGGGGCGCGTCGCGGGGGGCGTCGTGGGGGGTCGGCGTCGTACCGAGTAGGACTTGTCGCCGAACGGCATGGACTGTCCGTAGTAGCGGTGCTCGGCGAACACCAGCAGGGCCCCGAACTCGGCCGCGATGTCCCACATAAAGCCCTGCAAAATAAAAGTAATTTTTTTTTAATTAGTTTTTTTTTAAAAATGGACATTGGATCTCAGGAATGAGACAGTAGTCCCCTGGGGAGGGGAGGCATCACTGCACTCACCGTGTTCTGGGCGAAGAGCTCGATGTCGCCCTCGTTCCCGGTGTAGAAGAAGACGGGCCCCGGCTTCCGCCGGTCCCGCTCCCACCAGGTGTCGTTCACCAGGTACCGCAGCTTGAACGTGTCGTTCCTGGCGAAGCTGAAGTGGTCCACCTGTTGGGGGCACAGTTACAGCGGTGCATTCCCGGGTCCGACGGGGCCGACAGTCTCGGGGTCTCCGATGCCGATGACGACCACACTCACGGGCACGTTGATGTACTTGGTGACGTACTGGTAGGGCCGCGGCTCCTGCGGCTCCCGGACCCCGGCCGCGGCCAGCGGCAACAGCGCCAGCGCCAGGACGGCGATCAGCGGCTGCAGCGCGCGGCGCGCCGCGGCCCGCGACGTCGTCATGGTCGTGTCCATCGTCTCGGAGATGCGCGGCCGCTGCGGTGCCGCGGGATGGGGCAGGACGGGACGCTGCCGCCGGCTCGGACGGGTCGGTCTGGACTGCGGCGCGGCGGAGCGGCGGCCGCGGGCCGGCGGGCGGTCACGAGCGCGGCCAGCACCGCGCCGCCCCGCGACCCGACCTAGGCAGAGATTACCGAGAGGACGCTCTCGGAGGCCGGGGCGCGCGGGACCAGGCGGGACCAGGCGGGACCAGGCGGGACCAGGCGGGAGCAGGCGGGACTCGACGCCGCCGCCGTCCAGCGGAGGCCGGCGGGGGGTCAGGCGGGCAGAGGCGCGCGTCCAGGGCGGGGAGGAGGAGCGGCGGGGGGCCGCGGCGGGGGGCGCGAGCGGCGGACCGATCCGGTTTGACGGCGGAGTCGAGTTGAGGGGTCGGGGTTGGGGTTGGGGATGCCTGGGGACGCGGCATATATCACCCCGCCGGCCCGGCAGGCGGATGGGGAGCCGCGCTTAACGAGCACGCACTTGTACTGCGCGCCGCGGAGCTACGGAGCCGCGGAGCCGCTCTCGGCCTTCCGGGTGTATCGGCGGCCTCCTCCCTCCCCCGAGGACCGCGATGCGCGCCGCGGCCCGAGCGCCACAAACGAGGCCGTCGGCGCGGACAGCATGCGGCGCGTCTCGGAGTCCGTCTAACGTCTCGGGCTCCGGCGGCCCGGGCGGCGGCTTCCCGCGCCGAGTCGGACACGGGCGCGTTTCTGTCTCGCACACGACGGGGACCGGGTCTGGGGGCAGAGGGCAGCCCGGGGCCGCCGTCTCTTATCACAATCCCCGCCCCTGCCCGCGCCCCCTCACCTCGCCATTTCCTATTGTCGCACGTTTTGTCTCCCCGCTCTCATTCAAAATAGAGAGGAAAAAGTCCGCGGCTGCGGCGCGGAGCTGCGCGCCGGGCGCCCGGCCGGCAGGCCACCCAACGTACGCCGGGCAGCACGATGGGCTGCCTACCCTGAAGGATGAGTAGAGCTAGAGCACCGGCCCCGCTACAAGGCACACGCGCCGTAGCATCGCATCAAATTTGTTTTGTCCAAAGAAATGTTTTCTTCGAGAAAAAATAATTAAAAATTCACAGTTTGAATGTATTTTTTATTAGAAAGATTCCAAAGCACCCGGTAACTAATTTCGAAAATTTTCATATGCCTTGGCAGATCCTTTGGGATTTTTTTTTATTCCCCCCTTATGCGAGGCGCATGTCAGCGACACCGCCAGCACAGACAGGGCCTCGGCTGCTGCGGTAGCGGCCTCGCCTCCTGGAACCATGATAATCCTCCCGCAGATAAGGCCCGGCTGCCGTTACTTCATCTCGCACATCCATTTGTTACACTCACCGCCGCAATGCCGAACTTGTGCGCGCGTCATGCGTGTCTTTGACCTGGTTTTTCTCCTCCTCTCCATCTTCTTCTTCTCTTTTCTGATACGATGCCGCTCGCCAAACTTTGTGAAGGGCCTTGAGCGCTTCAGTTCCACACACACACACACACACACACACACACACACACACACACACACCACGCGGGAAGCGCCGCCACGCTTGTGGAGTCCTTTCCTCATCGTGCAAGGAAATTGCCGCCACCGTTCCCTTTGGAAAATGCAGTGATAACGTAGGTGATAATGTTTCAATCAGGAGCCGCCAGTGGCGGCGTACAGAACACACACACACACACACACACACACACACACACACACATACAAGGCTTGCGAAAGCGCTACCAAATAATCTCGGGACTCCATCTGGTGGTGGCGACAAACAGCGCAGCCGTGGCCCCCGCCGCGGGGGAGAGGAGAGAGAGAGAGAGAGAGAGAGAGAGAGAGAGAGAGAGAGAGAGAGAGAGAGGGGAGGAGGGGGCAAACAAGAGAGCTTCCCCCCTCTCACTTTCTTTCCTTTGTGTCCATCGAGAAAAACCGTGCGGGGGGTGCGGTGGCGGGGCGACCATTATCGCAATCACCAATACCATTATTATACAGTATTATGATTGCCATTGTTGTTATTATTATTATTATTGTTGTTGTGTTATGGAACTTTCGAAACGAATTCGCCGCTCTATCTGCTCTGTGGCGGGTGACACCGCGCGGGCGCCGGTCGAGCTACCGCTGCCCCCCCCCCCCCCCCCTCCTCTCACCCGGAGAAGCTCTCTATCTCTCTCTCTCCCCCGGAGAGGTTCCCCTTCTCCCGGAGAAGCCCTCTCCCTTTCCCGGAGAAGCTGGCAGCCCCGCAGCCGACACACCTCGACGCTCCACTCATTCCAAGCCCACAACCACGAAAATGATGTCATTATCGTATTTTCGGTGCGCACCAAATACCTCGATAACGATAACCGCAAGCAGGAGCGAGCCGTCATCATCACCATCATCAACTCGATATCGTCATCATCGTCATCATACTGTCATCGTCAAGCGATACACCTCGACGTCATGGTTATTTATGGCCGTGTGAGAACATGCGGGGAGCAGATTTTGTTTTGGGGCAGGCGAGGCGGGCGGCGTGCAGCGGCAGTCTGTGTTGCCGATGTGTCGCGCCTTCCTGCCCGCAATATCAGTGTGTGTGTGTGTGTGTGTGTGTGTGTGTGTGTGTAAGTGATAGCGCAGTGTCCCGGTGCGCCACCGCCTCACGGGCACGGAGGCCCGGCGTGACCAGAGAGAGAGAGAGAGAGAGAGCTCGCCCGGATGAGCGCATCACTCCCTTTTACGTAGGCCGATTGCACATACAGTATTATTTTCGCGTCGCAAGGATGAGGCACGGCACTGATTGAGGAGATGCTTATATCCCCCCACGAGAGAGAGAGAGAGAGAGAGAGAGAGAGAGGGGAGAGAGAGAGAGAGAGATGGGGTGCTAGCGGCGACGGGAACGCATGACAAAAGAGAAAGATGTCGTGGAAAAAGAGCAAAGTCATGATCGGGAGCGCCTGCCATGCCGCCGCTGCCTCTCTGCTCTCTGCAACACGGTCAACGCGCAACGCGTCGGCAACAATTTTTAGAAGCAAAAAAAAAAACTGAAAAGAACTCCCCCCCCCCCCCATCCCACCCCCCGCCGCCACTCCTCTCAGCGCCCTGTAGTTAATATGAAATTAAAGCGGGCTCGTCGGTGTGTGTGGTAAAGGCAAGGCAGTCTCGCGTTCTTTCCGTCTGTTTTTATTGTATTTTTAAAAGCGCCGACTCGCCGGCTGGTATTCACAGTTTGTGGTTTTTTTTGTTTTTTTGTTATTGCTTTTATACGTGTGCCCGCCGCCCCCGGCCCCGCCGGCCCCGCGCGCCGGCCAGACGCAACGCGACGTGCTCCCGTCCGGGTGTACCCTTGCAGCGATAGCCCCGCCGTCGTCTCCTGCACTGCTTCTGCACGCCCCTCGGGGGGCGGGAGGGGGAGGGGGGGCGCTGCATGGCCGGATCAGTCTCCTACAGAGCCAGCCCGGTGAGGCATGTACGTGTCCCCGGCCAGGCGCCGCCGCCGCCGCCGCCGCCGCCGGCAACACGGGGGTCGTTGGCCGCCCGCCTCGGGCCACCACTCTGGACCGACCCCCTGCCGGGCCTGACGGCTGGGTGTTGTCTACCACTGCCTGACTATCGGGCCGCGTACACGGAGACAAAAGGAAGTAAGAGCAGAGAGAGAGAGAGAGAGAGAGCGTGACGAGTTAGTTATCGTGGCCACACACGCGCGCGTCCGTTCGTTTGCGAAGTCGGTCAGCCGGGGAGGCCGCGCCGCCGCCGCCGCAGCAGCAGCAGGGGCCTTAGAGCAGGGCGGGCCGGCGCGGCCTAGCGCGGTCTAGCGTGGTTCTAGCCGTCACAACAACAACACACGGCCGGGGCCCGCCGCCGCCGCCACAGCTCAGAGGGGAACACGGCCGGATTCTGTCGCAGCGCGCGCCTGCGGGTGCCGGGGTAGGCCAGCCCGCACGACACGCGCGCGTCGCGGACCGAGGGTTGCCTACCCGGCAGGCGGCCGAGGTGCGAGGCGTGCAGTCGCAGTGTCGTGGCCGCTCCGGGGGGACCCGCGCGCACACGACCTCCACACCTGCTCTCCTGTTGTGGGTCTGGTATTCGGGAGGGGGGGGGGGGGCCGACGGCGACGTCACGGCCGGCGCTGTCATCCCCCCCGGCGGGCGGCGGCGGCGGCGGGGCATCCGAGCGGCCCCGGGCGTGACGGCATCGACTCGACATCCATCTCCTCCTTCTCTCTCGCTCTCCCTTTCTCTCTACTTCCGTCTCTCTCGCTCCTTTCCATCAACTGTCTTATTTATCTCTGTCGATACGAAATAAGAGGCTGGCCTCACGCCAGGACGGCCGGGCGGCCGCCGGCCGCCGGGAGGGAGTGGAGGGCCGGAGGAGGAGGAGGAGGAGGAGGAGGGAGGGGACCCACTCCCGCCGAGCCTCGTCCTCGGCCAGCGGAAGGCTATCCGAAGGCCGCCGTGTTGATAGAACCTTCACGATATGTAACGTCGCGCGGCTCCGTCTGGAAACGGTGGGTGAGGATCGTGCGTGGGTGGTCGGTGTGGGGAGGCCCCGGCCCCGGCGCCGTCATGTTGACCCAGGTGCACCGCCATATGCCACGCGCCGCCACGCGCCCCGTGGGAACCCTCTGCCTATTAGCGGGGCATCCCGGCTCCAAGGTAGCCAGCACACTTTCAACTTTAATATTTACTTATTTTTAGTTTTAGTTTTTTTGAAAATTTTATTGATTTTTACGAAATAAGTTATTCGTATTATTTACCTTGCGGTGCTCTTTTGACTGCATATTTAACCCTCCCCCCCCTCTCTCTCTCTCTCTCTCTCTCTCTCTCTCTCTCTCTCTCTCTCTGCGGCTTCCGCGTCATTTAGTCCGCATGGGAGTCCGCCAAGTGATAGCGGCAAGAGGCCTTGAGGGAGCAGCAGCAGCGGTGCGGCGTGTGGCCGCGGGAGCCTGTGTCCGCCGCTCCTCATGTGGAGATAACAGCAGGTGGCCACAGAGGCGTGTGGCGCCGCGGCGCCGTGTGAGGTGCCGGCGCCAGCAGGCGCCACCGGCCGGGGCGGGGCGCGGCGCGGCGGGGCCGGGAGCGACACGACGCGGGCCTTGGGCGCGCACTCCCAAACCAGCGCTGCGATATAAATATGTTTATTTGTATCGATCTCCGAGGACGATGAGTCGCGCACACGGCGAGGCACCTGCCGCCGCCGCCGACGCCGCGCGCTATCTGCGAGGCGCACACACAACTTTGTAAATGATATCTCGGGCGTCCCTTACGGCTGAGGTCGCGGCGCGGTATCGCGGCGTTCAAACACCGCGCCCGTGTGTGTGTGTGTGCGCGCGCATATGTGTATTTATGTGTGTGTGTGCGCGCGCGCACGCGTTCGCCCGCGCGGCGACCGATGACAATCGCACGGTGTCCGCGCTTAAGTTCTCATATTGCGCACGCTGCTGAACAATTTGTCGGGGGGATTTTACATTATTTTTCAGATCTAACTGTGTGACTACAGCCCTGGAGTTCTAGGGTTGACACATTGATTATGTTGGAGGTGGTGGAGGGGTGGAGGGGTGGAGGGGTGGAGGGGGGGGGGGGGGGGTCTCTCTCGTCCTGCTGACCAATGAGAGCGCGCCGTCCGCGCCGCTGCGGGAGATAACGCACGTGTATGTGCCGCTGTGGGCCAGGTCACACTCGTTGACGTTGGCGTTGACGCAGCGCAGTGACTCGAGGCTCCGCGGCCGGCCGCGAGGCGCCTTGCACTTCTTGATGACTCAATGCTTCCCACTATTCTGGCCGGCGCGACGCCGTCGCGGCCGGCGGCGCAGGGACGACCGGCGGGCCGCAAGGGCAGGCAGGCGTTGCGATCAGATCGAAAAATAATAAAAATCGGAATTATTGACGATTTTAATTGTTAAAATTACAACCGGTGTGTGTGTGTGTGTGTGTGTGCGAAAAAGGGGTAAAAGAAATTAGCGTAGCAGTCGGGTTAGATTATGTTATTAATTTTCTGTTTCTGGTTCGTGGATAATCCTGGCTGCGGTCTCGTGGGATCGCCCCATCAGACGCGGACCTCCACAAGAGTAACTCGATGCCCGCGCGGTGGTGCGTCAGAGACGGCCGGGCTGGCGGTGTCAGGGGGAGGCGCCTGGCGGGGCAGGCAACGCGGGGGCAGCCGCGCGCTCCGGCAGCGATGTTGCCTGCCCTGCCGGGCGCTGCCTCCGCCTGCAGTGCAGCGCGGCGCAGCGGCCACCGAGCGGCCACGGCAGCCGGCCGCCGCGTCGAACCCACGAGAAGGGTTATAGGCAGAGGCCACGCGGCCCAGACCCAGACGGACCACGTGTGTGTGTGTATGGAAGACCACCGAAAGTGAGGCGAGGAGGAGGAGGAGGAGGGGGAGGAGGAGGAGGAGGAGGAGGAGGAGGAGGAGGAGGAGGAGGAGGAGGAGGAGGAGGAGGAGGAGGAGGAGGAGGGGGAGGGGGAGGGGGAGGAGGAGGAGAAGGAGTCTCCTAAAGAGGAGTGACGAAATGTGTAATGGCGCACACACACAGCAACACAGGGCAGCGAATCGGGCATTGGGTCACTGCCGCGTCCACGATGGCCCCCGGTGGCCGCTTGTCTCCGACCACGTTCATTTCCGGTCACTGAACCGCCCCGGCTTCGTGCTGCCCGACTGCACGCGCGCGCCGGCAGGTCTCTGATTGTGTGTCGGGCGGGCGGACCTCGCGCCGCGTGCGTCGGGACAATATTGTTCCCACACAGGGCTCGTCGCCGTGCGTCGGCACTCTGTTTGCGAGCGTGGCGTGTGCCGCGGGACGAGTGCGAGGCACTCTTTTTGTTTTTTTTGAGGGGTGGCCGGGGGGGGGGGGGGAGGTCGTTTTCTTTTAAAGAAAGTGTGGATTTATTTTGTGGCGTTCCATTTTTTTGTGAGGGGAGTGATGTGGGAAAGCCGCGCGCTTAAGTGCGGCATCAGCAGTCCGTCTCGTCCTGCGGTGTCGCGTCACGGTGTGAGAGAGAGAGAAAGAGATAGAGATAGAGAGAGAGAGACGACGCTCACGCTGCAGAGATGAGGCGGGCCGGGCCGGGGCGGCTGGCTCCTGGCCTACCCGCGCGCCCACCGCGGCCTAGCAGACCATGAGGCATTCGGCCGCGGGCCGCCCGAGGGGGACCCCGCCGGTGGCCGCCGGCAGCACGACTAGGACGCCGTCGTCGCGGGGCACACGGGGGCCCCCCCCCGGGGGGGGGGGGGGGGCTCGGGGGGCGCTGCCGCGAGAACGGCGCGGTCCATCTGAAACCGAACACGGAGTCGGCGGGAGCGGCTTCAGCGATAACGCCCCCGGACTGCAGCGGCATCTGGCCCGGCCTTTGGCCTCCCGTGGCCGTCTCCTTCCTCGCTGACTCCGCCGCGACTCGGCTGACCCCCCGACAACGACGGCGGCCTACGGCGGCGGCGGCCTGCGGCGGCTCCGCGCCCCGCCCTGGTGGTGGCCGTCGTACACGAAGCGGGGCACGTCGGCGACGGCTGCAGCGGCGCTGCGCGTGTGTCGCCGTCTCCTAGCCGTCGGTGCAACGGCAGCGGCAGCGCCAGAGAGAGAAATAGAATGCCGCGCGGCAGAGACGTACCACCGGCGCGCGGGCGGCGGCGGCGGCGGCCGGAAGTGCTCAATTCCACATCAGCGTTCGCCATTGACCGTGAACTTATCGAGATCGAAACACTCGTCTTCTTTCGGGGGGGCGCGCTGCCGTCGGGTGCCGGCCGCCGCGTGCGGCTCCACCGCCGCGGCCCCGCGCCACCCGCGGTGGAAATGTCCCCGCCCCCATTGTGGCCATCGAATGGGAACGGCGGCGGGGGGCGGCGGGGCGAAGGGCCCTACGCAAGAGAACCAGTACTTTGTCTAGGCGGCTACGCGCCACTCTCGCGCAGGAGGCGCAGGGAAGGGGGCACCAAGGGGTTCTTCTGGGCACCCTGGTTCCTGCTGCGCTCCGGCGCGGCGGCGCGGGGTGTTTAAATTTAGTGCTTCCCCCCCCCCCCCTCCTCCTGGTCCCGCACCTCGCGTCCTGTGCGGCTCCCCCGCAGAGCGACGCGGCCCTCGGCTGCCCTGCGGGGACTGCGTCCGAACCGGGGACTTCAAGCGAGGAAAAAACACGCGTACGTGCGCGCGCACTCACACACACGGCGTTTTCGAATGCGTATCTTTTGGCGGTCCGCGCACCCAAACAAAATGAGGGCGGGTTGATTCGGCCTTGGGCCCGTGTCGTGTCGTGAGATGGACGGGGTGTCATGGCACGGCACGGCGCGGCCATTACATGTTCCTTTCGGGCTAGACTTTCCGTCGGCAGGGAAGAGGAAGGAAGTGGGAAGGGACGGGATGGGACGGGACGGCTGGCTGCTACAGCCGAGTGACACGGGACATCCGACGACCGCCTACCGCGCCTCTCCGCAGGGGGAGGGAGGAGGGGAGGAGGGAGGGGAGGAGGGAGGGGAGGGCACACCTGCATTATGCATGCGCCACCACAAAGGCCCGAAAACTCTTTCGCTTTGCTCCGGATTAGTGCGGAAGCAGTGCTGCGCCCCCTTTGTGTCTAAATCGGGTCCCCGATCGACGACGGCTTATGACCCAATTTCCGGCCCCGACAACTGCGTGGCGTTGAGCAGCAGCGCGGGGGGCCGCGTCGCGTCAGAGAAAAGTTCTCCGTGCACGTGCGGCCGGCCGTGCGGGGTCGGCGTCGGCGGGCGTCGCCGGGGACGCGCGCGGCTCCGGCTCCGGGCCTCTTCTTGTCCGGTTTCGAATTTACAGCCGGCTATGCGGCTCCCCGCGTGCGCACGCCGCCGTCTGCTTCCGTTCCGGAACCGAACCGATTCGGAAGAACCCGTTCGAACGCGAGCCGTTCGGGGGCCGCGGGGGCCGCGCCGCGGCGTGGGCCGGAGCCGAGCTGAGGAGCGCGGGTTTTCGCACGCGCCGCGGGCCCGCGCCTTCCGCGTGCGAAGGCTGGCAGCGAAACCGGCAACGGCGGGTCGCTGATGTTCCACGGCCCCCCCGGCTGCCGACTTTCGGCGCTTCTGTCGCGGGTTTCTGGTCTGGAATTTCCTCCCACTGGAAACATGTGTGCAGTTTTCCTGGCTTATTTTTTGATGATTTTTTCCCCCTTGCCAGCCCTACACAAGTACGCGCGGCTGTGAGGGCGCTGGGACTTTTTCGTGCGGGTGGTGGCAGCGGCAGCGGCGACGGCGGCCCCCCTCCCTTCCCCCGGCCCCCCTCCCCCGACCTCGGGATCGAGAGCCGTCGGGCCCGCTGGCTCGGCTCCGCGCTCGGCTCGCTCGCTCGTGTCCTTTTGGAGCTCATGGCGTCGGGACGAGTTGTTTCAGTATCCGCGACGTCTGACTGAAGTGAACGGCAGCGCTTCTGCTCGCCTTTCCGAGGTGATTTCGCTCTCTTTTCGTTTCCTGGTGCGCCGCCCACGACCTGCGCCGAGTCGGGTTGCACGGCATTCCGTGGATCGGTGGCAAATCGAGTTTAGCGTCGGGTGCACATTTCCTCGCCTCTCCGTTTTTTGAGGTTATCTGGGCGAGCGCCATGCATGGTACATGCTAGCGTGCTGGGTGCCCCGCCGCATGCTCGCGTGTGTGTATTGCGGGAGCGTGGTTTCCCCTGGCGGGCGTGTCGGGTTTGGCGCCGTGCGCCTCCGCTTCGGCCGGACCCTTCGGGCGGCGCGTGCCGCGCTCGAGTCGTGCGGGCTCGCGGCGCGGACGGCGGAAATTTGCCAGTGTTTGGGACTGGATCAGCTGAGCGATCGCCCGCCGTCGCTGTCCCTCTCTTATCACGTGTGAATTTGTCGGCCGCTCTCGCGGGCCCCGCAGCCCGTGTCGGCTGCTCGCGATATTTTGCCTCCGTTCCGGCGATCCTCGCCTGGCCTCCGGTGCGCAAATTCGCACTCGTCATCAGGGGTGGCCTTCACTCGGGTGCAGTGCTCGAAATTTGAGGCATTCTGACAGAGGGGGCATTGCTGGCATTGTGGAGAAGGTCTCCAGTCTTGAGTTAATTTCTGTGGACATGGCGGTGGTGTTCATTTTTTCGCACGTTTCATTCATGATTTAGTGAAATTTGTTTATGGTATGTGTGAACCTTACGATTTCCAAAGTTAGGATGATTTTAATTTGTTCCATGTCTGATGTAATTTTAGTGGTTCCTAACCATGACCCCGCTTTGCTGTTTCACTGCTTTCACCCTAAACATTGGGGGCTGATGTGTGTTGTCTGGCATTGGCTTCGTGACAACCTGAGCCTGACGTCTATGTTTATTAGTTTTGGCATGGATTTGTTAGCATGTCCCACAACTCTGAAATTAACTGGTTCCAAGTTCCTTCAATTTTTATCAAATTAGCGTTTTTTTTCTTCTCTTGCTGCCTATTTAAGAGGGCATGCTTCTTTCCTGCGTTGCATCACATTGCGTCAGGCGAGTGTCATTGCTCTCGGCTGGAATTGCCAACTACAGTGCTTATTACCTGAAGCCAAAACTGGGACCGGGGGGGAGGGGGGTGGGGGGGACAGTTGCCTGTGAGTCTGCTGTTAGCCCTGGCTGTGGCCATTGAGATGCATATGTGGCCGTGAGTGTGGAGAGGTTGAGATTAGGTGGGGGTAAGAGATCAGGGAGTGTATCTGCCAGTTGTGGTCCTCTGAGCCTCAGTCAGCTGGGAGATCAGCTTCAGTGCAGACTTGTTTGTGCGCTCATGTGGGACTAGTTCTGAGGATTGTTGTATGTGTGTGTGTCTTTGTTCTCTGCTTGGACTCTGGTGTCTAGTGTGTTTGGCTTGGGCGTCCTTAAGTTTTCCTCTGTAGTATGCTTATTTTTATTTTTTTTTTGTTGCAGGATACTGACACTTTAGCCCGTCGCAACATACTCCACTTGCTGCCCTTTCTGCTCAAGCACGCAACTGAAGTAAGCTCTTTGTTTCCAATCTGTGTTGGGACCACTGTGCTTGGAGCTTTAGATTGCCTTCTTCACCCCTTCTCTTGGACCAAAACTCAAAATGCCGGAAACAATGAAGAACGGGTACATGAATGGACACACAGATTCTGAGGTGCATGAGGGTGATACTTTCCTCTTCACCTCAGAATCTGTTGGTGAGGGGCATCCAGACAAGATGTGTGATCAGATCAGGTTAGTGAAGATTTCTTTTATTTGATTCTTCTTGTTTCTGAGTAGGTTCTAATTAGAATTTTCTGAACAGTGATGCTGTATTAGATGCTCACCTTAAACAAGACCCCAATGCTAAGGTGGCCTGTGAATCTGTCATTAAAACTGGCATGGTGCTTCTATGCGGTGAAATTAATTCCACCGCTGTAGTAGATTACCAAAAGGTAGTTCGTGACACCATAAAGCACATTGGGTGAGTATTCTTTCTGCTTTTTCAGTAAACATGACTTATGATGGGGTTTAGAATTCTGTAGCCCCAGTGGGTGTGTTTCTGATGGTGTCATTTTTTTTTTTTTTTTTTTAGGTATGATGACTCGTCCAAGGGCTTTGACTACAAGACGTGCAGTGTACTGCTTGCTCTAGACCAACAGTCTGAACAGATTGCTGCTGGCGTTCACATGAATCGTCGTGAAGAAGACATCGGTGCAGGAGATCAGGGTCTTATGTTTGGCTATGCCACTGATGAAACTGAGGAGTGCATGCCGCTCACAGTTGTCCTTGCTCACAGTCTCAACCAACGTATCTCAGAGCTTCGACGAAGTGGGGAATTTTGGTGGTCACGCCCCGATTCCAAAACACAGGTGCTTAGTCAGCAATATTTATGGCATCATTAAACATGGTGGTTCCTTGCTTTTCTTTTAAAAAAATTATTTTTTTCTGTTTAGGTCACTTGTGAATACTTCTCCAAGGAGGGTGCTTGCATTCCCAAGAGGGTTCACACTGTAGTTGTTTCTGTTCAACACTCTGATAAAATAAGTCTAGATGAACTACGCAATGAAATTATGACAAAGGTATGAAGGGTACTTTTAGTCTGTTACACGTTACTAGTTCTGTGCTCATTTACCGAATTTTTTTCTTTCTTGCAGGTAATTAGAGTTGTTATCCCTGATAAGTATCTTGATGACAAGACAGTGTTCCACGTAAATCCCTGTGGCCTATTCATCACCGGTGGACCCCAGAGTGATGCTGGTCTCACCGGCCGGAAAATCATTGTGGACACTTATGGTGGTTGGGGTGCCCATGGAGGTGGAGCCTTTTCAGGAAAAGACTTCACCAAAGTTGACCGCTCGGCTGCTTATGCCGCCAGATGGGTAGCAAAGTCTCTTGTCAAAGCTGGTCTTTGCAGGTGAAGTTACATTTTGTCTTGGCCCTGGGGGCCATGTGATCTTTGGTAATTCTGTAATGCCCATGACTTACATGATATTTGTTACTTTCAGACGCTGCCTTGTGCAAGTATCCTATGCCATTGGAGTTGCAGAGCCACTGTCCATTACCATTTTTGACTATGGAACAAGCCACAAATCGCAAGCAGAGTTACTCAAAGTTGTTAAGAAGAACTTTGACCTTCGTCCTGGCATGATCGTTCGTGAGCTCAATCTAAGAAATCCCATTTACCAACAGACTTCTTCCTATGGACATTTTGGCCGTAACATCTTCCCCTGGGAGAAGCCTAAGAAACTTGTTTAACATATTTTAACGTTTTAAAATTTGGCTATTTTAAATGTTTGTTTGGACAAATGTTGGATTGTGACCTGTAGATGAGGCATATTTAAGTGTTAAAAAAGGGGCTGTCTTCATGAGTACATGTATAGTATTAGTGAAATGCAAGAATCTCTTGGCTCCTGAGAAGGCATTGGTTATCAAAGAAATATCCTGCATTTTTAACCATATGACAACTGTGATTGCTCTCTTTAAAATTGGCTGCCTGGTTGTCAATTTTCTCTGGTTCCTTAAATGTTTAATTTCTCATTCCATTTCATTTTCATCATCTTCCATTTTAAGTTTGTTGTGATTTGAAAAATGTTAAAGCAATGAAATATTTTAGACTGGTTTATTTTGTATTGTTTGTTTCCATGATAATGAATTTAAACATAAATTTCCAGGGAGAGATGTGGAACAAACAATCTGTCATGTTTTTCATAAGGTTACCAATTATTGAATAACGTCCTGTGGACAGTTAGTCTATGTAAATCTTTACTGTCAGTGTCTGAATTTAAATTGGCCCTGCTGAAATTATGAAATCCCGATGTTTCTGCACTGGAGTACCAAAGGTAATTTTTCTGAATGTCTATTACATTATCCTTTGGTGTGTGTGAGGAAGGAATTTTAAGAACTGTGAAGTGGAGGAATGGGCTTCTATCAATCAATTGAGTGCACCCTGGTACAGCAAGTCTACTGACCAATGAGTTTGATGTGCTACTTTTACTGTTACGCCTATACAGGCTAGGTAAGAAGTAAATTGATTGAAAATTTGATTATCATTTTTTTTTATTTCACCTTGTTGCATCACACCATACCACACTGTGGGGACATTTTTACAATTGAAGCACACAGCCAGTATATTACACAATGTTACAACAGCAGTCAAACAAGGGCTTCCTGCTCTTTAATAGCTGGGTTCTCATCCACAGCCTTTCCTTGATCAAATCTTAAATACGAAAGGGCAAGAACCACAACATTGAAAAGTTAAACGGAAGCACTGACCATCGTTGCCGAAAATGTACCTCGCAGGAATACACCATCATATGCTTAATCTAATCACGATTTAGATTAACTCCAGATACATAACTAAACAGGCAATAGACCAAAAGTACCACAAATGGAAAGAAAGCACTTGTGCTTGTAAAATTAAAAGCTCAAAAAAAGGTCACATTTCTTAAAGTTTATTTTAAAAAATACTATTCTGAATGATGAAATTCTTATGAAGCTGACATTAGTATGTTAATAAAAAAATGTTGACGAGTTAAGTACAAAATTAGGGGAATATCAAGCATCCTTCTGACCACATCACGTTTACTTTACAATCAGGCTCGGACTGGCCAGGGCGGCGATACGTAAATAGCCGCCGGGGCCCCGGGCCGGGCTGGAGCCAACTGGGGGCCTTTCTAGAGGGAATGCACAGAGTTGACACAAGTGGTAGGGGGTTGGAGACCACTTGAAAGCACGGAGGGTGCTGCCACTCAATTAATTTGGTTCACAAGGTACCTGCTCTAGCCCCCAGCCCAGTAATTTGATGAAAGCGTGAACTGTCTTAAAGAAATAAAATGAAACATGACAGCTATCCCACCAAGTAAGTGAAATGTGGCCACTATTTGGTAGGGGGTAGGCACTCGACTCATTTGTTGCACAAATAAAAATGGTGTTGGTAACTGTTCTTTTAGAAGCCTCCTGTGCCCTGAGCTATTTTTTTTCAATGCGTTCCAATGCCTGGGGGAGGGGGGGGGGCTCCACCGTTCGGGCCGCCGGGGCCCCTAGGCAGCCAGTCCGACCCTGTTTACAATTACTCAGTCCAATGAAATATTTGAATGAATACCAATCAATCACAAGTATCACAATGATACAATAGTTCTTACAAACATGTCATGATAATTGAGGGATACAAAAGTTGAAAGACCAAGCAATGTAATCAACCTCCAACGCGAACAGATCTTTTTCATTATGTAAACAGAACAAGATCAAATAAACTTGGCACCTTCATTATTAATCATCCTTCTTGTTTGACGATTCCATTAACTTTTGCAGTTTGGCATTCTCGTCCGCAAGCCTATCATATTCACGGGACAATCCTTCATTTTGTGAAATCATTGCATCGTGGTTCTGTAAAACAATGGATATTCATTAAAACCTTGCACCACACACAGCAAGAACTGGAAATTGTATCACGAATATTATCCTACCTTTTTCTTCTTATCTAGCTCAGATTGCAGCTCCTTAACTTCCTTGGACTTCTTGTTGAGGTCATCCTGAAGTTTTGAAATAAGGTCTTCCTTCTCTTTCAATTGTCCCTTGACCTGAGCCGCTGCCTCATTTGAGGTGTTCTGAGATTCCTCACCCTTTCCAACCATCATATTCCTTGCAGTTGTCGTTGCAGATCGAGCCTGTTGGAGAGCAGCAGAATTCTCTGCTGTCAGTTGAGCTTGAATAGAGATCAAAGTGGCAAGGCGCTTGACAACAAAGCTAGAAAAAAAAATACCAAAATTAGAATTGAATAATAAATTAAAATACAATCTGTAATATCCTCATTTGAAATCCCTCAGTCAAATTATAGAGTCCCACTCACCACAAGAAAAGGGCAAAGCCAGAAATATAGAAGTTGCGCTGGGCTCGGAAGAGACGCATGTTGGTCTGCATTTCAGCATCCAAATGCTGATGGGATTCATGTTTAGTATTTGCTGGATCTCCAGAATACTTGCGCATTTCTCTAAGAGCATCCAGAAGGAAAAGAAACAGCACACCCAACAAGACAGTGAAATACACTGAAGCCTGATTGGACAGAGCCTTCAAAAATCTTGAGCGAAAAACTTTTTGCCATCTTGATGGTGAAATGCCTGGCAAAAGCAACAGAACCACCACCACAAGCTCCGTATACAAGAAGCCTGCGATTAAACTCCACTGCAAACTCATCTTGATGTCCTTCTAGCTCCACACGCTATTGCTGACACGCGACTGAGACTCCGGTCCGGTCCGGCCAAGGTGCTGCAAGACAGGAGGACAGAATGAATGAGTCATAGGATCTGATAAGTCAAAACCACGTCAGACAGCCTGATGAAACAATGGTAACTGCTCAAAGAGCGTTCAGTTCGATCTCGGGGTATCCCCTCTCATCCTCTCCCCGTTCCCACGGCCTATTCCTATTATCCCATTCCCCAGGGACGTCCCGGCCAGTCCCGGCAGGATCCTTCCTTCCTTCAAGGCCTCCTCAAAGGCAGACCAAAATTACCTGGATCGCTTTACAACAACTAAACCACGTCAACCCAAGTTTGACAGTTCGTACATGGTATTCTAATGACACCAATCTTACATGCAAAGTAGCTCAACAAGCTAAATTTACCACGAAATTATGAAAAAGGTCATAGGTCACAAACCCACCTTAAAACTAATTTGCGATGCCTGTGCGGACGAAAATGACGTGCTCAACTTTTGTACTGCGTGCAGCATTCAAGCTGCGTTATTCGCAGGTTCTCAGTGCCTTAGCGATAGCTCTAATCCCAGTCGATATCTCAACATGCATTCGACTCCTGATCAGCTGTTTTTTCTTTCGAGTATCGACCTGCCGTCGTCGTTGTCGTAGTTGTTGTTGTTGGTGGTGTATGGCTGCTCGGGGGTTGGCTGAAGGCTGGCCGAAGGGAGAGGGTTTTTACTTTTCCATTCTCAACTTCGTTATCCTTTAGTCCAAGAAACTTACGTATCGCTCGCATCACAGAATGAGTTGTTGGTAGCATAGACCCCTTAGGTTGGACCTAGTGCGCCCTAATTCTGAAACATTGATGCACATATCTTGAGATCTGAAGTGGTTGATTACTAATTTTCGTGTTTGTTTTGGTGCTGTGGTCCCAAAATCTATCGTTGTTGGCCAGGATGCCACAATCATTAACTGTCATTCAGTGAACAAGATCAATAATGGCTGATTGTGAGTCATCAAACATGTCAGCGTTTAGCAATCAGGACATAGTGGGGTCTCGCTATGCCCTGGAAGTTGCCTTTCAAACCATGAAGGAAAGGTGTCAAAGATTACAGCAACGGTTGGCTAAAGTTGAAGATGAGAACTCAAATCTTAGACTGCAGAAGAGGAAGGATGATGTTGGTGTTAATTCGAGAGGTTATGAGGAGATGGAAGCCATGCAAGATAAAATAGCTGAATTAGAGCGACAGAAGCAGCAACTTGCTCATCATGTGTTCATGGTGACGAGTGAGAACAAGCAGCTTTGGACAAGGCTATCCCAGTCTGCCAAGTTAAACCAGTCCCTGGGAAGTCAGCTCACAAAGATTTCTGACACACTAAATCGTCATTCAGCTGTTGGAAATTTGAATCAATCTCAGCAAGCAGTTAATATGACCTCATCATCTAGAGATATATTTAGAAGCAGTGTGCTCAATCAACTGCCTAAGCGCAAGGAGAGTGTTTCTTCCACCAACAACTCTGGTATTATTTTTGTACCTTCTTTTCTACCTTAATTACATTATTTATTGATAATGCATATTGACAAATATTTGTATTTACATGTAGATCCACGCACAGACAGTTTGGAAGAGATTTCTCTGAAGTTGATAAATAGCTTTCTCCAAGAAAAATCTGAGTTGGAAGATCAGTGTGCCCAGGTAAAAATTGGCTTTTAATTAATACTAAGATTGCGATACAAAATGTTGGAAAACAATTGGAATTATTTGTTTTATTCCAGATGACTGAATTGCGAGAGGGTGGTCTCTCTCCATCATTTAGTGCTGAGCATTTGGGATTTTCCATGTCTAGCACCAATGGTTCTGCAGGAGAAGATGGTGATCTCATGGACCCACTTTTGGTTCCGGAAGTGCAACAACTTCGTGACACATTACTTACAATCAAACAGGACCTTCTTGTTCAGCAAGAAAACATGAAAGCAGCGGTGACAAATTTATTAAAGTTGAGAGATGGTATGTAAACTGCAGAACACATATATGAATAGTTTGTTTTGCCAACATGTGTTTGAGAGTTATTTCTTTTTTTTAGGTGGTCCTAAGTGTCAAACTTGTGTGGAAAAAGCAAAAAATGTGCAAAGCAACGCTCTAGAGGAAGCTGCAAAAATAAGCACTGCCACAACTGCCCGGTTTGAAAGTGCAAACATTGCAGAACCAGAGTCTCTCGGAGATTCTGCAGATGAGGAGATTAAGGAGCAGCTGCAGAGAATTCCTGAAACTTCTGACAATGGTGATCATTCTCACGCTGCTCAAAATGTGAGAGTTTGCCCTATCTGTGGTAGGTTTTACCCAAGTTCAGTTTCATTTGAAGACTTTCACCACCATGTTGTGAACCACTTTGAAGATGAGGATGAGAAGAATAGCTTTCTTCTGTTATAATATGCATTGGCCCCAGACTCAATTTACTTGAGTAATTGTCACGTAGACTAAGCACTGTACATGTGTATATTTTTTGGTCCAAAACTTTTTTCCTTTCTAATGTGTTTTGAAAATGTCAGTAATTGTTAATTGACACTTCTTCTCACACGTCTGTAATGCTGTGGTGTGTACAATAGGGGCTCTTAACCATGTTCACTTGCAAATGCAGTGTTACCCTTTTATGATACTCCTTTAAGGAGCAATAGAGATGTTCCTTTCACCAGAGATGAATCTTAGAAAGTAGATTGTTTACTGTGATTGTTTACTAGAATATTTATGATCAGACCGAATATGATTATTTATTGATTGTTGATGTGAAGCTTGTTACATTATAGGTGCACAATTTGATCTAAAAATTTATCTTTCACTTCTTGAAACTGTTATTAATTGACCACTTGGCCTTGTTGAGTCATCTATTCTTGTAACTGACGTCCAGCCTGTAAAAGCGTAATTTGGTTGGTTGGTCTGTAGAAGATGCTCTTGTGACAGAGTCAAATTAGCTGTTATTGATGAGGCTGAACACCTGATGTCAGAATCATCAGGGACTATTTTTCTTTTAAATATTTATATTTTAATTAGTGCTGTCCTAAACAGTGAACACTATTACTTCATCACTTGTTATCTCCATACTTAGTTCAATCTTGTCAGCAAGTGCTCCAGTTGACTTATGATTCTGTAACCTACCCTTCCATTTACCTCAACACTGTGATGTTTCACGGATAGAGTATCCACTTTGTATTTTCTTGTCCAGTAAGCCGATAATATTTTTCATATCAAAATGTTTCCTTAAAGTTTGCGATAACTCAGTCCTGCTATTAATTTCCAAAAAGAATAAATACTGTTTTCAATTCCTGTTTTCTGACTTTGAACCCCCAAATAGATCTCTCAGTGAAGATGATTTATTATCAACAACTATTTATATTAAACAAAAAAAAGAAGAGACAAAATTGCACATCGCTGCAAGGCATAGATCCTTACAGCAATTCAACCAAATAAACACTACCAAATGCACAATCATCCTCTAATAAAAAATACTAGGCCAAATCTTTGGGCTTCAGTTCCTTGGCTGTGTCATTTGGTTCTTGGGTACTAGATTCCATGAGGTTCTTGGAGAACCATGGAGGTCTTGGCTTCTGCATTTCCACAATCCGCTTGCCCTAGGAGGGTGGAATAAGAATTTTGAGTAAGCATGTTCAACAGAGAGTGAGAAACAGAAAAATTGTCATTAAATACCTCATGGAATTCTGGAGCTTCCTCATTTTCATACAAAACAATGACATCTTTGTCAACTGGATCCAATTTCAATACTTTTTGGATGTTTTCGGAGATTTGTTTTGTCTCCTCAATCACCTTATGGTAACAATGGGCTAGAAAAATAATGTAAAATGAGCAAATGAAGTACAATCCAAATAAACCAAATAGGTACACATCAGTGATCTAAACTCACGACACAATATGCCAGGCTCATGGAAGTTGCCGCACTGCATACATGACTGCAAATTCTTTTTTAGCCACAACATTTTCCATACGTGATCAAGGTGACCAAAGCGCCGCTTATGACGCTTTTCTAGAGATCTACGGTTCCTGGGAACTGCACGCAGGAAGCAGTCTTCCAAAATCTCCTTGGCGCTCGGAAGCCATGATGTGGATGTGTTATTGGCAGGGAGTTCCAACCCAGCCAGAGCAAAATCAGGGCCACCTGTGAAAGCAAGGCATTATATTAATTCATTTAACCCCATGAATAACAAACATACCATCAATGTGAAACAGTACCATAACCTATGACAAAGTATCTGAGAATACGAGAGGACATGAACAGGGCGTGCCAAAATTTAAATGCCTATTGACAACATACCAGGTGGGAAAAGCCGTGACACTAATAGTCCGACGGAATTTTCAAACTTCGCCAAAGCACCTGATATACGGCACAACATGATGGAAGCAGACATGTTTCTGTTTGTTCTTCTCCATGTCTTCTCCCCATCACTAACGTAATGCAGGCTGTGCAATCACTAAGTCTGCAAGACACTAAAGAGGCTGCAATGCTGACACCTACTTGAGAGTAAGAAAAAGAATGTGTGATTTATTCTTTTCTAATATTAAAAAGAAGTAAGGTTACTCAGTTGCTCTTTGAAATAAGCTGTTGTGCTATCCCTCTAGCGGTAGTGCTTTTCAAAGTGCGTTAGCAAGACCTGGCAGACTGTGTTTTTTCTGAGGGTCCTGTCACAATGCCGTCCACCCGGTTCCTTTGACCACCGACCGAATGTCAATATCGTGGCGTGCTTCCAGCTGTATTTTAAGTGGATTCATAAGCGGTGGTGTTGGTGACGCTGCTGTCAACAAAACCTCAATTTTGACCGAAAAAAATCATATAAATTTGAGCATTACAACGTGCAAAAGCAGACAGAAGAAGGTCGATCGGTCTGATCACTCCGCTGCTAACTGAGCAGCCCCTAGCAGACGACGCGACTGGGAAAGTTTCTGCAAGGCGGTGACTTTGTCTCCAGTAAAACGCCGGACTCGAAACAGCAGACGTGCAATGCGCGGTCCCGAGTGCAGCTCACCATATCAGTTTGGACTATGGCGTGCTTAGGTTCTGTGCGGTTGTGTGCTCGGGTGGAAAAATTGTGTCAAATCGGTCAGAATGCCCAGGTGCGGAGAAAAGCATCGAGTGTTAGGCTCAAACAGCTTGTGGATCAACCTCTCACCAGAAGTGCAGTGAAAAGTTGTCAGGTTAGTTTTTCATAACAATCAGCTGATTTTCGTCTGGTTGTGTCACAAATTTTACAAATGAAACTCCGTACGTTGTGCTCGGCTTTAAAATGTGTTGAATTTCCTCCTTGCCCCTCGCTGGTTAATTTTCATGTCGTCCGCCCTTCGAAAAAAGCAATTATGTAATCTTAAGCAATTCATCTGTTTGGCGTATTTTCTTAATTTCTGTCCACTTACTTCAAGTTATAAGCCCTTTTATCACATCAACTTCTTCCTTGACGCAATTGAGATTCCCTAAAACATTTTCGAGTCAGGAGGAAATTGTTAAATCCCCCGAACGCCCCTTTTCAATCGTGTGTCTTAACTGGTCTTAACATCATTAAATTCGACTTTTTCGCAAAATTTTTGAACTGTCATGCCTGACAACCATCCAGTTTCCAAAGTGAACCCGCGGTTCATGTCGCGGTCATGCATAGACATGTTTCGGGGATGGCGAGAGGTCAAAAATGCGAAAAAATGAAGTTTCTGCACATACCCTTGTAGGTTATGTAGCAGACGATATTGCACGCTTTTCCCTCGCAAATTCAAATTCGTGAACGGTCTCCCCGCGACACACCCGGTTGTTTTTGACCTCGCCTTCGTCGACGAAAAGGCCTGACATAGACCGCTAACGTTGCCAAATGCAAAAGCAGTTACTTTCTGCGGATTTGCTATTTCATTCCCCAAATTAAGACAAAACGCGTGGTTTTTAATTGCCATTTGTCGGTTGCGAACATCGCATCGCGAGATTTCCATTTCTAGTTGCAAAAGAACCGGATCTTTCAAAGACGCAACCATTTAAAATTACGATAAATATGTATATTTTTTACTCCGATTTTCCACTGTAATGGATTTTATCTTCGACTCTCCTGGACTTCCCTGATCGGGGGCGATGCATAGAGCCGTGAGCGCGTTCGTCCGCAACTTCATCAGGTCGGAATCAAAGTGCCACTCACAACCGCTCTTCGAGTGAAAGTTGTTGTATTCGAATTCTGTTAGCTCACGGATTTCTCTCTCTCTCTCTCTCTCTCTCTCTCTCTCTCTCTCTCTCTCTCTCTCTCTCTCTCTCTCTCTCTCGCTCGCGTCGTGTCCCGCCGTCCCGGAGCCGCGGGCCTGGCCATGCAGTTGTTGTTGGTTGTGGTGGCCGTGGCATGGGCGCGGCCGGCGGGGCAGCAGCAGCGGGCAGGCGTTGTTTACATCGGCAGGGACACGGGCCATCTGTCGCTTTGACGGCCCGTCCGTCTAGCAGACGTAGATAGAGGAGCCGTTCGCATCGGGCGCTATTCCTGGGAACTCCCCGTGTCCTTAGCGGCGCTGTTTTATTCTAGGCAACTGAATCTCGGAGAGCCCCAAACTGGGCGTTAAATGTGCACCTGTCTCTGTCTCTAACGTCTGTCTGTCTCGCTCGCTCTCGGCGCGGTCCACGCGTCACCGTGTGTGGAGGGCCTTGGGCGGGCCCCCGCGGTGGCCCGCGGTCGCGGACCGTTGTGCCGAAGCGAGATTGTGTAACGGGGGCCCCATCTGATAAGGGCGGCCCGATAGCGGCCCGTCTCTGATTGATGTTACGGGGCTCTCTAATGCAGGTGGCGGCGCCCGGACTCTCTAGCGCAGACTCTCTAGCTACCCCGCGGCGGCACACGCCTCGCGGAGCGCCGCATACGATAACGTTAGCCGGGTCAGTGCCGCTGGTGCGCCCGTTAGTACAGTCCTCGACACGTTCCGGCTGTCTGTCTTGAATACCATCTGGAGGTGTCTTAAGGCCCATCTGCTGGAGGTGTCTTAAGGCCCATCTGCTGGAGGTGTCTTCAGGCCCATCTGCTGGAGTGTCTTAGAGGTGCCTTAAGTCTCAGCTATGGAGGCCCACTCGCGGCCGGGACCGGTAACAGCTATGCGGTGCGCTCATCGGGTGCAATGGCATCGGTTCCGGGTGGCGAGGTGGTGCGGTGGCTGTCCATAGAAAGCAGAGCGGCGTACGGATAGCTCGTCTCCTGCTGCAGTGTGTGTGCGCGCGCGTCTGTGTGTGTGTGTGTGTGTTTGTGTGTGCGTGTTTGTGTGTGCTGGCCGGGGCCAGTCTTGTCCAGCAGCCGAACTGTGTGGCCGTCATTACTTGATGCCCATGTCCAGACTGGATCGCGGTTTTGCTCTCCTTGACTAACTCCGTGCGCACACACACACACGCTCAGACGGCCTTGTGGGGAGGGGGGAAGGGGGGGGGGGCAATAGCCGAGTGGACGCCTCCTCCTCCTAGGCCTGCCTACAGTTTAATGACTCGGACGGCCCCAGAAATGACCGGGCTCGCTCAGCCGGTCAGTCAGTCTCGATCGCTGGTGTAGCATTGCCTCCTCTCTCTCTGTCTCCCCCCCCCCCTCTCTCTCTCTCTCCCTCCCTCAGCTCCCCCACCCCCTCAGCGCGTCGCACGTCCTTCATTATACGTGCAACATTATTACCCCATTAATATCATCCGTATCACTGAACGTCATATTTTCTTCTGGTTTTTCTTCTCTCGTCCGCGGTGCTGGCGCGTATGCGATGATTGCAGCAGCGTGTATGTGTGTGTGTGTGTGCGTGCGCGTTATTGGCACGCACACGGACGCGCGCGTGTGTGTGCGCGCGCGCTCGCTCGCTCTGCTGCCATACCGTCTCGGAGAAAGTTGTTCATAAGCTCTTGTGCTTCTCTGTTGCAATAATTAGCGACAGCTGAGTGGGGAGGGTGCCGTGTGCTGCTGGGGGGGGGGGGGGCTCACTCGGAGGACCCATGTGTATCGCTCGCCGCGCGTTCCCAGTTCGCCTCGGCCAGGATTGGCAGTGCCGGCCCAGGCGGTGGTGACACATTAGAGGTGACACATGCTCTTTGGGAGAAAGCTCGCAGACGGGCGTGTGTGTGCTCCGCGCGCAACGGCCTGACACCCCCCACGGGACCCCCCGCGGACCCCCCGCGGACCCCCCGCGGTGCTGCGGCTGCGGGTCAATGGGTCCTCCAAGGCGGCGCCACTGCTCACAGGCGCCACACCTCATACGCTCCGGTGGCCTTTGCTGACCTCTGCATGCAGACCTGTTGGAGAAGGAGGCTTGCGGAATACAGGGCCGCTTCTCTCTCTCTCTCTCTCTGTTTATCTCCCCTCTCTCCTTCCTTCCTCTCGATCCCTCTCTCTCCCTATCTCTCTCTTCCTCTCTATAACGCAGCAAGGCCTGGATGCGTGCCCGACGAGTGCATACGCCGACATGGGCGGCGTGGTGGCGAAAATCTGGAGCAGCGCCGGCGTTAAGACAGATGCTGTGAGCGCCGCCCCGAGCAGCGTACGTGCGGCCAAGATCTAATCCCGCCTGTGAGTCCTGCACTCGCTGGCTGCGGATCAGGTGTAATGACAGAGGGGGTTACCGACCTGGGTAACTCGGCTGACAAGGTCGGGGTAATCGGCGGGTCGGATTACCGCCAGGTTTACCCGAGCAAACGTTCGGACAGTCCGGGGTAATCCATGGTCCGGGGTAATCCTGGTGTAATGCGAGGTAAATCCGGCCGTCCGAGCGGGGCGGTCCCTGCTGGGGGTGACTGAACGCTACGTCTCGGTGAGGAGGCTTGTTGCTGCGGGCCCCTGCGGGCGGCAGGGTAGGCCGGCCCGCCCGACACGCGTGCGTGCGGCTGCGGGGGGCTGCCTACCTCCCCGGCGGCCCCAGCCTTGCGCTGCGCGCGGCCTTGCCCGGCCTTGCCCGGCCTTGCCGCCACCCCCCGGCCCCCGGCCCCCGGCGGCGGGCTGGGGCAGGAGGGTGGGCGGGTAGGGCCAGTGCGGCGCGGTGCCTCGCGGCCGTCCCTTGGCGAGCGCCGCCGCTGCAACAGGTGCTAACCGGGCGGCCGATCTGGGTCGAGACGCGCGGCGGTCATGTCCGAGCCGGGGACGGGGTGGACGCGGCGCCGCCCATTGTGTGTGCCGTGCCGCGAAAGGTGGTGCTCTTTATCCCGGCATGCACCGGAGGGGCGTAAACGTGGACGGCGGCGGCGGCGGGGCGGGCCTCGGCACAACACTGGTGGTAGGCAAGCACCGCGGGGAGGTCGAGTACGCCCATTCAAAGCGAGGCGGACTTTACTGGTAAACTACTGCCGCTCCGTGCCGCTCGCAGGCTACCGCGTACGGCCGTGACGAGAGAGGGAGAGAGAGAGAGAGAGCGAGAGAGAGGATGGGGGAGATAGCTAGAAAAGGCGCGTCGATGGGCGGGCACGCGTTCGGAGCCGAGTCGTGTTTGCACTGCGTCTGCACCGCGTGTTTGCAAGGCTGCTGCAGCGGCCGTTGGGGTGCCCTCCCCCTCCCAGGTGGACCCCCCCCCCCCCCCGCGGACCCCCCGCGGCGCGACGTTTGCCGGCGGTGACGGCCGGGGAAGGAAGGCCTGCTTCATTAGTGTTCTCGTAATTGTTTGGTTACCGCTGTGTTGGCACAGTCTTTGTCCCTCGCGGGAGCATGGGGGTGGCCTTGCGCTGTTCCACTTTTCTTGTCTTTCCTTGATTTTGTTTTGGCAATTTTTTTTTGTGACCGTTGTGTACGGTTCGCAGTGCGACAGTTTCAGTGACTCCCCTCCGTGTGGCAGGGATCCCCACCCCGGCAGCCTCACCACCTGCGCCTCTCGGCTCGGACGTTCGGCCGCGCGGGTGAAAGTAAAAGTGCGTCACGGTGCGATGCTTTACTCGTCTGCCCGCCAGCCGCTCCCCCCTCCCTCTCTCTCTCTCTCCCTCTCGCTCCTCGTCTTGTTTCTAGTCTCTTCCCCTCTCTCTCTCTCTCTCTCTCTCTCTCTCTCTCTCTCTCTCTCTCTCTCTCTCCCCTTGTGCCGCCGCGCCTTGTGGAACGGCGTTGTGACGTCACCCCGTAGAGGTTTGCGGTCTGCGCTGTTTGGTGGGAGCCCAGCCGTGTGTTCGCGGGTCCATGCGGCAGCGGTGCCGGCGGCGGGGCGGGGCCGCACTGAGCGCTCCGTTCACCTTGGGCCCCGTCCCGTACGCCGTACGTCCGGTGGGGGCCCACGGCGGCCGCCCCACTCGCCGCATTGGACGCGGTCTCCGTCGTGTGCGATACGTATGTCTAGCGGTCCGGGCCGGGCCAGGCGAGGCCGGCCTCCCGTTGCGTTTTTGGGTTTCGACGCGAAGGTCCGAGGGCGGGGCGGCGTCGCCCGACTCCTATAGCTGCTGGCGGGGGTGCCGCGGGGCCAGCGTCGGCGCCGCCCCCGCCACCGGCCGCCACCGGCCGCCACCGCGGCCGCGGCCAGCCCCCGCCGCCGCCGCCGACACCACCGGGCCGTTGTTACGGCGTCTCGGTTTCCGATGTCAAGGGTAACCAGTGAGGGCCCCCGCCGCGCTGCCCCGGCCCCCCGGTGCCACCCGGCTCACCGGGATGGCACGCCGCCGCCGGGGGCGGTCCGTGGCGGTCCGTCCCCACGCGGCGTCCGCCCGGCCGAGGGAGAATGAAATCCGGAGGGGAAAGGGGGAATTTTCCGTCGGCGGGCGGTTAAGCAGGCGCCGGCGGCTCCCCAAACGCTGAAGGCCGTGGTGCAGGCCTCCCAGCCGGCCGCGGCCTCGCAGACCTCGGCCCCCGCCCCGGCCGCCTATTACAGGGGAGCGGCCTCAGCCAGGCCGATCATGCCCGCAGTACTGTACGACGCTGCCGCCGCGCTCGGGCCTTGAATGTTGTACGATGCTGTGCCGCAAAAGGCGCATTAGCCGTAGGCCGGTGGCATTCTCGAGTTATGGCTGCTAATATGCACGGCGGGCTGCCCGCGCCCCGCCGAGCTGTGAGTCGGGGGCCGGGTCTGTCCGCGGCTCGGCACAGAGAAAGTGCCCGGCTCTTCGGCCTCCCCAACCGCCCGGCAGGGCCCCGCCCGGCCCCGCCCCGCGGCCCGACACGGCGCGGCGCGGCGCGCGTACAGTGCTCGCCGGGCAGGTGGACCCGCGAGCACGAACCTCACCTCCGCCTCCACCGCTATCCTCTCCCCGCCGGCGGCCGTGCGGCATCCCATTCATTCGGACGAGTGCCGGGTTCGAGTACCGCGCGCCGCCGGCGCGGCTGTGCGGCGTGCTTATGGAGACGGGCTCGGATTTTATGCGTGTCGACCGAGGGGTTAACAACTTGATAAATCCTTCGTACTTATTTCCACAGATCCTAATTCTTCTGGATCGGGTTAAGCATGTACACATGTATTGACTGTCTTTAGGCCATAAATGGCCATACAAGTTTCAACAAAAGGGTCCCTGAATCCCTACGCCGGTGTGGTACACGCCTTGGCTGAGTGATTCGCCAGCCTCGGTGTCGGCGCAGCCGCAGTCACCTCCGCGGCGGGGCGGACCCTGCTCGGGGACCCGCGGACGGCGGACTCGTTTGCACAAAAAAGGATTGGGTTCTCGCCGCTAAGCCCCCCTGTCCGCGTCGTCTCACCTCGCGTCCCGCTCCGCACCGCCTCGCCGCACGTCGCGCCAGATATCCCGACCCTCCGTTAACCGCGGCGTAGCGTTTGACCCCTCCGGGGTGACCCCCCGGGTCCCGGTGTGGGATGGGACGGGGTCCTGGCTCGGCTGGGACCGACTGCCCTTACCGCCCCCGGCACAGGCGGGCAGGCGGGCCGTTGCGACACCGATACGTCATGATGCACTTGTACAGGGGGAGCTCGGGTCGGGGAGGAGGAGGCCGGAGGAAGGGAGAAAGGGGGGGGGGGCAGGATTCCTCTCTCCCTAATCCCCTTTAAGGACCCGTAAAACCCGACCCCGTCTGCCCGCTGACGTAATCGGGCGGGCTCCGGCCGGGCGGACTCGTGTGGTCCCGGCGCGGGTACGTGGCCCCCGCAGGCCCCCCGCAGGGCCCCCGCGGCCCCCGCACATGCCTGGCTAGATCATGTTCTGCTCCGGTGCACTCCGGGGCCTTCACCCCCTCCCCCCCCTCTCTCTCTCTACGGTATCTATGCCTCTCTCTCTCTCTCTCTCTCTCTCTCTCGGGCCCGTCACCGCACAACAAACACACGAGCGTGTGTGTAGCGGTTTCGGGCCTTATTGGCAGCCCCTTGGCGCCCGCCGGCCCCCAACACCAACAGCAGTAAGCAACAACAACAACAACAGCGTGTGCCGCATGCCCCGTGCAAGCTGCCGGTCATCACCTTGGCGGGGGTCTCGGCTCGGAGCGGCCCAGCGGCGGCCATGAACCTGCCGCGACCAACACCCCGCTGCCCGTGGTGCAGCGCAGCCGGCCGGCTCCCAACTCTCCGTCAAGTGTTCCGGGGGACTACTCGCGTCGTCGAACACTTTTAGCTACGCCGCTGCCGCCGCCCGGGCACTCCGTTGGGCGACAGGTTGTCTCCCCCCCCCCCCCCCTCACCGCACCCTCACCGCTCCCTTCCTCTCTCTCTCTCTCTCTCTCTCTCTCTCTCTCTCTCTCTCTGTCTCCCTCGCCCCCTCCCCCGACCTTGGGTGCTATCTTGTTCTGGAGGACGGCTGGAAGGGCAGGAGGCAGGGAAGGAGGAAGGGCAAGGGCCTCACGGCCCTCACGACCACGGATCCTGGTCGGTTTCTTTTTCTCTTCTTTTATCACCGTTGTCGGCGGCCCGCTACAGCAGGTCCGGCTCCTCCGGGTCCTGCTCCCCGGCTCCTCCCCGCAGGCCCCGGCCCAGGCCCCAGGGCTGCACCGGCTCGACGCCGCCGCCGCCGCGGTGACGCAATGGCCCCGCCCAATCATCGCGATCCAAAGGAGTCTCGTGGGAACGAGCACCGAAAAAAAAGTCAACATTTTTTTTAATTTATTTTATTTTATTGGTGAGCCCGCGTCTTGTAAAGGCGTCCCTGTCTATCTCCGGTGCTAGAAGCGGCCCGGTCATTGCCTCGACTTGGCACAAGCCAGCCGGCCAGCCAGACGGGACGGCGGCGGCAGCCCGCGGCCCGCCGCCGGGGAGACGCAAAACGCGAGGCTGACGTGACTTTCTCCGAAATGGCCGCTCCTTTCCTAACGCTCGACACCCGGGCAGTCTGCCGCGGAGTCGCCGGGGGCCGGAGCCGCGGCGGCGGCGGCGGCGGCGGCGGCAGCGGCCTGATAATAGATAGCGCCGTGGCGCAATCTGCCGATCGCCGCCGCATCGCGGAAGAACGGAAAATGAGGGGAGAGACGCGGCAGCCGTCGGAGCTGTGCGTGCGCCTCGTCGGGGGCCGTCGGGTGCCGTCGGCGCCCCCGTGGTGTGTCCCCTCGCACGCTCGCACGCTCGGTCGCTAGAGATAGATTATGAAAGCTGAGCCGCTGGTGGACGCCGCCGCCGCCGCCACCACCACCACCACGGCGATGCTGTGCTGCCGCCGCCGCCGCCGCTGCCTCGCAGGAGCAGATCTCTGGGCGTGGCGGCGTAGCGGCGGCAGCAGCACCGACCGCGGGCTCCGCGGCCCACCCCACGTGGTTCGCGGGCTGCAGGACTGGTTTGGCTGTCTCGGCAGCGGCAGCGGCGGCGAACCGAACCGGCCCGCCTGCCGGCCGTGCCCACGCCGGTGCACCCCCTCCGCCCCCCCCCCCTCCCCGCAGAGCAGCGCGTTGCCCCGCGGCCTGGCCGCGCCTGGCCGCTCGTAGATCGATCGATGGCATGAAATCTCAGCCGGCCGCCCAGGGCTGGGCCGGTCCAGGGTCAGCGGGCGGCGACTCACACGAAAACCCGGAGCCGGCCAGCCTCCCGTTATCCTCCAGGGCCTCTCCTCCGGGCTCCTCCAGCGGCCGCGGCCCCGCCGGCTCCGCCCCCGCATGGGGTCTAACCGGGCCTCCCGCCGCTGCAGGTGCGGCCGCCGCGGGGCGAGGTGCGCCGCCTGCAACGCCTGCGGCAGGCGTGGCTGGAGGCTCGGCTGGAGGCCCGAGGCCCCGGGGATGTCGTCCGGAATGCCTGCCGCCTTTTGTTTTGGGACATGCTCTTTTAAAAGGAGACCGCTTTCACATTCCAGGCGGGACCCACTCAACACACACACACACACACACATACGCGCGCGGCGCACATTTGTACATACACACATACCCGAAGACACATACGCATACGTCTCCACCCACTGCACGCGGCCGTACCCGACCGCGACCGGGGGCGGCGGCCGTGCAGGGAGAGAAAGAAAAGAGAGACAGAAAAAAATGTATACCCCTTCGGAATGAATCCTTTTTGTCCTTGGGAATTATGTGGCGAGGGCGTTCTGACGGAGGAATGCCGCCGCGCGCGGCGCAGCAAGAGAGGCGGTTCCAGTTTTAGTGCCGCCGCCGACGGAACGGGCCTTGATCAGCAGCACGCCCTCCTTGTTGCAGGCGGCCGCGGCCGGCAGCAGCCGCCTCCTCAGCTCGGTGCGGTCGCAGCAGCCCGGCTCCCTGCCCGAGTACCGCATCGACCCCTACCAGCTGGTGGACGACGACCTTAAGAACGTGCACCTGGACGTCCAAGAGGTAAGGGAGACCTGGGGACGCCGTCCCGCCGCACGCCCGCGCCGTGCGGGCCTGCCTATCCCCGCGGCGCTCGCCACGCTTCGCGGGACCTATGTCCTTTTCTTCTTCTTCTTGTTCCTCCTCCTCGCGCCGTTTTGCTCCCCCTCTTCTCTTCCGTCCTTCTCCCCCGCCGGCCCCGCCCCGCCCCGCCGCGCCCTGCCTTCACTTTCCCTGTCCGTGTCCCAGTGGTCTGCGCGGCACGGCCTCTGCCGGCGCGGGCAGGACAGGGCGGTGCGGGGGGCGGGGCGGGGGGCGGGGGGGGGGGGGGGGGGGCGGGCGGCTGGCGACGCCGCCGCCGAGCCGGCCGATGATTTGGAGTGTTGCGAAAGTGATCCGACTCGAGAATCCGCGCTCCACAACGCCCCGTCGCTACCAGACAACCTTGTCTCTCCCTCTCTTTCTCTCAGCCTCTCTCTCTCTTTCTCTCTCTCTCACTCTCTCTCTCTCTCTCTCTCTCTCTCTCTCTCGTCGTGTGGGGAGAGGAGGAGGAGGAGGAGGAGTTGTCGGAACCATATGAAGAATGCCAATTTCCCCGGTCCGGTCCCCGAGTCACGCGCGGTTCGGACCGGCTGGGCTCGCGCCGCCGTTCGCCCCCCCCCCCCCCCCCCCCCCTGTTTAGTCACCGCGTTACAGCACTCGTTACAGGCGTTACGCCGAACACGTCGTTTTGCCCGTAATTACACACTCCGATATTTTTTAAAAAATACCCAACTTGTTTTTGTAAAGCAATTTTTAAAAATAAAATTACATTACTCGTCCGAGAGTCCATAAAATTGGTCTGTGCCTCAAATTACAGTCTTTAGAAAATATGAAAAAAATCGCATTTTTTAAACAAATCCGTCGCGTCGCGTAGACGATGTGACGATGCCCTCGGCCGCGCAGTGCCTCAGACTTGACATAGGCCGGAGTGGGTAGTAGGGCCCCGAGTGCCGATGGAAATGCGAGGAGGCCCCGCGGGGACTTTTGCAACCAGCGCACACAGGCCGCCGTGGGCTGCCATGGGCTGCCATGGGCTGCCATGGGCCCGCCTTAAGAATGGTCGTCTCGGTTGGCCCCTCGTTGCGACAGGACATGCACCCAGAATAAGCGGGGGGAGTTTAAAAAAAAGCGTCCGGCATAGAGAGTCTTCGGCGCTCTATGCGGGGCCGGGTAGAGAGACAATCTGTCTCTTCTATTTCTGTTCCATTCTTTTTTTTCCCCTTGTGACTTTTCATGCCTTTTTGCTTCATTTTTGTGTGTTTTTAATGCCCTCTAAAACGGGCATTGTGTGAGAATAGGCACGCATGGGAAACGGGACTAGGGCGGGCGCTCGGGCGGCTCTGAAACAAAAAAAAAAAGAAATGTCTGCTTGATATTGGCACACGTCTTTGCAATCTGTGGGAGATTTTTGTCGTGTCGTTATCTTTATGTACACACACACACACACATTTACATTCCATGCGACACACACACACACACACACACGTGTGCGCGCCTCTGGGCGCTGCACGTACGTCCTTGCCCGGTCGTTAACTCGAGTCTGACGGGGATGGGGTGGAGCGGGTCGAGTACCCTGCACCTCACCAACCTGTCGGGGGGAGGGAGGGAGGGAGGGAGGGAGGGAGGGAGGGAGGGAGGGAGGGAGGGAGGGAGGGAGGGAGGGAGGGAGGGAGGGGGGGGTGAAGGGCGTGGCGGGGCGTGGCGGAGACCAGGTCGGGCCCACTGTGCCTCTGTCGGAGGTCCCATCCCGTCCGGCAGCGGCGGCGGCGGCGGGGTGCAACCGGCTCCGCTGGACCCGACTCGGCGCGCCTCCTCTTTTTTTCTTTTCTTTTTTTTCTTGTTTCTCGACAAACTCCCGTTTGTATCGGCCGCCGCTCTGCTGCCTGCTCTGCGACGACCATTGACCCAGTTCCGGAGCGTGGCGGGGACCTGGGCGTTGTGTGTGTGTGTGTGCGTGTGTGTGTGTGTGAGCTCGTGTGAGTGTGTGCGTATGGCGCGTAGCCCGATACCCACATGGCGACTCACGTCACATATACGCATTGCCCCTTCCCCCCGCCCCTCTCCTCCGGGTCGTGTGTAGACAACGCCAAAATCAGACCAGATTGACTCATGATCGATGGTGGACCATGTTTTTTTTGTCGGTATATTTTTTTTTCTCAAATTGGCGCCGATTTTGATTTACATAATTCGATATGAATGCTGAAAATTGTTTCGTCGATTATTAAAATGATTTCGATTTTTCGAGCAACCACTCCGGGGGCCCTATGGCTGAGGCTGGCTAACTAAGCTGATGTCGCCTCCCCCTCCCCCCGCCCCTCCCCAGCGGCGACGGATCCCCGCTGAGGGAGGGAGGGGAGGGGGGATGTGTCCGGGATCGCGGAATGCCGGCGCGGCGGCGGAAAGTGAAACGTTTGGCGGGGAGAGGGAGAGAGAGAGAGAGGGAGGGGTGCTGACGCTGGCGTCATCCCAGGAGACCCGGCAGACCGGGCAGTAGGTGATGGGGGGTGGGGTGGGGGGGGAGAGGAAGGTGTCCGACGGGGCAGGACAGGTGTTTGCCGGTCTTTACGCTACACATTATTACGTACCCGCCGATCCGATGTTACGGCGGCGGCAGCGGTGTCGGGCGCTGCCCAGCTGCTGTAGCTCCACGGGGAGGAGGGGGGGGGGGGATGAGTTGTGACAACGAGCTCGCTATTCGTCCATTTTTGCCGAATCCACCACAAAATTTGGCATGGTTGAGAGAACACTGCCGGAGAAGCCACCACAATAAGCCGGACACTCGCTCAGCCCCCGCGCGTTGAGGTCTCCGTCAGGACTGCTTCCTGTGTGCTCTTGTCTGTGTGGACACAGTCTCCGGATACGGGCCGGGGGGAGGGGGCGCGAAAGGCTTGTTTGCTCTGAACCGCGGCGACCAAAATATACACCACGCACCGAAGGCAGTGCTAATTCTAGGAGCAGCCGACGCAGGGCGACGAGGGAGTGGCTAGTAGTAGCCTAGAGGGGGGGGGGGCGTGTCTCCAGCGTGAGGGGCGCGTGCTTGCACAGTCTGCTAATGGCGGATCGATGAATGGGAATGAGCGCTTGAATGGGCGCGGCGGGCGCGTGGACTCGTGATTGGGCGAGGCCGACGTGATCCGCGACAGCCCGCGCGCCCGCCGCATGCCGGCACGCGCCGCCACACGCCGCCACGCGCCACCACGCGCCGGCCGCGAGGATGAGGCGTCAGGTATGCGGCGCGCGTGCTCCGCGTGCTTGTCGCAACCTAGCCGCCCGTCTGTCTGCCCGTCTGTCTGCCTGTCTGTCTGCCAGCCTGTCTGCCCGTCTGTCTGCCTGTCTGCCAGCCTGTCTGCCCGTCTGTCTGCCTGTCTGTCTGTGCCGTCGCCCACCCTTTCTCCGCGTGTTTAACCCCCCAGTGCCGCCGTCCGCGGTGCGGACTGGATCGGCCGTGGGAGTCGCGTGGACCGACGACCCCCCGCTGACCCACATATCGCGGCGCTCCGGGAGCGCTTGCCGTCGGCCTTGACACGCACGCGGGCCGCGCCCGCCGGTCCGGTGCCGTACCGGCGTCCGTGTGGGAAACACCTGGGCTGGCCCGGCTCCAACGCCGCCGTACAATGGACCCAGGGCGCCGCCGCTGCCGCCGCCGCCGCCGCCGCCGCCGCTCTTCGCGGGGGGCGGAAGTGGTCATCGGGTGGGTGTGGGAGCCTCCCACCCTCCCCGCGGACGGCCTTGACCCGGGCGCGTCCGCGTTCCCACGGCGGTGCCGTCTCCAGCACGCGCCGCGCCGTGCCGCGCCGTGCCGTTACGGAGGCGACTTTAACACTTCTTCGCTCCGATTCGCGCCGCGTCATCGCCCGCCGGGCCCCGGGCCCCGGGTCCCCGCCCTGCTCGGGATCAGGTGGGCGCGTGGCGGGCGCGTGGCGGGCGCGTGGTGGCGGGCGGGAGAGCTTAATCCGGCCGGTGCAGCACTGCACATAGTGCTGGTGATGAGGCAACACAATGATGCACAACACGACGTGCTGTGAGCCCGATCAGCTTCGCTACCTCGGCCAGTGCCAAGTGCGCGCCCAAGCCATGCGCGATAAAAAAAAATCTGTGTTTTATTGTGGGTTTATTTTTTAGGTCATTTATTTTGCTTCATTTGTCTTTCCTTTACAACTCGCACTAAATTTTGAAAATGTTTCCCTCTGTTGCAGGAGCTGCGCCGCCACACCGGCCACGACGAGCTCTACACCATCGCCCAGTACTACTTCGACGGCCAGGGCAAGTGCCTGCGGCCCATGCTGTGCCTGCTGCTCAGTCACGCCCTCAACTTCCACATTCACAAAAAGGACGTGTGAGTACACCGCGCTCTGGACGGGGGATGACGTCACCGCACAGGCGCCGGCGCCACTCCCCCTCGGCCCCTTAGTGTTATGGTCCGCTGCAAGTCGATGTAGGGGACCCCCGCCGCCCCGCCGCAGGACGTCTGTGTCCGGGCAAAAAGCGGAGCTAAGTGTTGTTGTGAGTCGCCCGCCACGTCCCCCCCCCCTCCTCCCTGCGCTCCGGGGGGGGGGGGGAGGGGGGCAGGTGGGGTTAGGGGTCTCTGCAGATATCGCGTCCCGGCGTTTTATGTGTAGCCGGGAGAAAGCGTCGCGGGGGGGAGGATAGGGGGAGGGGCGGGGGGAGGGGGGCTACTGCGCATTCTGGCGTGCGCACGGTAGCGTGGCGTGCGCGCGCACGCGTTGTATGGCCGTCTTCTCTGACGTGATTCCCGTGCCCTTCTCACTCCCTTGAGTACAAAAAAAAAATGGGCCGCCAAAAAAAAAGGGGGGGGCATGATAAAGGGCTCCTCACTGTTAAAAAAAATAATTATGGAAGACTACCAAAAATATTGTTTCTAAAGGAGCTGTTTTGAATTTTTTGTGTTTTTTTTTTCTCTCCGACGTGTCAAACGTGTTGGGCAGCGAGCGGGGCTTTCTCCGCGGCGGGTCGCTTTTAGTCGGCCTTCAATTGGGGCGCTTTACATTTGGGCGCACATCGCGGTGCTTTTATGGCGGCCGACTGTTGAGGGCGGTTTGAGGCCGACGGCGGCGGGGTGCCTGGCCGGGGGGCTGCCGCCGGGGACCCCGAGGACCCCGATGACCCCCGTGCGGGAGGACGGCCGCCGCCGCCGGCACTGACCGCGGCGTCCCTCTCTGCTCTGCCCGCAGCCCGCTGTCCGACAAGCAGAAGAGGGTGGCCATGATCGCTGAGATGGTCCACTCGGCGTCGCTCATACACGATGACGTCATCGACTGCTCCGACTTCCGGCGCGGCAAGCCCAGCGTCAACGTGCTGTGGAACCACAAGAAGGTGAGTAGTGTGGCCGCCGCTGCTGCAGCGGCGCGCCTGCGGTCGGGAGGGTAGGCACCCCGGCAGCGCGCGGCTGCCGGGCGGGCCTGCCTACCCGGCAGGGGTCCCCCTTAGAGAGACGCTCCGAGTCTCTCTAGCCCCGCTCCCCGGACCCTCCACAGCTAACCGCCCGCGGGCTCTTCTTTCGCGTTCGGAATTTATGTTGTCTCTCGAAAATGGGAGGAGGGTTGCCTGTGTGGGCGTGGCCGCGGCACGCACGCCCCGCAGGACCCCGCAGGACCCCGCAGACCGCAGGGGCCGGTGAGCGGCCAGGCAGGACGCTCGCGCGCGTCCAAACTTTCCTTCCTGGTCTCTGCGAGGCGCCGCCGTGTCCCGCCGCGCCGCGGCGCGTGGCGGCGTCGCGCGTCCCAAAGTGTGAGCGCGTGCGCGCGGCACGTGCCACGCACGTGCGTGCGTGCGTGCGTGCGTGCGTGCGGACGCCGAGGTGTCGTCTGCTGCCGCCGCACTGTGAAAAGCGCGAGCCGCTCGTTTTTTTTTGTCGCATTTACTCTTTTCGGTGTAGTCCGCGGGGGGTCGGCGATGACGGCGAGGTGTGCCCAGGCAGTTAGTGCGGGCGCCACGTGCGGGAGCGGCGCGTGTCCGCCCCGTGTCCGCCGCGTGTCCACGCGTGTGCGACAACCGGGAGGGACAATGCCTTGGCGCTGGTGCCTTCCCCCCCTGTTCCTGCCACGCGGTGCGGTGTTGGTGCGTGCGGTAAATTCGGCGCGTGCCGCTGTTTCGCCGTGTCCGCTCGCCGTGCACCGGACGAATAAGTAAACGGGAGGGTGCGCATGTGTGGGCCGCGCGGGCCCAGTTTCTAGTCCGTGTGGGCTCTTGGTCTAGCCTGGACCGTAGCCGTCTGGCCTAGGCGCACCGGAGCTGCGGTCTGCGGTTCGGGTGGAAGCGATTATGTGGCGGTCGGGGAGCGGCGGCGGAGGCGGCCCGGGTATCTCGCATACCGCCCTTATACACTCGTTGGCCCCGGTGCGAGAGGCTCGATAAGATCAGAAGACGCCGTGTCCGGCCGTCAGGCGGAGTGTTTTGGGGGACCGCACAGGTGCCTCGTGAGGGGAGGCGGTGGGAACGGTCTCTGGCACCCCGCGGCACCGCCTGCGCGGAGGTCTAGGTCCGCCGGCCTGACTCTCTGACTCCGACGCGTTGAGGTCAGGGTGAGGCTGGTCATGGCGAGGGCCCCGGAGAGAGAGAGAGGGAGAGGTAGAGAGACAGCAGAGAGAGAGAGACAGAGAGGGAGGGAGGCGGCGGCGGCGCGGCTGCGGAGGAGAAAGCTCCCGCACGTGCCATGTGTCGGAGACAGTCTTCATAAGCGACCTGCTCACGCCGCATTTATGACCTCTACAGGCGCGAAGGTCCAAAATCCGCTTCAAATACTTTTGTTTTTGTTTTGAGGTGTAAAAAGTAGATTTGTTGAGGGACAACGAGCCCCAAAGTCATTTTGCGCCTGCCGGATTATACGACATTGCCCGGGGTTCAAATCAAGAGGACGCCTCTTTGTTCTGGATTCTTGCCGGACGCCGGAGGGTCGCGTCCCGGTCACGCGCGGTCCGTTCAAACACTCGGTTCAGAAATAACCGGGCCGCGGATTATCCGTGCGTGTTTGTCTGCCGGATTACCATACGAGTCGTCCCCCCCTCTGAGAGAGTAAAAAGATTACCACAATGAGCTGTGTGCGTGGTGGTGCTGTAAATACTGCAGTGCGGCGATGCGCGGACTGCGAATAGCCGGGCGAGAGTTTCTCTCTCTGTCTCTCTCCCTCCGCGGCGGGGCGGACATGGCGCTCGCTTGCTCCGCGTGCCGGCCGGATACCCGCCGCCAGTTCTTGTTGTGAACGTTAAAACGTGCCGCTGCCAACACTCTCCCTCCTCGCTTTCAGCCCCCGCCGCCGTACGTGTGGTGTGGTGCCGCTCAACCGCGCTTCTCTCTCTCTCTCTCTCTCTCTCTCTCTCTCTCTCTCTCTCTCTCTCTCTCTCTCTCTCTCTAGCTGTGTCTGTATGTCTCTGTCTCTCTCTCTCTCTGTCCCTCACGCGGTAATATGCGCTGAGCGGTCTCGTGAAGAAGAGCTGCTTTATTGGTGATGTGCCGCCGCGGGAATGAAATGCAGAGAAGGCTGTTGACGCTAGGCGTCGCTAGGCGGCGCTGCGCTACCGGCGGCTGCGGTGTGAAGTAATGCCTATGGAGTCTGGGCACGCGAGCGGCTCCGCGGGCTCCGCTCCGCGGGCGTGGCTCTCTGCGGGCGCTTTGTTTACTGAGCGTCCTCACCTCACGGGCTCACGTGTGCCGTGCGGTGGGCACGGCGCGACACGACACGACACGACACGGCACGGCACGCGGCACTTCGGACCTCGAAGTCCCCCCCTCCCCCGCGCCGCCGCTCTCTTCCCTTCCTGTGCGCGGCCTAGACCGTTTTTCTTTTTTTTTTGCGCTTAACGGCGCCATGCTGCGAAACGCATGTGTGTGTGTGTGGGAAAACTTGGGGCGCTAAAGCGGGAGGGGGCTCTTTTTAGAAAAAACAAAACAATTGTTTGGTAAGGCCGGTAGTGGTTTAGCCTTCGCGGCCGGTGCATGCGCCGTGTTCGTGTTGACAGCGGAAGTGCATTCATAGGGGCTGCGCCGCTGGAGGAGCGGTCTGTGAACACGGCTGGCTGCCGCTGCCTTTATCAGGGGTTCTCAGGAACATGGGCGATAATTTATATTTCCTAATTTTTTTTTTCATTTCTTTTGCGAAAAGGGAAAGGAAAAGAAATGGATGGCATACGAGTTGTATGTGTGCGCTGCTGGCCCGACGTTTCAATGGCTGCGCCTGAGGCATCTTCGTGCAGCAGTTGTCTCTCTCTCTCTCTCTCTCTCTCTCTCTCTCGTGTTCTCCTCCGCCTCTTTCTCTCTTTCTCTCGTGCTGCGGTGGAAGTGCTCTTTCCTTAATTGGTTGATCGGTCGATAGGGGCGTCGCATAACCGAAGCCCTCTCCCGGCACGCCGCGCGCCCCCGGCAATGCGGATGTCCACAGAGCGAGAGAGAAAGAGAGAGAGAGAGAGAGAGAGAGGCGAGAGAGGCGGGAAAAGTGAGAGAGCGCGGACGTGCGATGGGAAGTCGCCGGCACGGAAATGTCGACGCTGTCGTTCCCCGATCATTAACGCGTTCGCTTCTCCGGCTGTGGGACTGCATCACCGACTGGGCGGCGGAGCGGCAGCAGCAGCAGCAGCCACCAGGGCTTCATTATAGAACAAGATCGGAATTACGTTGATGACAAAAATGACGATCGCATCCAGCGGGTCGATGATACGCCGATGATGACTCCGTGACGCAAAAAAAAAAAAAAGCGTAGATGCCTGACGTGTCGGATCGGTCGCGTTTTGTTTTGTAATTAGCGCGGCGCCGCAATGACTCTGCTTTCTTCTCGCGGCGGCGGGCGGCGCTCCCGTTGCGCAAGGCGGCTGATCGTCCCCCGACGCCGTCCGCACATTTGTGAATCGAACGATCGAGCGCGGGGAGATATGCGTGTCGCGTGAGATGTGTGTCAGCGGAATACTTTTGCCCTTCGGGTCTCGCTCTGCGGGGTTTCCCTGTCCTACCCGCGGTGCCGTACCCCTTCGGTCCTGCCGGCCGCGTGCTGACAACTAGAGAAAAGAGTTTTCTGAATGCTTATCCGGTTCTCGGGGAGAAGAATGGCGCGGACGCGGGCGTGACGGCTGTGTGCGTTGCGGCCGCCGTGCTCTGCCCTGCCCGGCCCTGCCCGGCCCTGCCGCTGGCGGACACGCGGGGACGACACACCGGGACGGCCGGACGGACGGCCTTGGTGGCCTTGGCCGGGAGCGCGCAGGGGGGTAGGGCCCGGCGGAGGCGGCGGGCCGAGCGCCTGTCGGGTAGGCAATCTCCCAGCCCGGGTGCGCACGCGTGTCGTGCGGGCCGGCCTACCCCGGTATTCGCAGGCGCTATATGTGCGCTCGGTTCCGGCCGGTCATCAACTCTTCATTCATTATTTGCAGTTTGTTCACTCTGTACGTGTGTGTGTGTGTGTGTGTGTGTGTGTGTGTGTGTGTGAAGGGAGGGGAGGGGCAGCGGGTGCGTGCGGTTCCGAAAGCTTCTTGTCGTTCTCGCAAGGACAGTACTCGCGCGCGGCAACAACAGAGGACCTCCACCAAGTCGGGGCGTCGTGCAACGTTAGCAAACACAGTCGTACGACGCTTTACCACATTATTTTCTTGTGCGCCGTTTTTTGTTGTTGTTGTTGTTGCCCTTGTTAAAAATGGAGACATCGAGTTTTTGGGGTGGCTAATGTAATGACACACACACACACACGTCTAATTTGCGCAGTACAGTTGTAGGACATACGGTCATTACGTGCAAATGAGTATACATTCAGTGTGTACGTAGATATTTTTTTTTATTTTTACGTTTTTGGTGAGGTAGTTGGGTCGGGGTGTACGCACGCGTTGCTGGGTGGGCCGGTGCTGCAACGGGCGGCCGTCGCTGTACTGCGGTGCCGTGCCGTGCGGTGCAGTGCAGCGGGGCGGCCCGGCGGCGGCGTGGCGTCACCTTGTCCGGTTGTCATCGCGGTGACGCCGTCGTTGGTGACTCCACCGGCTGCTATCCCACAGGACGTCGTGCGTCGGGATGGGCTAGTCTGGGCCGTGCCCCGTAGAGGCGGGGGGGGGGGGGGGATGCGGAAGGCCCCGGCCCGCCCGGCCCGGCCTGCGCCGCGCCCGTTTCGAACCGCCGCCATAGGCTGCCTCCTGCCGCCGCCGTGGGGGCCGAGGCGACCGGTTCGGTTACGGACCGTCCCGAAGGACCACTCCCTCTCCGCTGCACCGGCGGGGTGGTCCTTGGAGGCGGCGGCCTCCAGCCTCGATCCTGCGCCGTTTTCGGATTCTTGTGTGCGTGTTCTGCGTTTTCGATTATATATTTTTTTTTTTATTTACCCGTTTAAATCTCGCGCGCGCGGCAAGTGTGTCGGCCGGCGGTGCCACCATACTACGGTGGGTCCGGGACGCGGCACTTCCCTCCCGCCGGGCCGCCGCCGGGCCGCGCGGCTGCTCGCGTCGCATGACGAGTGTCAGGGGCAGCGCGCGCTCATTTTGAATATGAAATGTGGGTCATGCGCGCGCGTGGTCAGCGCGACGCCTGTCGCAAATGAATTAATTGCGTCGTTTTCGCATCCTTCATGTCATGTCGCATGTCCGCCGCCGCCGCCCGCGCGCGTTGACACACACACACGCACGCACGCGCGCGGCCGCGCGCCTCGCGCCTGTCCGCTCCCAAAACGAAGGTGTGTGACAACGCGCCTTATTTTATTTTTTTATTTTTTTTTCTTTCTGTGCTTGTTTCAGTTGGTTTTGTTAGCTTTGGCTCGGAGGCACGTAGCGAGCGTCTGCGGATGCCGTTCACACACACACACACACACGAGCGGTTCGAGGCGCAGCAGACAGACGCCAGTCGCCAGTCGCCAGTTCCGGCAAAACAAAAAAAAAAATCGAACGCACATTTTTTTTTTGAAAAATTGAGCAGTTGGCGGCGTGTTGGCCGCCGTTGCGTCGGGGCGCCACGACGTACTGCCGGAGACTCGGCGCTCGCTGAGCTTTCGCCGCGGACATGACGAGACGAGACGCTCCAGGGAGTGGGATGATGACGCGTTCCGGTTGCGTCTGTATAGTTTTGGCGGGCGTTTTGAATTGCTCTGGTGGTGGCGCAGGCTGCGTGTGCCCCGGAAGCAGACGACACAGCGGTCCCGCAAAGTCTTCCCACCCCCGCGGCCCGCGCGGTAAGCAGGCTCTCAGCGCACCGCGCGCCTCGCTCGCTGTAAAAATGCTCAAAGTGCGCGCGGGCAGGACCCCCCCCCCCCCCGGGGGGGGGGGGGGGGGGGGGGCTGAGGGTTCCAGAGGCGGGCGTGCACAGCACATCGCCAGGGCCCCGTGCCGCGCCAGTGCCGGCCGCACCCCGCCGCCGCCACCTGCTGGCCGACAGAGAAAGTGTTTGGGGTGGGGAGGAGGAGGAGGAGGAGGAGGAGGAGGAGGAGGAGATGGAGGACAGCCCGGCACGGCACGGCCCGCCGCCCTGCCTTCTCGCCGTGCTCGTTCCGACATTTTGACCAATTTCCTTGGAGGGTTGCCCCCCCCCCCTCCCAGTGGTTTCACGCCGTGGTTATTTGATGAGACGTCCCTCCATTTTGTACCACGCGACACAATCGCTGCTGCGGCATCTTCTTTGTTCGTGGCACGCCACACACCGCATCGCCTCTCTGTCTATCTGTCCGTCTCTCTCTCTCTCTCTCTCTCATCTGCCCTGCTGGAGCCACCAGCAGAGCGGCTGGAACCGACATAAGGGGTGCGGCACCGGCGAGGCAGGCCCGGCCCCGACCACCTGCACAGCATCAATAAACATTGGGAAGAGCAGATAGCCCCCTTTAAAAAAAGCAAGAAATTCGGTATAGAGTCGGAGAAAATAAAATACAGTCAGATGAGTTAGAACAGTTATAGAAGGAGACGATCTGTGTCCCCCCCCCCCTCTCTCCTCTCTCCCTCTCTCCCCCTCTCTCCCTCTCTCCCTCTCTCTCTCTCCACAGCCTCGGCCTGGCCGTGACGTAACGACCCTCATCAATCATTTTGCCCGGTGCACGCACCCTTTGTCACATTTCTTACCGCCTGTTAGGCCCCGCTGGCATCCGGTCAGTCCGTGGCGTGGCGTGGCGTGGCGTGGCGTGGCGTGGCGTGGCGTGGCTTCCCTGTGCCGGGTGGTCCGGCGCGGCGGGCTTTCTCTGGTCAGGTGCCCCGGCCGCCCCGGCCGCCCCGCCGCGGCTCCGGGGCCGCGCAAGGCCACGGGGATGCGGGCCGTGGGGATGCCGAGCCTCGCCCCGCGTGCTGTGCTGTGCACGGGTTACGTAACACCGAAGCCGTCCAGGAACCACGTAACGCTTGTTTTGGTCCTTTTTTTTTGTTGGTGGTAACGAGCTCTTTCCTCTCCGTCCTGCCCGCAGGTGGCCATGTCCGGGGACTTCATCCTGGCCGTCGCCTCGATCCTCATCGCCAGGATCAACAACGACGACGTCACGATCTGCTTGGGCCAGGTAAGTGCGGGGCGGAGCGGCGGCGGCACGAGAGGCGTGCTTCCCGGACCCGCCGCGCGGCGCTGGCGGCGCTGGCGTCGCATCCCACCGCGCGCCGGCGTGCGATGGGATGCCTACGCTGCGGGCGCGCCGTGCCTCGCCTCCTCACTGACTGGTGTCGTCTGTCCGCTCAGGTGCTGACCGACCTCGTCCAGGGCGAGTTCATGCAGCTCGGCTCCAAGGAGACGGAGAACGAGAGGTTCACCCACTACCTCACCAAGACGTACCGCAAGACCGCCAGCCTCATCGCCAACTACCTCAAGGCGGTGCGTGCCCTTGTCCTCTGAGCGCCCGCTGCCCGCGCCCCTGGCCGTCGTCGGCGCTCACCCGAGACCTTGTTTTGTCCCCCACAGGAGTCCATGCTGGCCGGCGCGGACGAGGGTCTGACGGAGCTGGCCTTCCAGTACGGCCGCAACGTGGGCCTGGCGTTCCAGCTCGTGGACGACCTGCTCGACTTCGTGGCCTCGTCCTCCGCCCTGGGGAAGCCCGCGGCCGCCGACCTCAAGCTGGGCCTCGCCACGGCGCCCGTGCTGTTCGCGTGCGAGAAGGTGGGCGTCGGGGAGGGTGGGGGCGTTGGTGGGCGTGTGCCGGGCCGAGATGCCGACGGAGACTGACCCCTGCCTGTGTGTCGTGTTGCAGTACCCGGAGCTGAACGCCATGATCATGAGGAGGTTCCAGGAGCCGGGTGACGTGGAGCACGCCTTCGAGCTGGTGCACAAGTCGCAGGGCCTGGAGCAGACGCAGTTCCTGGCCCGCAAGCACTGCATCGAGGCCCAGCGCCTGGCGGAGCGCATCGCCGAGTCGCCCTACCAGAAGGGCCTCCTCGTGGTGACGGACCTGGTGCTGAACCGCATGAAGTAGGCGTGGTCCCGGTGGTGGCTGGACTGCGTCAGCCTGTCGCCGTTGGATTCGGTCGCCTCTCGGCTGCTGAGCCCGCTCCGGCCCCGCTCGGAGGGGAGGGGAGGCGGAGGCACGCGGGATGACCCGTGCTCCCCGCCCCCGCCCCCAACCCCCCGCGCCACACCGCGCACCGCCTTGCCCGGACGCGGGTTCGACCTCAGCTCAGGGAGGAGTGGAGTGGTATGCCCGAAGCGAAGGCAGAGGATGAAGGGACTTCCCCTTCGTCGCGGGCGCGGGTACCACCCCGCCCCGTGCGCACTGCTTTTCGCCCTCACCCAGCGAGGCTTCAGGGTGTTCATTTACATGGTTGACCGTACTTTGTAGCTGATATGACGTAGCTCCTGTCAGGTCTTGTAAATATTTAACAGGGCTACACATATTAATCCGTCCATTTATCTACAAGGTAAAACTGTGAATACCTGCATGCAAGCTGGACTGGCATTGCATGGTTGTCTAGTGTCTGAAAACCACAAGTGTTCGGTGCTAAAAGCTTGTCTATGATTTTGTTATTCTCACTTAGAAAATTTTAACATTATTGTATATTTATTTTTTCAACTGAGGTGAATAGTTTTGTTTTGTTTTTCTCATGATATTCAACCCAACATTTATGTCACCATTCTTTGCTCGAACTAGACAATATTTCTTCCAGGAATTTCATTACATGCCTAGTTGCCACATTGTGACAATATTTCTGTATTATTGCAAGTTTTGTAAGCAAGGTATTGTTACTGTTCCCTCTGGTTGCTTAGAACTGTGCAGTGTGTACAGGAGACATATCAGAAACCTTGCAGGGTCATGGCATTGGGTTGGAGGCTGTAGTAGGTACTTACTCAAATAGGAAGTATATTCATTGTGTTTGCTCAATCTGCTGACATGTTCAGTGCATCATTATTGTATAGTGCTTCTTTATTATTGAGATATCATTATTTTATTACTATTATTGTTATTGTTGCATGCTGTTTGTATTAATTTAGATGTGGTCATACCAAGCAAGACCAAGTTCATAATAATGCATCATGATTATTTTTGTCTTAGTTTGTCTCATTTTATTTATTAAGGGAACATCAAGTGCACTTTTAGACGTTTTCTTGTGGTCAGGGTCCATTCATGAAATTTCATCATAATTGACTTCATCAATTTCTCATTTGTTTACATTTTCTTTCATCAGAATACTATTTTGATAGACCATTGTTCTGCATTGTTAAAAATCAGGGTTGAAGCCAAAGTAAACTGCGGCCAAAAAGTAGAATTTTAAGTGGTTATAAAAAGAAAGACTAGAAGAAATGGCTTCAGCACCAACCTGATAAGACAATCTCTTGAAAGTTGTTTTTGTATTGGTACTGATATACCAACCAACAGTCAAATAATGGTGGCTGGCTATGATTTTAAGTGGAGCTGATCGTTATAGATGATTTGATACCTTATGTATATTCCTATCCTTATGTATAATATATGTAAATACTGTATCTTAAAAAGAGTTGCCTTTTTTGTTCCAAATACCGTTGTTCCAAAAAAGTTTTTTAATGAAGCTTATTGCTGATCAATATTTCTATGGTAGAGGCAGTTGTGAACACAGTAATTGGTTATAATGTCTGCTGAGCTGGGCAGCACTACATTCCATACAGTCCACTGTCGATCTCCTGATGCACATACCACTTTTCGGATCTGTGATGAGCAGTTTCTACAAATGTCACACAGCTTACAAACGCTCTCACAAAAATATAAAGTTGCAGCAACATGACTTAAAAATTATCAAAATATTAAACCTAGAAGTAATGAGAAAGGCACATGAGCTAGAAGCTCAAAAAGATAAAAAGGTTGCTTAAGGTAATGAAATAAATTATACACAATTCCCATTAATGTCTTTATTAACTAACTTTATAAGAACAACTTTAAGGAACAGCGAGGCAACCAGGCCAGAATAGAATTGCTTGTCCACACTATTTAAAAATATGTAGTGGATTGATTAACTAATGTGGACAAGCTGCATCTTCTGTGCACTGGGACAGAATAAAACTTAAGTATACTAACACTGTTAATTATATACATCACATGAAAAGCAGTCATCAAAATCTATAAAATTATTCTTAACTTATGAAGAGAAAAAAAATAATATCATACTTATAATAATCTGTGAAACTAAGTGCTCCTCAAACTATCTACTTGGCGGACTTATCATCAGGTCTCCATTTACATTCATCAGACAAATTCTCTAGTTCCATGGAGAGAAACACTTTCATATTAGGATCTGAAATTTTATTAATAATAATTTCACGCAGTTCTTGATCACTGGAGCAAAATTTTCTCCTCAGTTCTTCGGCATATTGAATCCATACACAATTGGCACAACCAGACATACAGCAATCTGTCGGCTCTTCTGGAAGATCACCTACACACTGAGAATCGCTCTTCAGTCGTTTAGCGTCACTAGCTGGACCTGGACTTGAGTTTTCTCTTCGGTTTCCACCAATGGCATCACTAGTCGGTGATGTGTTACCATTTGAACTTGAAACGAAGCGCTTCCCGTACAGAGCTGCATCAGTTGCAGGAAGAAGACAGTGCCGCTTGGCACATACAGATGATAGTGTCTGAATACATGAGGCCTGCAATCAACACAGATAAAAAGAAATTGTAAATAAACGCACAATGAGGAGGGCACATTGAAACAAATAAAATATTGATGATAGAGATTTGATCAGATGTCCACAGTGATTTGGGACCAGTTTTTACCTGCTTCACCAGGGTGGCTGTGATGTTACCAGAATTCATCTTGTATAGTGTCACTTGGCATAAGAGGTCGAACGAATTATCAGGTTAATGCAGACGACAAAGCGGTAAATAAACTTGTAAATACACTTGACTTTGTTTTGAATTCTATAACCTACCCCTCACTACCCTTCACCTTTCAGCTGACATGGATATGGATTCGACGCACCCCTCTACTCGGCGCGGGAGGGGAAGTGTTGGAGTATACTTCGTTAGCTCACGCCTTGCCGAAGAAGCATGTCGGCCCGGATCATTCACAAGTAATATCCGCCTCCTATGTTTCTTTTTATATTATGAACGAAACAAATAAGGCAGAAGCAATGGTCCGGTTTAAGAGAAATTTGTTTCACCCGCTCCACATCTTGGTGAGGCTGATGTTGACAAATTCGAAGATGCAAACACAATATACTCCCGCTCATTTGTTTCACCTCCCCTCCGTCGCCGGTCGGCGTCGATGGTGGGGAATCTGTATCTCTTACTCGTAGTCTGCCGCTCCTCCCGGGCCCGGTTGTTTTCCTCGTCACTTCAAAGCCTGCACAGGAAATCTGTACCGTGAAGAGTTTTACCAGTATGTCAGTCAAATCGAGTTTTATTGGAAGATTTTAGGACACTGGGTGTAACCCATCTCAGGAACTCAGCTGATATCGATAGTTTTTTTTGATACGCAATGGCGAGGACGGCTCATGTACGTCACACTCACTTTCTGATTTGTGTAGTAAATTTTGAATTTTCTCGTCAATATTGTTGTATTTCTCAGGAGGCTATCATCATAGTGCTGGATGTTGGTCCAAATGTGGGACAGCTGCTACCAAATGGCGAGACCTTTTTAAGCAATGCCCAGCTCTGTGCAACTCAAATCCTGCAAAGAAAGGTGATCCATTCTACTGATGTTTTTTTCGCACATGATACATTAAAAAACCTTATCTTCTGTTGCAGATTCTTGCAGGATCGAAAGATGAAATTGGCCTTATTCTATTGGGGTCTGAACAGACTAATAATCCGCTTGCTGATGGTGAAGGCAGTTACAATAACATAGAAATCGCCCACACGCTTCAGTTAGCTGACTGGCAAATGGTGAAGACAATATCTAATTATGAAAAATGTACAACCAGTAATGGAGACTGGCTTGATGCTTTGATTGTTGCTGCAGATTACATGAGGAGTGCTATAGAGTATGTACTTAACATCACATAAGTAATTATATTTCTGTGTGGTGTGCAGAAAAAGTTGGCTCTAAAAATATTTTAATCTCATTACATAACTCCTTTCATCCTTTACAGGGGTAAAAGGTTCAAAGAAAAGAAGATAGTACTGCTGTCTAACTGCTGTGCAGATGTCAGTGATGATGAGGTAGATTCTGTTATTCAAGGCCTTCAGACCGAAGAAATTCAGATTATATCAATGTAAGTTGCATATGTTGACAGCCCATCAATTCAAGTGAGACAGTAAAATAAGTAAATCTTATTAATGGGTTTAAACTACTTTTCAGTGGTCCTCAAGTGTATACAACTCAATCCCAGGGTCCTTCATCTCAAGACAACAAAAGTGAAGTACAGGCGGAAGGAGAAAAGCTCATAACCAGGATAATTGAACAAGTACACTATCAGTTATTTAATTTTCCAGTTTTATCCATAATCTCGATTTTTATCTAAATTTCTTCTACACTTCTAGGTAGATAACAGTGTAATATGCAGTTTTGAGGATGCTATTGCCCAACTTATGTACTTTGAACAGAAGAAAACTCGCCCCACACCATGGAAAGTTGTTATGGATATTGGATCTACAATTAGAATTCCTTTAGTTGGCTATAAGAAGGTGACTTATCTCACTATTTGCTCCACAGTTTAAAAAAAAAAGATATTCAAAGTGCCGTATAATTAACTTCTTTTTCTTTGTTCCAACTCAACAGGTAGCGCCTGTCAAACCACATAACATGCGCGATATCATTACATCTTATAATAAAAGTGCTAGGGAATCTGCAGCTGTAAAATCGAAACAGGAACCAACTTCTGATGGAATATCCTCTCTTCAGGTTGGTGTAACTGATTTGATCGTTGCTTGTCAGTGGCCCTAGGCTCTTAATTACAAATAACCATTGTGTTTCAGAGTCTTGATATTAGCAGGATTCATCCTGACCAAATAGAAACACAGGATGATGAGTTTATGGACTCTGATGATGATGAAGTGAAAATTGAAAAGGATCGTATTTATCGTACGGTCGGGGATGATGCAGCACCTATCCCAGATGCTGATGTTATTGAGGGATACATGTTTGGTACTACAATTGTGCCTGTCACAGGTGTGCATACATTCATTAAATTGTCCTCAGATAATTCTCTCTCTTTAAGTGTCTTATAACACAATACCATGATTACTTTTAGAGGATGATATACCAGGCCTTACTTATTATTCGGGAGAGAAGTGTCTGAGTGTTTTGGGTTTTACAAAGAAACAAAATGTACCCATGTACTTGCATACAGGGGATGGATGTCACCAGTTTTTTCCAGAAAAGGAAGAGGTGTGTACATGCTTCTTTTTCCAAACTGGAATATACTTGGAGCTTCTGTGTCACTGATTTCCCAACCTTTGCAGAATTGCATAAGGGCTTTCTCAGCTTTAGTTCAAGCTATGGATTCTAAAGATATGGTTGCCATTGTTCGGAAAGTATATAGGAAAGATTCTACTCCCACTATGTGTGCCTTATTTCCAATGATATCACCAGTCTTTCAGGTAATGTTCAGCACTGTTCCTTAACTGCAACAATCAACCTTGCCATATTTCAAAATAAGAAAAAAAAAATATTACAGTGCTTTGTTTGCATTGAGTTGCCATTCTCTGAGGATGTGAAGACTTTGCTTTTCCCCCCACTTGTTGGTGAAAAGAACAAACCATCAAAAGAACAGTTAGATGCTGTTGATAATCTGATTACCAGCATGGACTTGATGGCAACTGAATAGTGAGTTGAGTCACGTTTTATCAACTTCTACTTGGTGTTCCTTTTCAAACATGCTTTACTTCTCTCCTTTTTCTGTTTCAGTGAAGAGGATGCAGAAACAGGGTTATTTGATCCTCATAAAACACTTGACCCATATGAGCAGCATTTTCACAGCATTATTGCAAAGAAAGCACTAAATAAAGGTAACTTTACAACCTCAAAGTCTGCTTTAGCTTTTCCTTGGCTTGTGATTGTAATATTTGCTCTTTTCCTAGACATGTATTTCAGTGGAGTGGAGGTAGATGAGGCTGTGAGACTTCTACTTTCTTCCAGTGAAGAAGTGTTGGAGTCAGCAAAACCTTGTCTTGATGAAATTAAAAAACTTTTCACACTCACTGAAATTGTACCAAAAGAAGGTGCCCGAAAAGCAGCTGCAGATATATTCCAACAGTATGTCAATCACCATCCTCTACCCTTTGCAGGGCTATTGCCATTTTTTGCTATTGCTCCTCAAGTTATTTCTAACCCTGGCATTAATTTTATTGTTAATTTTGCCCCCTTTCAGAAACAAGCTTGATGATTCCACCCCCACCCCCACACCCTCATCCCTGTGTCATCCAGATTCTAGTAATGTGACTGCTCATATTGGTACAGTGCATCCACAGGAAGACTTCAAGAACCTAGTGGATGCAGGGATACCTCTTGAAAAGGGTTGGATTCCTTTGAACCACATTATACTTATTCAGGGAAAAGAAAAATATTCTTTGCCACCAGATGTCTTTCCTGTACTGATTTTATACCATGTTTTCCAGCTTGCGATTTAATGGCCCAGGTAATCAGAGACCTAGTCTTCAAAGCATTTGATGCTGATGATTTTAACAAACCATTTAAATGCCTCATTTCATTGAGGAAAGCTTGTCTTGAGAAAAGCCCTGTAATATTTAATGACTGGATCAGTAAGTTTAAGAATGAACTTCCCCCTGAAAAGGTTGGATTTTGGGAGCTGATTGCTAGTGGTAAGTGACAGCTAAAAGCTTTTGGAGGGCATTCTCTTCCCAAATGAAATAATTCTAATGAATTGATTTTGTGATTTCTATTTAGGGAAAGCTGGTCTTATAACTAGTTCTGAGACAATTATAAGTAACATATCTGATGAAGCAGCCAAGCAATTCCTGCAAGTTGATGATGTGAAAGATGAAACGTTCCCTAATCAACCGGTTGATGAAGATCTAGATGATTTGGTATGTATTTGGGATAAGAACAACTTAAAATGCATGTGATTTAAAATGTGATTTCATTTATTCTACGAGCTTTCTTGTGTGCCAACAGATTGATCAAATGTAAAATGAAGAAACCAATGAGACAGAGAAAGAGTTTACATAATTAATTTTACTGTTCACTGTATTGCACTAGCAATTATGAGATCAATAATTATTAATGTGATATTCTTATACAATCATAAAAAAATAAATAATACAGAGCAAGAGGGGAAACACAGCACTTAATCCTCCTTGGTGTCATCTTTGAGCTTCTTCCTCCTCCTCTTCATCATCATCTTCATCCTCTTCCTCTTCATTTTCTTCATCATCTATGTCCTCCTCCTCTTCAGCACCTTCATTGTCATCTTCATCGTCATCCTCCTCCTCTTCTTCTTCCTCTTCCTCTCCTCCCTCTTCATCCTCATCGCCACTTGATTCGGAGCTGGATATGACATCAGTGATACCCTCTTTCTTCATCAGCTCCTTATATTCTCTGACAGTAATTTTCTTCGGAATAATTTCTGAAAGTGAAATAACTTTTGTTTGAATTGTCCTACATATATTAATTAATTAAACAACATTGTGTGAAACTGGTCTGAGCATGCACCTCACCTCTCAAGAAAAACATATTTGGCTTTGATTGAACCACCTTTGCAATGTCAGAGTAATCGACTTTAGACCCATTCCCATTTTTCAATGCTTCTTTGGCTAAATTTTGTATGAAGAGTTCCTGTTGACAAAGTACAAACTACATTGAAAGATTTGAACGTTAAATGTGAATGTCAACATTTCTCGAAGATGTTATTGGCGAAAACAACATGAAGTAAAAGAGGACATAACCTAAAGTAAATGCAAAGCATTTCTTAAGGACAACTTCAAAATACAGATCTCACCGTAGCTCTAGTGACTACTGCTAAAGAATCTTGTGGAACAGAATCTACATCTGGCGAGCTTTTCATAATGGTTTTAACTCGAGAAGTGGGCAGTTGAAGTTCCTTAATTTTGCCAGACATTGTGAAGCACTAAGAATAACACAAACAGAAAATTGGACCGAGAGTACGATCAACAACCCAGTACCCGCCACTCTACTCCAACCTCTCCTCTCACCCCACTCCACTCCACTCCCGCTTCTCGCTCTCCCGCTCTGTGTCCTTTTGCCAACCAAAGATTCGCAGAGCCGCTGTCTGCGATGCCGTTAAAAACATGCTATTACCAAGCCGTTCATCCTACACATTCTAGTGCTATCTTTATGTCACCGCAAACATTCGAAAATAAGCACAGCTCGCTTCCTAAATTTTGGCTTATCCTGGGGAAACGTATCGAATGTGTAATATGTTGGCAATGAAACCGTTCCATATTTACGTCGTCTGCTTGCCCGATTCTGGAGTAAGTACACTTTGAACGTATACTTCTGCTTCCGGGACTTCCCCTTCTATCAACCCTTACGTATTCTCCACAATATCCACAAATCACAATTTCTCGTCTAACACACGTCCTCACTTTTGTTTTCCTTTCTTGTTGGTGCCTTTTGTGAGGTTAGGGACCAACAACAGGTGCCCACCCCACACGCAGAGTAATTTGACGTTTCGTTCACATCGTAAAATTGGCAGCACGGCAAGTGCCTGCTGTAAAATAGTTGTCGTCAAGCAGACAGACGCTACTTCCGCACTTAGTGTCAGCTCAGTCTTGGAGGTGGTCCTCGACAGACGCCTCTCATGTTTTTTACTATTTTTCCCATGGAGGGAGGGGAGAGAGGGAGACCCATACCGGTACTTTATGTAACCACTAGACGTGACACCCGATAGCCAGCGCCCCGACTCCAGCAGCAAGGCCTTGAGTGCCACTTCAATACCCACGATCGAAGTCTCTTAGCGTCATTCCAGCGGTGCTAACTTGAGTTTTGCCTGTCTCCAGCACTGATCAAAATGCCTGCTGGTGCTGTTCAACCTTTCTGGGGTCAGAAGACCTTCTGTGTCCTCACCGGAGCCAGTCAGGGCATAGGGAGGCGTTTTGCCATTGAATTTGGCCGTAAATTTGCCGGTGGTTCAGTGTTTCTTCTCCTGGCACGCAACGCTCAAGGACTGCTGGAAACAAGGGCAAAGGTGCTGGAGGCCAATCCAGGGATCACCGTTGTCTGTACCCCCTCTGATCTGGCTAAGGAAGACGCCCCAGCTTTTAAGAAAATCATTGAGAGTTCTTTGAGTGAAGCAAAAGTGTCTCCAGGAGACTTCCAGGTGGCCTTCATTGTCCACAATGCAGGTTCCCTTGGTAATGTTGGTCAGAGCGTATCTGAACTGAATGAAGTTGAACAATGGAATGAGTTCCTTGCTCTAAACATCACATCCACCTCTGTCCTCAACTCCGAATTTTTAAAGGTATTTTGGAAGTATATATATATATGCTGAGCGATACTTTGTTAAAGATCATAGCAAATAATTCTTTACTTTTGCTGAAGGTTTTCCCTCAAGGTTCCGTTCCCAACCGAACTGTTGTCAATGTTACCTCCCTGTGTGCTGTCCAGCCATTTTGTTCCATGGGGCAGTATTGTGTGGGGAAGGCCGCCAGAGAAATGTTCTTCAAGGTAAATTCTGAAAAATTTTATATATATCAAATAGTCATGAAATATGAATTTTTAAATGCTAACTACTTGTCTCCTGTGGGGGAAAAAACCGTTTAGGTCCTGGCAGAAGAAGACCCATCACTAAATGTTCTGAGCTATTCACCCGGTCCTGTCGATACAGACATGACTGTTACTATAATCAATAATACAAAAGATGTCAAAACACGCCAGGCATTCATTGAAATGAAGGAGAAGAAAACAATTGTTACATGCGAGCAAACCACAGAGAAGGTAATACAGGTGCTTGCCAACAAGAAATATACATCAGGGCAACGTGTGGATTACTTTGATGAAGGTTACTGAGTTCATCGAATTCCTGGATACTCAGTCAGACTGCCTCCAGTGACATTTAAAAGATCTTATCCTTTGATGTATCATACATTCCATGACTTAATTATTAACTCTTTTGTTTTTGAAAGCTTTTTATTAATTTAAATTAAAAACACACTGGAAAAAAGATCTGCAAAAATAAAATTAAATATCACAAAACTAAGATATAAGTCTTCTGTGTTTTTGTCTTCATCCATTATACTTCCCAAAACACAAAAACAAACAAAAATAGTGAATTAGCTTACACTTTACATGTGAGATCATTATTACTACTTCAGGAAATTACAAAACTCAGTCTTCAGTACGTCTTTCCTCAAATATGGATTTTAATTCATTTATAAGCGGTCCGAATGCTTTCTTACAACCCTCATTGGTTGGATGGTACCAATCAAACAGATCCACATGGCTAATAGTTCCATCTGGTTTGATTAAATCGCTCCCAGTAGGAACCACTTTGAGGTGTGGCACTCCCTGAAGAACGGGCTTTAGGAGAGCATTTAACTTTTCTATTGAGTCTCGCAGAGGATTTGGATTTAAACCTCGGGGTAGCAATTCCTAAAACATACAGGCAAAATTAAAGAAACATACAATTTCTACGGTACCCACTCTAAAAAGTCATCTAGAAATACCTGAACCAAAATGAGTGCTTCTGGCTGTTTTTCTCTGATTGTTTTAGCAACTTCAGCAATTCCATCTGCAACATCTTTTGGGTCTGTGGATTGTATGTTTTTCTCTCCTGCATACAATATTACCACCTGCAGAAAAACAGATGTTCAGTCTCTTGAATGCTTTTCTATTCCTTGAACACTTGGGTTGTTATGTATGAAAACTGTCGTACCTTTGGTTTGATGTTATCAAGCTCTCCACTCTGAACTCTCCAGAGAATGTTTTGAATTTTGTCTCCAGCTATGCTGAAATTAAGGGTATGCATAGGGGCAAAAACCTCTGTCCAAACACTTCTCTGCTCTAAATCAACCATGATTGAATCCCCAAAAATAATAACATCTGGCTCTCGTTCTTTGGTTTCATTAATGAACCGGTTATGCTAAAGAAGGGAAAATGTTGACATAAATAGACAAAATACATTAAAAAAATTGAAACAAGCATAATACAATTATGTTACATACAATGTGCGTCCAGCGATCACCATCTAAAATTTCTGACTCATACGGCTGAGGGACTTCGGGAACCACGCAGGGATTCATTTTTCTTCCCTCTGTATGATTAGTGGTTCGCAAAATCTAAAACTCAACGAAACTGGGGACGTACGGCTATAGGACTTCCAACCTTAACTTCTTGCAGTTTAAGCCAGTATTTCCAGAAGGTAAAAAAAAATACATAACAAGGCGATACAGTTTTCCACCATTTATTCCCGATCAGGTTCTTTCAAGAGCGTCGCCGGATAAGTTAATAAAGTTTGATGCGGCGCACAGCAGATATACTGGTAGTGACTAAGGGTGGTTTAGAAAATCAGTGTGTAAGAACCACAATTTTCTATTTCAAGCGGTGGATACACTGTATTCTGGCAGCGCCTTCTCAAAATCGGAACAGCAGCCGAAAGCAGAGGCTCAAACATTAGTCAGTCCTAACTTATTTACTTCAAAAAACGCACCTATGCATGCATCGATCTGCTTTGAATATTTTATTAATTCATTCTTAAGAGTTGACAAAGAGTGTCATCCGATCAACAGCGAGTTAATGTGTCATTTGTATGCGATGAACCGACAAGCCGTGCGCGCACGGTACGCCGCCTGTGATTGGCCGACCACATTGCTCTGACCAATCCCGAGCTCGTATTTTGACAATGCAGACAGCTTTTCGTCTGCTGTACCAGAATGAAAGAGGGCGGGGTCTATAGTACGCGTTTCCGAGGATTCGTCGCGTTTTTACGTTTCCTGACAGGATACGGCTGATTTTTGGCTACAAGTGTGTAAAGTGCGATAGCCCGGACGATTTGTGAGGGAGAAACTGTGGCGTTACTCTCACAAAACCGTCGGAAACGGCCCTTTTGTCGTCGTCTGCTCTAGAGCCATTTGGGGAGGTGGGGACGACCTTAATGTGCAGCTTGAAGGATTCACTTGGGAAGTGAGAATAAGTTAAGCACCGTGATTTCCGCGATATTCCACGAAAACTGTTGTGAAACGTCAAAAATAAGGCGAATACCGGGGCGGTGTGGAGTGTTTTTGCGACCGCCTCGGCCCCCGTGTTCGGCATCCCTTTTCCCCCAACCGCGGCGTCCTCGGGAACTCCGTCAGTCCGGTCGGCGTCCCCGACTCCGAAGCGGCTCCGGCGGACGCGCCGCCGCCGACATCGGCGGCTGGGAGGGGACCAGCGCCATTTGTGACGAAGAGTGACACCTTAGTGTGAGCTGCCACTCAAGTCGGGAGGCCAGCGCCGGCGCAGCGCACGGCCCCAGCACGGCATTGGTAAACAAGATCCTGGCGGGGGCCGACACGACGGCCAGGACAGGACAGGACTCGTCCGCCTCACACCGGAGCACGGCGTCGCGGGGCCAGCGCAGCACGCAGGACGCCGCCGCCGCCGACGGCAGCATCACGACGGCGCCGCGTCCGCCCGCGCCGCCAGAGGCCGCGAGGTCCTGGGGCGTCCGCGCGCCGCCGCCGAAGGGTTGGGGTGGCGCGAGGCCGCGAGCCGGGCCGCGAGCCGGGCCGCGCGCTGAGTGACAGCCGGGGGGGCAGCTCAGCTGAGCGGGGCCGGCGGGGCGCGGCGCGGAGGGAGGAAGAGGAGGAGGAGGACTCCCCTGAGCTGTCAATCAAAGTGCTCGCGGCGGCGGCGGCAAGGCGCGGAGCAGACGGCGGCGAGACACCCGCCCCCGCGGACCCGCGGACCCTGCGGCGGCGGCGGCCCGCGGCCCTGCCCTTCCCTCCCGCGCGGCCTCCCCGGCCCGCCCGGCCCGCCGCCCGTCAGTGGTGTACGAGGAGCCGCGGCCGGCGCACGCACGCGTCCATCACGGAGCTCAGGGGCGGCGCGGCGGAGGGAGCGGCGGCGGCAGCGGCGGCGTGCACGGCACGAGGACGACGCGACGAGGCGCCGGCGGCCAGGGGATGCCGGCACCAAGGCGACGCCCGTCGACACCGTCATGAGGTGAGTGAGTGAGGTTGTGAGTGTGTTGACAGGCCCGGGGGTCACTCGCAGCCCCGGCCCGCGCCTATGTCCACGACATACGCAGTGTCAGCTCGAGCCCATCATTTGCTGTCTGTGTCGCACTTATGCCACCCCCATGGGAGGGCAAGTGAGACGGAAGCTTTCCGGCGCCCCATTTAGAAACACTGGGTGGCGCGAGCGCGGAGCGGATTCCGGAGCGGAGCGGGCGCCTGCTACGTAGGCAGCCGCAGCCGCCGCGCGCGCGCGTGTCGTGCGGGCCGGCCTACCCCGGCACCCGCAGGCGCTGGCGCACGCTGGCGGCGCCGCTCCGGGGAGATTCGGACCCGGTGCGGTATTTAGTATGCGGCCGGGGCGACGCGCGGCACGGCGTGTGGACGCGGCACCGGCTGCTCGCGGCTCCGCGGGGGGCCGCGGGGGGCCGCGGGGGGCGCCCTGACGACGCCGTCACACGCCGCGGGTCAACACGTGCCCCGCTTCTTGTATCGCCATTTTGCCCCTCCATCTATTATTATAATAAAGGCGCAAGAAGTTTTCGCATGCGGTGCAGCGGCAGGAGGCGCCGCCCCGCGTAATGAGACGCGGTGCGTGGCGCGGCGACAGCGGGGTCCAGAGCGAGACGGGGCGATGCACCGCGCCGCGGAGCGAGCGAGACAGGTGCACTCCCGACACCTGAGGCATCGCGGGGGTCCAGAGCGGGACGGGGCGATTCGACCACTCTGAAACAGCGCCGTCTGCATGCAGATTGGGGCGCAGTTTGAGTAATAACGGTGGTCCCGGGTTCAAATACCGTGACCGCGTAATTCTTTCCCCCCCGCGCAGGCCTCCGTGCTGCCCTCGCGCTGCGTATGTATTTGTTGACGCCTTTCGCCGTCGTCGTCATCATCATCAACATGATGAAACAATGTGATGCGCCTCATATCCCGCCCCCGCCCCCGCGCGCGGGTGCGAGCGAGACGGCGGCGCCGCCCGCGTCCGGCCGTGGGTGCGCGTGCGAGTGAGACACCGACAGACAGGTGCATCCTGCGGCCGGCTCCATTATCGTCACGCTGGCCACCCCGGCTAATTGTTACGGCTCAATCCGCCGGCGGCGTGAGGCACGTCACATGACCCCTGCTCTGGAGGAGGTCTGGAAGAGTTGTCTGGAAGAGTTCGGGAAGAGGTCTGGAGTAGGCGTGGATGTCTGGAAGGGGCCTGGACGAGGTCTGGAAGGGGTTCTGGAAGGTGTGGAAGATGTCTGGGAGGTTCTGGAAGGCCTGGGAGAGGTCAGGGAGGGTTCTGGATGAGGTCTGGACGAGGCCTGGCATCCTCCACGCACCGCTGTTGTCGCTGTGTCGACCCGACGCGCGGTGCCCCCGCCGCCGAAACAAGTTGGAAATCTTAGAGACGGAAAAGTTTTCGCGTCATATCCTTTGTGACATACGAGAGGAGCACGGCGCTGCAACGCAAAGGGGAGACAGCAGGAGAGGCAGCGCGCCGGGGGAAAAAGAGGAAGATATGCTGTTCGAGAAAGAGAGAGAGAGAGAGAGAGAGAGAGAGAGAGGGGGGGGGGGGAGGACGTTAAAACCAAGAAGCCCTCCGCTCCGGCCCCCGCCCTGCTTAGGGATGCCCTCCGGGCCCCTCCTGGGCCCCAGCCCAGCCCTGCCTCTCGGACTGCGGGACTCGCATCCAATGAATGAATGCATGTGCGGGCGGGGAGGTGCAGGGAGGCAGGCGCCGGCCGGGGGGAAGGCGGCAGGAGGTCCCCGTCTGTCCCCGCACCTCCCCGCCGTACCGCCCCCCTCACGGCCACGCTGCCGCGCCGTTCATTCGGCATTATCTGGGCCGGAACCGCCGCCGTGGGGAGTTATCTCCGGGGCGGACCCTCCGTGTCTGTCCCCAGCACGTCAGCGCGGACACGACTCCGGGTCCCGGGTCCTGGGTCCTGGGTCCTGGGTCCTGGGTCCCGTGTGCGGGGCGGAGTACGCCGACGGAGAACTCTATCCCAGGTGTGGGAGGTGTGTGTGTGTGTGTGTGACGGAACGAGAGAGAGGAGAGAGAAAGACGGGGAGTGAGAGAGAGAGAGAGAGAGAGAGAGGGGATAAGGGAGGTTTTCCGGGATTTCTGCTGCGGGCGAAATGTCGCCGCTTTCCATTCGTGTCACATCGGGCGCAGCGGCGGCGGGCGTCGGCGGCGGTGGCACCACACGGCAAGTCCTCTCTCTCCCTCTCTCTCTCTCTCTCTCGACCCCCTCCCACTTTCTATATATTCCTCCCTTATATTCCCTCTCGCTCTCTCTCTCTCTCTCTCTCTCTCTCTCTCTCTCTCTCTATCCCTCGCCTTATTCCTTATCTCTGTTGCTCTTACTCTCTTTCTCTCTACTCCACACTCTCCACATCTCTCTCCCCTGTGACGTGATCGGCTGCTGAAAAGTGATTAGCCCAAGTGACGCTCGGCATATGGGCCCTGCACTGCGCCGTGGCTCGCTGCGCCGCGCCGCCCCGCCGGGCACTGCCCGTGTTGGCTCTATGGTGTGGCGTATGACACTGAATCTAGATCATTGTCGGCGGGGAGGGGGGAGGGGAGGGGGGGGGGGGGGGGGGGGGGGGGGGGAGCCCTCTATGAATAGCGGCCTGCCGGCCTTCAGCGGAGCCAGCGCGGCGTCACGCCCCTATCGTTACACAGCGGTGACATGACGTGACGTGACGGCACGGTGACGCTGCCCAAATGAACATCCTGGCCACCGCCGCCGCTGCACCGGCCTCCGGCGAGAGGCACCCACTCCGCGAGGCGGACCCCCCGCCCCGCCCCCCGCGGACATAACACTTCTTGTCACAACCGCCTCGCCTCTCTCTCTCTCTCTGGCTAGCTTCTCTCTCCCTCCCCTTTGCACCGTCATGCATATGTACTGCCTGGTGTGTAGGCAACCCGGTGCGAGCGACGCCGTCCTCGAGCGGCGCGAGCTGCCTATAACGCCATCGAACGCGGGGGGGGGGGGGGGGCTCGAGCTGCCCTGCCCTTTCAGCCGCAGCGTCTGCCATTCACACCGCGCGCGGGGGAAGGCGCGTGGCGTGGCGTGGCGTGGCGTGGCGTGGCGCCGCGTATCCGCGAGTGCATCTTAATCGCCGTATCCGTGGACTGCGCGCTGTCGACGCCGCCCGCCTCTCAGAGCGGGCGGCCGGGCGGCCTAGCGACTGACATTTAGGAGAAAAAGGAGGAGAGAGGGTGTGACGAGTCGTGACAGGGTGTGTCACAGGGTGTGTCACAGGGTGTGTCACAGGGTGTGTCACGAACAGCGCGGGTTGTGCACCCCCCCCCCCCCCCCCCCCGCGTGCACCACAGGAGCCCGCCGTGCGGGGCGCGCGCAAAAGTCAGCACAAGTCAAGTCACTGGGGATCGTTGCCTAGTTGTCATGCTAATCAGTCGGCGCTGATGGGGAGGGAGGGGAGGTAGGGGAGCGGGAGGGGACACAGTTATGGCGCACACAAGTGGCGCGGGGCGGGTTTGCCAAAATATGGGCCGCAGTCGCAGCGTTCTTCGCCGCGGTTTGTTTTTGAGCGGGTATCCCCTTACCGTCGTGCCACCGATATGCGAGTAGTGGTAGGGGGTGGAGGGTACGCTCCCCCCCCCCCCCCCCTCAGCTCTCTCTCTCTCTCTCTCTCTCTCTCTCTCGCTCTCTCTCTCTCTCGCTCTCAGCAGACGGCACGCCGCACACGGGACTCCGGTACGCCCGCGCGTCCCCCCTCAAAGCCCCTGTAAGCCCCCCTCCAGCGTGGCGGGGCGTGGCGGGGCGTGGCGTGGCATTGGCCACCGATATTGCGAGGCTGGCTGGAGCTGGAGGCTGCGGCTGGAGCTGGAGGCCGGGCTGCGGGCCCTCTCCTAAGGGGGCGCCTCCCCATGCCGCACACTATTGTGTATTCAGAAAGTGACACACATTTTAGTGGCTTGGATCCACGGCAGCAGCGTGCGGCAGAAGCCCTCGCCACGCCCCGCCACGCCGCGCCCCGCCCCGCCACGCCCCGCCACGCCCCGCCGCGCCCCGCCACCCTAACCATGTTGTCTGTCGACAGCGGAGCAGGGAGGGCCGGAGCGCGGAGCGCGGTGGGAAGGGGTGACTTTTTAACTCTGCGGGATGGTGGCGCATACGAAATGTGCTGAATGAAGGCCCGAGCTGCATCCTCTTGCTGTTGTTGTTGTTGTTGTTGTTGTTCCTCTTGGCGCTCCCCTGCGGGGCCTTGCGGAGCCTTGCGCGGCGCGCGCCTCCCCGTCCTTGTCTAGCATGGATGTGTGTGTCTTGTTCGCAACTGTATTCGCACTCTGTCTGCCATGTTGGCACCCCCGTGTGTGTGTGTGTGTGTGTGTGTGTTTTGCTTTTGTTGTTGTTTTCGTGCTGCTCGGTGACGTGCACTGCGAGAAATGCTCTCTGCTGGAAGTCCCTCTCGCGCTGCAGCGGCGGCACGCGCTGCCGGAGAGCGCACTGGAGAGCGTCTCTCTGCTGGAGGCCGGCTGGAGGCCGGCTGGAGCCGCTGGAGCAGCGAGGAGGAATGAGCGCGTCGCGGAGCGTCGCCACGTCGTCCAGCCGGGCGATATGAGGGGCGCGTGTCGGCATGCTCCTATGGGCTGTGAGTGGTCAGTGCGCTCCGGCACACACACACACACACACACACACACACACACACACAGGCACCGCGCACCCGCACCGCCCTTGCCGTCGTCGTCCTCGCCTGGGGAGGTCCTCTGGTCTTCGGGGTCCTCAGCAGCGCTGCAGCCCTCTCCAGGCTCCAGAAATCTCACCAGAGTCCTATCCTCTTCTTCTCCGTACACCCGTCCAGACTGGGCACTGGCCCGCCACGGAGGCGGGAAATAACAAAAAATAAATACCAGAAGCGCCAACGGGAGCCGGGCCGCAGAGCTGCAGGGGACCTGGGCCAGGGCGGGGCCGGGATGCAGAGGGGCGTGACAGCGGCGGGCGGGGCGGGGCCGGGACTCCAGCTCCAGCGCGGCTCCAGCTCCAGAGGGCCCCGCGCCGGCACCGCGTCGTGCAGGTGATCCGCGGGGCCTCGGCGGGAACAGCTGGAGCGGCTGGAGAGCAGCGGGGGCCGGCCTGTCGGCGGGCCTGACGGCGGCGTCCCCAAATAATGAAAGATTTGGCGCGGTTTCGGAAAGGCAATCACCTTAAAAATCTCCCGCTGAAATTCCCCCCTCTCGATGGCCACCCGTCGTTTCCTGTGTAATTTTTCTCACCTGGAGGGGAACGCCGCCTGCTCCGTGGCTGCGCTGCGGCGATCAGGTATATATAAACTGTTTGTCATGGGGGAGCAACAATGTTTCAGAGAGACCGCGACACGGAACGTTTTATTCCCCCTCCCCCTCACTCACTCTCCCTCTCTCTCTCTCTCTCTCTCTCTCTCTCTCTCTCTCTCTCTCTCTCTCTCTCTCTCCTTCTCTCCCCGGATAATTATGACGTGCTTGTCGATCTGAGGCGCTGCGATCTGATCCGGCCCGAGGCGAGGTGAGGCGGGGCGGGCCAAGGCGCTGCCCGCGGCCACATCCCGTCTCTCTCTCTCTCTCTCTCTCTCTCTCTCTCTACTCTCCCCTCTCTCTCACTCTCCGTGCCGAGGAATAACTCTTTTCCGCATTTTTCGCAGCAAGCGGTCTTTCTCTTCATTATTCCCTCATTTTTCCTCGATGTTTTTTTTTGTTGTTGTTTTTAGGGCGGAGGATTGCAGAAATTTTCTCTTGTACCGCACTCTTTTTTTTTTTTTTTTGGGGGGGGGGGGGGGGGTCCGCGGCTGCAACGGGATCTTGTCGCTCTGCTCACGCGGATGGCCCGGTGCCTCGTCACAAAACACATCGCCGCGATGCCACTCACCGCGAGGAGCTGTGAGGCGTTCGGTCCTCGCGATTCCTCAGTAACTCGCCACGCTGTGTATATTGTATACACACACACTCGCGTGCATCTCCTTTTCCCCGCTCTTTAGGGCCCGGAGGTAGTGCAGGGCCGGAGGGGGGAACAAGGATTGGGGGGGGGGGGACTCCCCCGAGGGGCAGCGGGAACGCCTACCAGTTGATTGCAGGGGGGGTAGAGGGGCGGGGGGCTGGCCTATGTCGCGGGCCCCGCTCGGCTCTCTCACAAATCACGCTGGAATGTGTATCAAGTGGCCCGATATCCATCAGATGCCTCATCAGGGAGCGGGTGTGATGTTGTGATCCCTCACAGCAGGCCAGCCCTCCGCGGCGGGGCGGCCGCCTTAGCCAGCGGTGCAGCCAGCCGCGGTGCGGGTGACCATGCACTGTCCCGGGTTCGAATACTACCAAGCGCTCGCGGCATCACCGGATTTTTTTTTTTTTTTTGCCGCACACGCCTTTAGCAGCCTGCATTCGCACCGCTATGTACGTGGACAGCCCCGCCCCGCCCCGCACCAGCGCCGCACAACGCAGTGCCTCGTGCGGCGGCGGTCCTCCCTCTGTAATCGAGTGGGTCGTAACGCGCTGTTTAATTGCTAGGCGAGCCGCCGCCGCCGCCGCGACGGAACGGACCAAGATTGCTTTTCACGGTGGCCGCGGCCAATGCATACGTGATGCGGGTAGACAACAGAGCGCGGACCCGTCCGGTCCTGCCTGTGCGGCCGGCCTGTGTGCGCTGACCAGTGCGGCGGCGTGCGGGGCCTCTATCGCGGGGCACGAAGAACCCAAAGAGCCCCGCCGAGACCGGCGGAGACCCCGCCCTCCGCGCGGTCCGCGGCGTACTGTCGCGGGGCTGTCACCGCGTGCGCGGCGCGTGCGTGCCGCGTGCCGCGGACGGCGGCGCGCGAGAATCAATGAGTGGCCGTTTGACAAATGGAGGCTCCCGGGTGGTGCCGCGCTGTAACAACACACGCTGGCCGGCGCCGCGGTCGCCGCCGCCGTCCCCGCCTTCCTCCCTCCCTCCCTCCCTCCCTCCCTCCCTCCCTCCCTCCCTCCCTCCCTCCCTCCCTTCCGTCCGCCGCCGCCGTCAAGGAAAATGATGTAAATAAATCGGCGTCGATCAGGGGTCGGAGTCCGCTGCGGCTGCTGGAGGCGCTGGAGGCCGGCCGCTGGAGGGCGGCGGGCGGCGCGGACCTTGTCTGACCGAGCCACGCACCTCGGGCTCATCCCGGGCCAGAGGAGAGAGAAACACAGAGAGGGGAGAGAGAGAGCGAGAGAGAGAGAGAGGGGGGGCAGGGGGCCCTGGAGCTGAAAGCCGCCCGTGCTGCCAGCCCTGACCGTCCCGCCTGGCCGGGGGGTCCGGCCGGACAGCCAGGCAGCCGGGCAGGGCCCGGGCGTGTCGGGCCATTAAGCCCCTCACCTGTATTCCCGTCTCTGTCTGGCACTGGAGCCGCTGGAGCCGCTGGAGCCGCCCGTCCGTCTCCTGCACGCGCCGCCTGTCTCGTTACAGTACAGTGTGCCGGGCCCGGCCCATTCAAGGGACTCGGCCCGCCGGCAGCGCGGCAGCGCGGCAGCGCAGCGCCCCCCGCACCTCTCTCTCTCTCTCTCTCTCTCTCTCTCTCTCTCTCTCTCTCTCTCACACACACACACGCGCGCGCGCGGTCACACACATACACACACCGACGTCCTTGTATCGCCATCATCATCAACGCACGTGTGCAGATAAATTCATTACATGTCGCGCGTGGTGGAGCCGGGTTTTCGGACACACATTATATGGGAAAAAATAATGAAATAAAAAAAAATAGTTTTAAAAATATTTTGTTTGTTGAAATAATGTTGAAGTTGACGACTTTGATGTCGCGGACCGTCCTGTATAGGCCGACCAGTCGACGTCAAGAAATGTCCACCGAGAGGCGGGGCCGGGGCAGCTATATTGAGTGGCCTGTGCACCTCGGCCGCATGTGTGTGTGTGAGAGAGAGAGAGAGAGAGAGAGAGAGAGAGAGAGAGAGAGAGAGAGAGGGAGAAAGAGAGGGCGGGGACACCGCGGCCGTAAGCCGTACGTACAGCCGAGCCCCGGCGAGCTCGTTGCCTCGCCTGCGAATATTATTATTATTATTATTTTGCTGCGAATAAATTGAATTGGTTCCGCGACGGGAAATCCTTATAACGCAACGTGCAATGCGGCGGCGGCGGCGGCAGCGACAACGCGAACGCTTTGCTCATCAAATCGGCCCTGACCTCGGCCGGCGTGCTCCCCGCCCCGGTGCTTCTCTCTCTGTCCCTCTGTCTGTCTGTCTGTCTGTCTCTGTCTCGCTTCTTCTTGCGTATGTGTGTTATCCGTGTGTGTGTGAGGAGTCCGACCATGCGATGACAATGATGATGACGACGATGACTCCGCCTTCCGCTGCGTAGCGCCTGTCGGGTAGGCAACCCCCCGGCCTCAGCGCGCACGCCCGTCGTGCGGGCTGGCCTACCCCGGTGCTCGCAGGCGTTGTTGTGTCGCCCTCCCCTTGCCCATGTCTGTGTCCCATGTCGTGAGGCAGCTCCGCCCGGCATGAGAGCTGATGAGGCCAGCGATGGTGTGTGTGTGTGTGTGTGTGTGTGTGTGCGTGTGTGTGTGGCCGGGCTGCAGGGGACTTAGTCACGCTCTCTCCTTTGGCAGATGTGCTAATGGGATTAGGGGGGGGGGGGTCAGATGGTGTGCCGAGCCGCGCTGATGGCTCATGTCTGATCGGTGACATGATTATTATGTGGGAGGAGTGTGAGCCGCGCCGCTACTATCGGCCACCATCTCTCTCCCGCTTGGCACACACACGAGCCGTGCCGGGCCTTTCGTGGCGCTGTCTCTGTCGCTCTCGTGGGGTGTTCCATAAGGGAGCGAGGGAGAGATGCGAGAGAACGGTGTTCGGAGGCGTAGTGCTGTCTCTGTCGCTCTCATGGGATCCATAAGAGAGGGAGAGGGAGGGAGAGAGGGAGAGAGAGAGAGAGAGAGAGAGAGAGAGAGAGAGAGAGAGGTGACGGTGTTCGGAATATCAGCTTGCTGCTCCGGCCCACACCAGCCGCGCACCGAGGCGAATTTCGCCAGCAGCAGCAGCAGGCCAGCTCAGCACACACACACACACACACACACACACACACACACACACTCGCGGGCCGAGAGGAAGGAGCACCGCCGTCAGCCCCTGCGGACGCCGGGTAGGCCGGCCCGCGCTACACGCCTGCGCACCGAGGCTGAGGGGTTGCCTACCCGGCAGCTCACAGGCGCCGTCTGCGTGGCCTCCTGACCAGCCTGACTGCACCCCCCCCCCCCCCCCCCCCCCCCCCGGGCCTATGCGCGTATGCGATTCCGCGCGTGATATCGTGGTGCGCGTGCGTGCCGCGCCCGTGTCACGCGCGTGCCGGGGCCCCCCGCGGCGTCGCGGCGCGCACCTGTCGCGGCCGCGCAGCCCCTGCCAAGTGTCATTAGCCGCGTCGTGGCAGCAGGGCCCCCCGCGGCGCCCGCCCCGCGCTCCCGGCCGAGGCCCTTGCAGGCCGCCGCCGCCGTCGACGTCGTCGCCGTCCTGGCGGGAGGGGAGGGGGCGGGGGGCGTGTCTTTACCGGGCCACGAAGCTTCCGCACTGCTGAATCACGCCTTACACCTCGCTAATTGGTGAGTAATTATTGCAGACCCCCCCCCCCCCCGGCTCCTCCCTCCGCTACGCCCCGCTCCTCCTCGCTCACACACCTGGCCCGGGTCCAAACGGCGCTCAGCTGCCTTTGATGCTGCCCGGCCCTGCCCCCGCCCCGCCCCGCCCCGCCCTGTTGCTCTGCCAGCCGCGGCGTCCGTGCCGGCCGCCCTCCGCCGCCCTCCGCCGCCCTCCGCCGCCCTCCGCCGCCCTCCGCCGCCCTGCCGCCCCTTCCCGCACTATTTATGCCGTGGCATTCGGCGTTTCCCTCCGGCGCGGGGCTCCTGACGACGCCCGCTCCTGTTCCTCGCCCTGTACGTCGTCCTCGGCGTGCAGTTCGGCCCTTTGCTCCTTTTCCTTGTAGGCCCCCTCCCCCCCCCCCCCGCTGGTCCTGACGGTGACGCCCTGTCTGCACTTGATTCCTGCCCTCCCCCCTCTCCCCTCCCGGTCCTGGCGGACACACTCGGTAGATAGGGAAGGAGGGGGGGGGGGGGTCTCGATCACCCACTGAGAAAATACGCAATCAAAATGTTAATGAGAGCTCCCCCCGCCGCGCCTCCCCGCGCACCTCGCCGGCGACAAGTGCGCCCGGCAGCAGCAACTTGTGTTTTAATTGGTCCGTAACTTGCGCGTGCAAGACGGGGCCGGACGGAGGGACGGAGCGAGGGGGTCGTGTCAGGTGGCTTTCTTCCGTCGTTGCCGGAGAGTAAATAAAATAAGGTTTCGGAGACGAGGCGACGAGGCAGGGGACACCCCTCTGGCCGCAGCAAGTGCCGCTGCGTCCCCGTGCGGGTGACTGCCCTCTGCGGAGGTGGGTCCGCGGAACGGACAAAATATTGTTACCGAATTAAAATCATAGAAATCTTTGAGCAATCACAAACTTTAATATTTTTTCAAAAAATTAATAACAGTAAGAAAAAAACAAAATTATTTTTTCAGACCGCGCGCGGAATTTTATTTTTTGTGTGGACATTGGCAGAGCACGCTCGCATCGCGCTAGCCGTCGGCTTTTCCCCTACTTCCCGACTTTTCATGTCGTCGCCTCCCTGCCATTTCCCTTTTCTCCCCCCTCTCTGTCTCTCTCCATTTCCTCTCCGCCCCCTGCTGCACTTCTCCTCTCCCTCACTCTCTCTCTCACACACACACAAACGCGGGCGTGCGCACTTTTCCCGGGGGCAGTCAAGTCAGGAGGATTGTCGGGGGTTCGTCGCCGGGGCCGGGTCGGTGCCCGCATGGTATCGCCCCGCTATCGTTTGCCATCGGACGTGGAGGGCGGAGAGACGCGGAGCGCTGGAGCTGGACGCTGGAGCTGGCGCTGGAACCGGACCCCAACGCCGGGACACCCTTCCAACCGCAAATCTACCTCAGCTCTTCACATCCTACATAAATTACTTTTCTTCCAGGATGTATATTTTTTTTTCAGCTAGCCTAATATAATTTCAAATTCCAATTTTTTTCCCCTCCCTTGGCGTACAAGGTACTTTATCCATCTAGCCATCTATTCGCAGAGGCGGCACCGAGGCTCTCGAAGGGAAGAAACAAAAAAGAAAAACAGTCGTTATAATTGCACCGGCGCCGCGTCTCCCGCTCTCGTTTCCCTCTCACTCAGTCCTCCTCTCCTCTTTGCCGTTCACTTCACTTCAACGACTTTCCAGACTCGGGGAAAACTTGTCCATATCAAAAACATGGTCCCCCTCCACTCCCCTCCTCCCCTTCCGCCTCCCCCCGCCCCGCCTAGCAGCTAGCGCCTCGCTAGCGCCGCGCCGCGGCACTGCGGAGTGGTGCGGCGCCCTCCCTCCCCCTCCCCTCCCCTCCTCCCCTCCTCCCCTCCCACGGCCCGGCAAATGTTGCAATCCTGCCGCTCGGAAGTTGGATCGGCGAAGGGCGGGGGAAGGGGCGGAGAAAACACGAGAGAGAGAGAGAGAGAGAGAGAGAGAGAGAGAGAGAGAGGGGTTATAGTGCGCGGGGGGTAGCAGAAGTGTGTGTGTGAGAGAGAGAGAGAGAAGAGAGAGAGACAGAGAGAAGTGGTGGTGTTGTGTGCCGCGAGTGGTGAACGACGCTCGCCGGAAAGGATGGAGAATTTCTGATCTTTTATCCAAAAGACCAACAACAGGGGCGAAGCAGCGGCAGCCGCGGCGCGCGGCGCAAAGGGCTCGAGGAATACAAAGAGAAGTCGCCGGCAGGCGCCAGAGCAAGAAAGAGAGAGAGAGAGAGGGGGGGGGGCGAACAAGAAGAGTCGGTAGAGAGGGCTGGCCGGGACGGACGGAGGATGTCTGGTCGAGTTGTCGCCGGCAGCAGTAGTTTGGCCAAACTGTCTCGTCTTTTCGACGCGCGCGCGCGACGGAGGCGACGGCGGCGGCGGCGGCGGCGAAAAAATGGCGGACCTGACGCGGATCGGCGAGGAGGAGGATGGCGACGGCAAAGTGTAGGGGAGGGCGCCCGGCCGGGTAGGCAAGCCCGGCGCGCGGGAGTGTCGGGCGGGACAGCCTACCCGGCGGCCGCACGGCGCCAGCGCAGGCATCCGGGGGCGCGCCGCCCTCTCGCTCGCTCTCTCTCCCTCTATCTATCTATCTATCTCTCTATCTCGCTTGCTCGCTCTCTGTGGGAGCGTGTGCAGAGACTCGGACGTCTGAGACTCCTGACCACGACGTCGTCGCCCCCGGCGTCGCCCCGGCGGCGGCGGCGGCGTCGCCCCTCTCCCTCCTTTATCACACATTCCTACCTTCCGGTAGGTGGGGGGTGCGCGGCGGCGCGGCGGTGCGGCGGGGGACGCGGTGCGTCGCCGTCGTGGGGGAGGAAAAAGCAATGGGGCTGCATACCAGGCGTGCGTGCCGCGTGCGTTTGCCGCGCGCGTGGCGCGCGCGTGCCGGGGGCCGGCTGACCGCGACTGACGCGCGCCGCGCGCGCCGGCGGCGGCGCACTGGCGGACACCCCATCACGCCCCCGGGGCAGCCTCCGCCCCCGCCGCCGCCGCCCCCGGCCAGGTCCGGGGAGACGCCCTCAGATCATTGAGGCCTGCCCGGACGACGCGCCGCCGCGCTCCGCCGCGTCCGTACGCTCGCCAGCAAGCTCATCACACTCGGAAATTTCGGCAAAAAAAAATATAAGGAAAGAAACGGCTGATTAAATCTTTTCGGATGAGAACTGGCGGGGTGGTGGCGGCGGCGGCGGCGCCTGACAGGCGAACAGTGTTATCGGGCTCATCGCCACACGGCAGCGGCACGCGGCCGGTGATGGAGCCCGTGCCCCCGCGGCCTGCCGGGACTGTGCGGAGCGGGCCGCGGGAGTATTCGCAGTGGCTGATCTCTGCTGACGCGGGCCCGGCCGCCCTGCGTGGCGTGGCGTGGCGCGGCGTGGCGTCTGATGGCGGCCCTCCCGGCCTCGGTCCTTTGTAGCGCCACCCCTTTATTGCGGGCAGGTGCCGCCGCAGGACCGCGTATCTCGGGCGCGGCCCCGCCTCGGATACCCCCGCAGCCCCCGCGCAGCCCGGACCTGCGGCGGCTGCCTGCCTCTTGCTCTTTTGCTTTCTTGCGGCCGCCAGAGCCGAGCTTGATGCTGGAAAACCCTTCTCCTCCTCGCTGCCGGAGAAGCAGCAAACCTCAGCAAGCGGCGGCGGCGGCGGCGGCGGCGGCCCGCCCCGAATGGGGAAGGAGCTGCCGGAGCCGGCGGGGCCTTATTTCTGGAACGTTTTGGGACCTGCCTGCCTGGAAGCAGCTGCTGGAAGGATGGAAAGGAGGAGGAGGAGGAGGAGGAGGAGGAGGAGGAGGAGGAGGAGGAGGAGGAGGAGGGGGAGGGGAGGGAGGAGGAGGAGGGGGGAGGGGGGGGGGGAGGGGAGGGGCATCTGACGGAGCGCCACTTGCGCGTAATGGTTGGCTTCCCGTTCCAATCGCGACACGCAGTGCAAAGGCTACCCTTCCCCTCCACCCCCTCTTTGGCGCCACCCCGGACCGAGCTGCCGCGCTGCTGCAGCCGAAAGAAGAGAGAGATAGATAGATAGAGAACGAGAGGGAGAGCGAAGAGAAAGAAAGAGAGGGAAAGATGGTTCTTTTCCTGAAAAACTTTTCTCTCTCTCTCTCTGTACAATAACCGTAATTTGTTTATCCAAACATGACGCCGACACAGGGCCAGATCCGCGTGAAATTGGGGTACGACGCGGGTCTGGCACGACGGGCAGGGCCTCGACGCCGGCTCCTCGGCGCGCCGCCCCCCCCCCCCAGGTATCTCATCGGCCTGCCGGGCCGCCTGCCCCCGCTCCGGCAAGTGGCAAGAGTGTGTTCTCATCCCCGCCTCTCTCTCCCTCTCTCTCTCTCTCTCTCTCTCTCTCTCTTTCTCTCTCTCTCTCTCTCACACACTCTCTCCCTCTCTTGCATGCCTCCATATCTCGGCACCAGGCCGCCGCTCCCGCACTGCCCCTATCTCTGGTGCCGCCGTCCCCAGGTGGCGTGGCGCCGCCCCCTGCACGGCCCTGCAGGACGGCCCGGCCGGCCGGCCGTCTCGGGGTCCCCGTCGTCGCCCATGACCGGGAACGGTCAGCGCATATAACAGAGGAATGATCAATCAACAACGACAACAACAAAAAAAAAACAAGTCCCGCGAAGATTTTATGTTAATATTATGTCACTCTCGCAGACGCCGCCACCACCTTGTCGCGGACCGCCGCTGGGCATGTTGACCTGGAATAAACAGTAGTTGGGCGTGTCGAGGCGGGCGGCTTGCCTCCCTTCCTCCTCGATGACAAACTCCTCTGTGGAGCCTCTGTGGAGCCCTGCGCCGCTGCACCCCCACGCCGCCGCTTGCAGGATCGGCTTCGGGCCGTCGGGGGTTGCGGCGACTGCAGCAGGCGAACGCCCCGGCGATAGGCCGTTACGGCGATGCTTGTTCCTTAACGAGGGCCGGCGGCGCGGGGGCCGCGGGGGGCGCGGGGGGCGCGGGGGCCGCGGCGCCATCAGGTGCCGGTGCAACTGCACACGACGACGACGTCGTACAGTGCACCCCCGCGCCGGCCGCCGCGCACCCTCCCGCCCCGTCGTCCGTCGTGTAGGTCCCGTTCTCCTCCTTCGAGGCCGCCACGAACGGCCTCGCGTCTGGCGGCGGACGCGGCCTCCGGGTTTTCCTATTTTCATATTTTTCGTGAGGAGAAGGGCGCTTGCTTTGGTTCAGTCGCAGATCGTGCGGGTGGCGTTTCTTTCGCTCTCCTTCCTCCCCTCAAGGTCGGGGGGGGGGGGGGGAGATTTATGGAGATGAGGGATGCCCCGGTCCTGCTTCCCCCCCCCCCCCTCCCCCTCCCCACCATCCCTCTTCCTGCCGAAGAGTCCTGCTCAAGAAGGACTCTCCACAACACTCACTTTTCACTCATTCCCTTTCTCGCGCTCGCCCTCTCGCCCCCAACGACGCGGGATGCGGCGCTGTCCTTAGTGTGTGTGTGTGTGTGTGCGTGTGTGTGTGTGTGGTGGGTCGGCAGCACAGGCTTTATGTGCCGTAGGCCCGGAAGGGACTCCCCCCTCCCCCTCCCCCTTTCTGCACAATCTGACGCGCACACACACACACACACACAAGCAGCAGGGGTATTTCTTGAGGGATACGGGGAGGTGGGGGGGGGGCGGTGGACGTTGTATGTATATTAATCGGAGCACTTTTGCTGCATGTCGGTCCACGATTATTTTAATCAAAGTATCCGAAATGTATTCGGAGATGGAAGAAAGAGGGGAAGGGGGGGGGGGGGGGGGGGAGGGGCGCAAGTGCATCCGAATGTCATCAAAAGAGGAGTTAGCGGGCGGAGCGGCGGTGCCTGGTGTGGTGGAGGGGAGGGGGAGAGGGAGGGGCGGAACAATCATTTAAGGTTTCGTAACGTTATTGCTTTTCATGTCTTTAATTACTGTCCGAGAAAGAGAGGGAAGAAGGGAGAGAGGGAGAGAGAGAGAGAGAGAGAGAGAGAGAGAGAGAGAGAGAGAGAGAGAGAGAGAGAGAGAGAGAAAGAAAAAGGGGGAGGGGGGGGGAGGTGCTGAGGCCGGGATCGACACACCATGCAGGCAGAAGCGGAGTTCTGCCGCACAGCGCGGGCGGATGACCGGAGATAGCGAGGTGTGCGGGGGTGGTGGTGGGTGGCCGTTTGTGGTCGTGTCCTCCCTCTCCCTCCCTCTCCCTCCCTCTCTGTACCTCCCCCCCCCCCCCTGCCCCCCTCTGCGCCCGCCGCTGCTGCGACGGCTTTGGGCCATTAGCATACCTGTCCGCGCCGCTCTGCGCCGCGCTCTGTGCTGCTGCTGTGTGTCCTGCGAGCTGAATCGCACCTCCCCCCCCCCCCCCCTTACCCTCCCTCCCGCCCCCCGGTCCCCGTTTCGCGTGTAAAATCCTTTACTTACCACGGACGGCCTCTGCCACACGCTCGGTGGGGCTCGGCTCGGCCTGACGGGCTCGGTTGTGGCCTCTGCCCGTGTCTCCGTGGGCCCCGCGCACGGGCGTCACCTCTCCGCGCAGCGCCCATGACTGACCAGAGCCGGTATAATGACCATGCAGCTCTCTCTCTCTCTCTCTCTCTCTCTCTCTCTATCTATCTATCTCTCTCTCTCTATCTCACTCTCTCTCTCTCTCTATCTCTCTCTGTCTCTATCTCACTCTCTCTCTCACTCTCTCTCTCCACAAGTCCGCTCCGACTGGCATATTGTGACGCCACACGGCGACTTAGCGGCTGTCGGCGTTACCGGGCCCCCCCCCCCCCCCCCCCCACTCACTCGCGGACCCGGCGGCGGGGGCCTTCTGCTGAGTTGCATAAAATTTCCAATACGGATCCCATCCCATCTCATCCCGTCCCAAACCCATCCCGCTCACACACACACCGCCAAGCGCCAGCCAAGCGCCAGCCAAGCGCCAGCCAAGCGCCAGCCTGCTGGTCCTTCTGCGGCCCTCCCTCCCGCGTGGTCCTCATCCTGCTGACGCATGCGGACCCCCCGCGGACCCCCCCGCGGACCCCCCGCAGACTCCCCCCGCGGCCCGTCCCTCCCCCCTCCCCGCCCCCGCGCTTCTTCGCGGATATGTTCTGGTTTCTTGCATTCGCATCTCCATCACTTATGAATCAGCCGGGTTGCGGGCCGGCCGGACCGGCCGTGTCGAGGCTCACACAGCGTGCGGTGTGTGTGTGTGTGTGTGTGTGTGTGTGTGTGTGTGTGTGTGTGGAGGAACAGATGAGATGGTCTTTCTTTCTGTCCTATATGAGTACAGCCACCTGCGGGGAATGGCCTGCTCCGCCGGCCCGCACCGCGGAGGAGAGGCAGCAGAGGGCGAGGAGGCAGTAGGACAGCACAGGGAGGGGAAGAAGAAGGGAGGGAGGGAGGAAGGGAGGGAGGGAGGGGAGGCAGGAAATTTGTGAGGAGGAAAAATGTGAGGAGGCGGCGGCGTCGGCGACAAGGTGCGGCCGAGTCTAGCTCATCACGGCGGGGGGTCCCGGCCGCGCCCGCCGCGCAGCGCCCGCACCGCAAACGCATTCAGTGGGCTAAGCGGTGCAAATTTGTGGCGCCTGGGATAAGAAGCAGAGAGAGAGAGAGGCGCTCAAATTAAAGTGGAGTGGAGCAGCGTGAGGCGAGAGAGAGAGAGAGAGAGAGAGAGAGAGAGAGAGAGAGAGAGAGAGAGAGAGAGAGGGGGGGGGGGGCACGCCACACCCCCGGCCGCGTGCACCCTCTGCCGCGTCCGCACAAGTGTTCTTTATGCCCCGGCCGGTGGGAGGGGGGGGGGCGTGCGAGAGAGACAGAGAGGGGGTGGCGGTGGCTGCGGGGGGCGCCAAACTTCTCTTTCTTTTTATTTGCTTTGGGGAGGAGCAGTTTGAGCAAGTGTTGCGACCTCATCTAGTAGCGGCGGCGTCGGCGGCGTGGGGCGGCCTGCCTGCCTGCCCGCCTGCACAAGGACAGTCGTGGCGTGGCGTGTCGCGGCGTGGCGCGGCGTTGGCGTCACGGACCTCCCTCTCCCCGGCCGCCCGCGCCTGCCTGCCGCCGCCCCGTCTACTCGCCCTTTTATTGCGGCCTATTTTCAAATTTCACCGTCCGCCCGAGGCCGACGGCGTCGCACCAGCCGTCGCCTCCAGCCGCGCCCCAATGTGTCCAGCCGGCCTGCCCTGGCCCTGCACCTCCGTGCCGACCACAGGCATGCAGCGGCACCGTCACTCCTCCGGTTTTTATCCTGCCTCGACGGTAAATTGGCGTTATTGGCAGTCCGCGTCCCGTCCCGGCGGCAGTCTGACCCCCCCGGCTAATGAAAAGCTCCGCCGACTACGCTGTCGCCCGCCGCAGCCGCCGCCACGTGCTCCAGTGCAGCGGGCGCGGCGCGGTGGCGGCTCTTCTCGGCGGATGTATATGGGAGGGGCGGCGGCAGCGGCGGCACGGGGATATCACTTGCTTCTTTTCAATCTCGGCTCAGTCCGTGGCGCGGCCCGCCCCCGCCCGCCCCCGCCCGCCCCCATCCGGGCCCTACGCAGTCCCGGCCGAGCCCCCCCTGGAGTCCGCGGGGGCCCCACTCCCACTGTTTACCCGCCGCCCCCAATGAGGCAACTTGCCTCGTATTTTGCGCACCATTGCGCCGCGCTGCTGTTGTTGCTGCTGCTGCCGGGGCGGCGGCAGCGACGGCCCCCCGCGACGCCCCCGTCGCACCCCCCGCAGCGCGCCCCATAACAACCCCCCTCCCCTCTCCTCTCATCCCCCCGCCGCTCGTTCTGCTTGGCGCGCTGTTCCGCATGGATCATGTTTCTGTTTTCTCATCGCCTCCCGCGCGCGGCGTGCGCAGCCAGCATCGCAGCCCGGCGCCCGGAGCCCTTCGGCCCTGTACTGTTCTTGGAGGGGCTGCGCCGGCCTGGAGCCGGGCTGGAGCCGCTCCGGAACTGGAAGTTTCCCTCATCCAGCAGCGGAGCCCGGCCCGGAGCCGACACGGCTAGCCGAGCACAGCCTTGAGTTTTCTCTCGCCCGCTCCGCGCGCCGCCGCCGCCGCCGCCGCCGCTGCCCTTCCATCGCGCCTTGCCTCCCCGACCCCTTCCGATTCCACTCGACTCCACGCTGATCAGAACAAGGCTGGCCCGGAAGGGCCCGACCACGGCGGGCGGGGGCGTCGGCCGAGAGCCGAGCTGGCCGTCGGCGTCGGCGGCGTCCTCTTGTCCCCGAGGGGCCGCCCTGCCCTTCCCGCATCGGCGGGGTGCCCTTCTCCCTCCACCGGCGCCGCCGCCGCCGACGCCGTGACCCCGTCCCCGGTCCCCGGCCCGCCTGGTCTGTTATTCCGAAAGGGATCTCCAGGGGCTGGCGTCGCGCATGCTGACGCCGCCGCCGCTGCGGAGGCGCTCTGGAGGCCAGGCGGCTGATTCCGAAGACCACCTCCCTGTCTCTGTCTCTCTTGTAGGGTGCTCCTTAAAAGAGTGAGAGAGAGAGACAGAGAGAGAGAGAGAGGGCCGGGAAGATCCGACGGTGTCCGGAGTGGCCCTGGAGGCGCGGCTGGACCGGCTGCCGGGCGACACGACCCCGCGCGCGCTCGGTGCGTCCAGCGGCTGCGGCTGCGGAGCGGACGCCACGCTCCTTCCCTTCTCCTCCCCTCCCCTCCCTCCCCTCCCCTCCCCTCCCTCCCCTCCCCTCCCCTCCCTCCCCTCCTCTCACCGTGTCGACAGAAACACGGCGCCCGTCCTTTGCTCCGGCGGCCCGGCCTTGTTAATAAAGCAAAGGTGAAGTGGAGCTAATACTCCCGGCCCGGCCAGCCCTCCGCCTCGCCCCCCCCCCCCCCGCGGCGGCCCCCGCCTGCAGGCTCTGCATGTCGTCGGCGGGGACGGCGGCAGGGCCGTGCCGCAGCACCCCGCGTCAGCGGCGCGGGGCCCTCCGTTGTAATGAGGATTGAAGAACAAAGGGACTGTCGCCTTGTCGCGCACCGCACCCTACGCGCGGGGGCTCTGCGGGGGCCTCCGGGGGCGGTATCTGGACCTCCTGCAGAGGCAGGCGTGTCGATTTGTCGCGCGCGCACCACCCGCTACCGGTGTACGGCGGCACGGCGGCGACGGTTATACGGCAGTGCTCTCTCGCTCGCTCTCCGCCTCTCTATCTCTTTCGCTCTCTATCCCACCCTGCCTCTCTCCGTCCCACTCTCTCCCTCTCTCTCTCTCTCTCTCCTCTCTCTCTCTCTCTCTCTCTCTCTCTCTCTCTCCTTCTCTCTCTCCCTTATTTGCGATATTGTTATTCCGAGTGCGACTCTTCTTGTGTTCCCGCGGGATTATATTACCCACCAAACCCTCCGTGCCCCGCAACCCCCCCACCCCCACCCCCACCCCCGCCGCCAGCCACCCCCACGGCAGCGCGGCAGCGCAGCCCGGCCGGCGCCAAGCCGCTGCCGCTGCCTCTGTCTCTCTCTTCCTCCCCCTTCTCTCTCTCTCTCGCTCTCGCGGCGTGCGGTGCGGCGGCGGCGGTGGCGGCTCGCGCGTCGTTTGTAATAACAGCGTCCACCACTGCCGCCGCCGCCACCGCCGCCGCGCGTCCTCCTGCTAGGCGTCAGTGAGGAGGACGCGAATAAAAAAAAACAGAAGGAAAGAGAGAAAAACTAAAGCAGGATCGGGGGAGAAAAAGAAAAGGAAAGTGAGAAAGGTTACAAGTGCAGACGGACCGCGACCACCGCCACCACCGCCGCCGACAACACCGGCTCCGATGGGCGGCCGGCGCCGCGCCGTAGATCAGGGGGAATGAAAGAAAGAACGTTATGATGGACTCCATATTGCCATCCGTCCCGAGTGGAAAAGCTTTTTCAATATCTCCCCCACCACCTCTCCATATTCCTCATGTTTCTTTCGTTGGCCCCCGGTATTTTTTTTTTTGCAGTAGGAAAAGTGCGATAGTGTGTGTAAGAGAGAGAGAGAGAGAGAGAGAGAGAGAGAGAGAGACAGGAGGGGTGGGGGTGGAAGCCGCTGTAATATTGCCCGCGCTGACGCCCGTGTGGAAAATCGTTCATTTCGGAAGCCGGCGCGGAGCCGTGTCGTACCTTTGCGCTTCTTTCTTCGGGGACGTCGCGCCGCTTGTGCAGCGCTGTGCCCTTCTTTACTCCCATCTCGCAATTGCACCTCATTTTCCACAATTTTTCCTTTTTCTTTATTTATTTATTTTTTCGGTGGGGAAGGAGACCTGACTTTACTCCGCTGACAACTGCACAGCTCGGCACATCAGCGCAGCACCGCGCTGCCGCACGTCGCTTCGCCCCGCGCCGCGTCCCTGACCGCGCTGAAATATTGAGAGTTTGCGTCCGTATTCAAAGCCACGGCGGCCCGCGCCGGGCTTTCGCACGCGGCCGTGTGGTGCGGCCTCACTGCTGCCGAGTGCTCTTGCCTCCGCTGAGGGTCCGTTCGTAAGCTGCGTCACTTCAGCGGTCACTCTCTGACACCCCCTCCCTCCTCTCTATTTTGTGACCATCGGCCCCTACCGCCACCCCTACAAAAATTATTTACGTAGCATATGAACGTCCCCTAACACGAGTTCCATAGCGCTCACGTGTTGTCTCGCATGATATGATTTCGCGTCTCTTTCTGTACCTCTTCTCCACCTGCTCTTCCTCTCTCTCTGTCTCGCACACACACACTCTCTCTCTCTCTCTCCCTCCCCCTCTTCCCTTTCTGCCCCCCCCCCCCTTCTCTCTCTCTCTCTCTCTGTCGGGTGGGCAGCGGCAGAGGTATTTGGGCGTCTCGCGGCCAACACCTCGATAAATGATGCAGCCCATCCCGGGCCGGCTGGGCCTGGCCGCGGCTGGCACACCCCTGGCTCCAGCGCGGCTCCAGCGCAGCTCCAGCCGGCTCCAGCCCAGCTCCAGCCCACAGCGTCGCCTCCTGCGTCCCAACCCTTTCCCCCCGGCTGGCCGCCGCTGCCGCCGCTGTTTCTTGTTCTTTCCGGCTGCGCCGTGCCGCCTGCTGGGCCTCTGCCGCCGCCACTGCTGGCGCTGGTAGTGCGGGGCCCCGCCGGCCCGGCCCAGGGCCTGCTGCATTTTTCAGGTCCACGTGCTGCCACGGTTCTCGGGCGCGCGGGCGCTCCGGATGCGGAGGAGGGGGCGGTGGTGGCGGGGGGTTGGTGCGGGGCGTTGGCGGGGCGTTGGCGCGGGGGTGGTGACAGGGTTGGCGCGGTTTGCAGCGGCGGCAGTGGCGGCCGTGACTGCGCCTTGCCACCACTGCCGGTTCGTTTCTGTGCGGCAGAGTCGAGAATAATGCACGAGCAGCGTCGGCGCGCCGCTGCAGCCGTCGTGCCGCTGTCGGCGGTCGCGGCGGTCGCTGTTGTTGTCACCGCGCGGCTTATCTGAACGCACCCCAAAGTGTAACGCGGGCCGCCCGCGCGCGCCATTTATACCGACACTACCCACACGTTATACTCTGCAGTTATTACTTTACATATTAAAGAGAAAATAAAATAAAAACAGTTTAAAAAAAAAAGGGAAACTGGAAGTAAAGTGGCGTCCGGATTTTTGTTTTACTTCGGTCGGTGTAATTTTCGAGTCGATTTACTCGGCCGCTGCCGCCGCCGCCGCCTCGCTTTGGCAGTCGTTGGGAGATGATGGACAGGTTGGATCGGACGGGTTTGCCGCCGCCGCTGCCGCCGCCGCCGCCGCCGCCGCCGCCGCCGCCGCCGCCGCCGCCGCCCGGTGGCTGGGCCCCACTCGCTCCCTGCTGCCGACCCTCCTGACCCACGTGTCTCAGGCGGCGGTGCAGCGCAGGTGCAAGCCGCCGGCGCTCGAGGACGGCGCCGGCGGCACGCCGCTGACCGGTTCTCCTCCGCCGCCGCCGCCGCCGCCGCCGCCGCCGCCGCCGCCGCCGCCGCCGCCGCCGCCGCCGCACCGCGGAGCCTTGGTTGCCTCTTCGCCCCGCCCCGCCGCTGCATCTCTTATTTTCGGGGCGGGCGCAAGTGAGAGAGTGAGAGAGAGAGAGAGAGAGAGAGAGAGAGAGAGAGAGAGAGAGAGAGAGAGAGAGAGAGAGGGGAGGGGGGAAAGAGGAGCGATGAGGTGGATCACCGTCGGAACGCGGAACCGATCCAGTACAGTATTGTGTGACGGGGCGTCAAGTTTCCAATTTCTTCATCAGACAGCCCCCTCTCCACAATTTTTCACGGTCGCTTTCTTTCTTTCCTCCTTTTTTTGAGCGAGAGAGAGAGAGAGAGAGAGAGAGCAGGTGCGAAAGAAGCGCAATATCGCAAGTTGATGCCGGCCAGGGGGTTTTACACTGAATATAAACTTTTCATGAAAATTCCCTTTGAAGTACCTTGGATTTTTCTGGAGGAAAAGGAAAAAGGAAAAAGAACGATAGGATGGGAGATTCTGAACAGTATTTTTTTTTCGGTGCAATACAACCCCGTCACCAAAATGCCGCGAACAGCGCTGCAACCGTAATGAAGCCACTGTTTGTTTACGTCTCCTCCTCCCCCCGCCCTCACATAGGTAGCACCACAGGTATAGGCGCCGCGAGAGAGAGAGAGAGAGGACCTGATTTATTTTACGACGCCGAGTGATGGGTTCCAGAGCTGCCCCTCCCTCCTCCTCCTCCTCCTCCTCCTCCTCCTCCTATCCACCTCTCTGCGGCCCGGCCCGCGCCTCATAACAGAGAGCTTTAACTGATTGACCGCCATTTTATTGGACGAATATTTTATCGGTTATGGCCGATTTGGAGCCCGTAACACCCTGTTAACTGATGCCGGCCTCACGGGCTCGGGTGCCCGGGTACTTTATGTTACGGCCGACACGCGTGGCTTATAATGCTGCCGCCCCGGCTGCCGCTAACTGATTCGGATTGTTATGCTCTGCGTTGTATTTCATGCACAGCACACACACACACACACGCTTACGCACACAAACGTGCTGCAGAGGTACGTTCGATATTTATGTCAGAAGCGACTATGTAAGGGTTTTTCGGCGACAGAAAAATTATTTCGATCCCCAATATCGGCGTCGAGATTTTTATTTATATCTCTTTTGACCTTAAAAAAAAAGATTTCGGTAAATTACTGGCCGCATAAGCGGCTTGTTTGTTCTAACCGCCTTTAATGATAGTAAAATATCTACGAGGTGCCGCGCGAATTTTTTCCCCCCTCGCGCTCTTTACCGACGTCGCCGTTTTTTCTTTCTCCCCGGCAGTTCGTGTCACCGCCTTGTGTCGCGTGTTCTCGCCTCTGAAATTGCTGCGCGGCGGCGGCGGCGGTGGCGGTGTGTTGTCTCCTGATTGCTCTGATGCTGTTGTCGTCTGCTCCGCGCGGCTCGCTCGCGGCGCGCCACACTCCGAGAGTGGTAGGTGCTTGTTAAATGAATGGGCGCCCATCCGTAATTTTATGGCGGCACTGCAAATCAACTCTCCGTGACAGCTCGCGCCGCTCGCGGCTCGAGGGCGGCAGGGAGCCGCACCGCACGGCACCGCACCGCGCACGTGCTTCCCGCCGCCGGAACCGTCCGGCCCAGCGCGGCACGGCGCCTGCGGCGGCCGGGGTAGGCCAGCCCGCACGGCACGCGTGCAGGGCGTACCTCGACATTGCCTAACGCTGCAGGCGCTTTTTTGTGCGCACCCGGAACCGGAGCCGGATCCGGGTTTGTCGGGAGAGAGAGAGAGAGAGAGAGAGAGAGAGAGAGAGAGAGAGAGAGAGAGAGAGAGAGAGAGAGAGAGAGAGAGAGAGAGAGAGAGAGAGAGAGAGAGAGAGAGAGAGAGACCCCGCCGTGCGCGGTGCGGCCGGTGCAACAGTGTTCCACGGGGAGTGAAGTGAGTGTGAATGGAGACAAATAGCCCTCACGCCTCGGCTTCGGCTCGAGCCTTGTTGCGGTAGGGCCGCGTGCCCGGTGTTTTGCCGCGTGCGAGAGAGACATATTGCCCGCGCGCTCTCCCTCTCTCTCGCTCCTGTGGGGGCGTGCCGTGCCGGTGGCGCGGTGTAGCCTGTGGAGCTCCCTCTCTGGCTGACAGATTGTGTTGTGACAGCTGCGAGCTCCCCGCCGCGCCGCGCCCCGCCCCCACGGCCCCCGCGGCCCCCACGGCCCCCACGGCCAACCCCTGCCCGCCGCCTTGACACTGACGGATGCCTCGCCGCCCCCACCCTCCCGGGCTCCCGACCTGCCCCAACCGCGGCCACCGCGACCTCCTTGCACCCGCCGCCACTTGTCGTCGGCCCGAAGCCCGCCGCTCCAGTCTGCCACCGGCGTCCCCGCAGCACCCGCAGCACTCCGTCACTCACTCACCTTCCTGAGCACGGCCATGAGCGGGCTGCGGAGCACGGAGGCCTGCCGCCGCTGCCGTCGCGGTGCTGCTGGTCCCGGCCGGCCTCGGCCCCGGGGGACTCCGCCGGGCACCGCCCCTCCACACGGCCTCGTCTGCGGCCCTCACGGCCTCCTCCCGTCCTGTCCGCAGCTCCGCAGCTCCGACATCGACGCCGTTGTTTTGTTCCTTCCTGCCGCCGCACACATGCAAAGTGACTTCGGCGCGGCACGGCGGACGACACGACGGCATCGCCGCTGCCCAATAATGATTCTGAGCTGTGTGGCCTCGGAGTCGTGTCGTGTTGTATCCGCTGTCGTTGATTTGAATGCACCCCTTTCCTGCGCGGGCTGTGTGTGTGTGTGTGTGTGTGTGTGTGTGTGTGTCGTCTCGCAGGGCGGGGCGGGGATCGACTCAATAACGTATGCTGTTGTTGGCGCGCTCTGCACCAGCTCCAAGCAGCGGCGGCGGGGGCCGCACGGGGCTGGGCCTTCTGTTTCCACTTGTGATTTTGATCTTGTCCGCGCACGTCTCCTCCCCCTCCCACCCTCCTCTCTCCCTCCTGAGCCAGCCTCTGCAAACCGCCGCAAGCCACCGCGCCACACCACCCCCAGCCCTGGCCCCAGGCCCCAGGCCCCAGCCGCGGCAGCGGTGCCGGCCCGGCGACCCCGTCCTACCCCGTCCCCGTCCCTGCAGCGCCCCGCCCCGCCCCGCTCGGCTCGACTCGGCTCCGCAACCCTTGGCAGCATGGCGAGGCACGCCGAGGGAGAAAAGCTCTCTCTCTCTCCCTCTCTCTCTTTCTCTCGCGCTCTCTCTCTCTCCCTCCCAGCACCGCGCCACACGCCGCGCCTCCCCCGCCCGTGCCTTCTCTCTTCATCCCTCTGAAATGTCCTCTCCAACTTTCAACATCCCCCTCCCTCTCCCGCCGCCGCTCCCCCGCCGCCGCTCCCCCGCCGCCCGGCTCCCGGCCCTCCCCCACCACCTTTTAATCAGACCATTTAAATGCACACGGCGGCACCAGTCTTTCAGATTACAATCACCGGGGATCCGCCGCCGCCGCCGCGGCAGCAGCAGCGCCGCGGAGTGGCCGCCGCCGCCACCGCAACAGCAACAGCGGCGGCAGCGGCATGGCGCGCGGCGCGGCGCTAGCGTTGCATATCACGTTATGAATCTTTGCTGTTGTTGTTGTTGTTGCTGCTGCTGCTGCTGCTGCGTGTTGTCGCTCGGTTCGACGCGCCGCCCCACAGCTCCCCGTACCGTCCGAGAGATCTCACTCGCCTCCCGCCGCGGCCACGGCGGCCACCACGGCGCACGCGGCCGCCCGCCGGGCTCCGGCCGCGCCGCTCCGTCCCGTCAATTAGGTTTCGTTTGCCTTGTTACCCTCCTAAGTGTGTAAGGGAACGCGGCGCGGCGAGGCTGACCCGACACCCTGGCAGTGCGGCGGTGCGAGGCGCCTGCTGGGTAGGCAGCACGGCCACATGGCCGCCCGGCGGGCTGGCCTACCCTACGGCGTCAGGGGTCGCCGTCGTCGTCGTCTCGGGAGGCCCGCGAAAGAGAGACAGAGACAGACAGAGAGACGGGGTTCTCGTGGTTTGGACGCACCCGAGGTTGCGTGCGCGTCATCCGGCTTCCGGCGTCAGTGTCCGGTCAGTGTCCGTGCCGTCCGCGACGCGGGTGGCTCTGCAGGACTGATTCCGAAGGGTCGTTTCGTCTCTCTCTCTCTCTCTCTCTCTCTCTCTCTCTCTCTCTCTCTCTCAAGGGACGCCCCGCATGAGTGCGACCGAGACGGAGCTACGGAGCGTCTCTTCGGACTCGGCCCGCTGCCCGGCTCTGCCCGGCTCTGCCTGCATTCTTGGCTGCATTCCGGGCGGCGCCGAGGGTGCCGAGGGCGGCCGAGGGTTGGTCTCGTGCTGCCCCGGCCCGGCCCGTATAGCAATGACAAGAGGGGACTGGAGAGGGTGGATGTTTCTTAAACCTATCGATGCTCTCTTGCCGCCTCCCGTCCCGTCCCGCCCGGGCCCTCCCTCCCTTGTGAGCAGTCGAGTCACCCTCCGCCCTCCCCTCCCCTCCGCGCCCCCGGCGGCGTCGGCTGTCGGTCCGGCCTTGTCGGTGTGCTGCACTCCACCCACGAGCGCTCAAGTGGTCGCCCCTGCCTCCCTGCCCTCCCGGCGCCGCCACGCCGAGCCACCCTCGCCGCGCGCGCCGCCCCGCAGCCCCGCCGCCCCGCCGCCGGGGGTGGTGCTGCTGAGAGGGTCCCGTCCCAAACTAACTCGCTTCATTCAACAGGGACCATCGCTGACTTAATGAAACGTTAAAAGATTAGACGCCGCGCGCGCCGCGCGTTGTGACGAGGGGAGCCGAGTGGCCGGGGGATGCGCCGCCGACGACGCGGCTCCAGGATGAGGGCCAGGATGACGAGGATGAGGGCCAGGATGTGTCCTGACGGCGACCCCCCTGCTCTCTGTCCGCAGGTGATGTAGCGGCGGCGGTGGCGGGATGATGCAGGACGGCAGCGTGATGGTGACGCAAGGCTACGACCCGGCCGCGGTCGGCGGCGGCGCGGCGGTCGCGCCCGGCCACGACGCCTTCCACCAGCTGGACCAGGCGCAGTTCGAGGCGGACAAGCGCGCCGTCTACAAGTGAGTATAGCGAGTCACCCTGAACTCCTCGCCGCACGTCTGCGGGGCCCCGGGTACTGACGCGGCCCCCGACTCTGCCTGCAGGCACCCCCTGTTCCCGCTGCTGGCTCTGTTGTTCGAGCGGTGCGAGCAGGCCACCCAGTCGGCCGAGTGCCCCAACTCGGACAGCTTCAACATGGACATCCAGGCCTTCGTGCAGCACCAGGAGAGAGACCGCAAGCCCTTCCTCATGGACGACCCCGAGGTGGACGGCCTGGTGAGTAGCGGAGCAGCGAGCGCCGCCTGTGTTATGCTAGGGTGCTGTGGTGCTAAGGGGCCCCCTCCCCCTCCCCCCGCCCTGCGTGCTTCCAGATGATCAAAGCGATCCAGGTGCTCCGGATCCACCTGTTGGAGCTGGAGAAGGTGCAGGAGCTGTGCAAGGACTTCTGCAACCGGTACATCACGTGCCTCAAGGGCAAGATGCAGTCCGAGAACCTGCTGCGGTCCGACTACGCGTCCAGCTTCGAGCACAACAACAACAGCAGCTGCCACTCCAGCGAGAGCGGCTCCCCTCCCGGCCCCCTGCCCAGCTACCCCACGTCCCCCCACGGGCCCGGCCACCTCACGCCCGCATCGCCGCACCACGTCCAGGTGAGTTAGCGCGTCAGCGTAGTGGAGTGGGGCGCAGGGAGCCGGCCGAGGACTTGGCCCCGAGGACCCGGGCGGCCAGGGCGGGGAGGGGGCGGGTCTTGTAGTTGGAAGGCGTTGGAGTACGACGAACACCTTGCTTGACAGGTGGTGTCCTCTACAGGAGGCGGCGGCGGCGGCGGCTGCGGTGGTCCGGGGGCCCCTTCCCCACAACTCCAACAGCAACAGCAGCTCCAGCAGCCACAGCAGCGCTACCCTGGCCATGTCGGGGGTACCGGGGCCGCGGGTCCCGGGTGTGGAGACCTGCTAGGCGGCGTCGGCACGGGGGCGGTGACGGCGGGGTGCTACAGCCTGCCGCACTCGCCGGCCACCCCTCCGTCGGCGTCCATGTCGGTGCCGGCGCAGGCTGCCGGCGCAGGGTCGGTGGCCATGGCTGCCCTGCCAGCCATGCCCCAGGGGGCTGCGGGGGCTGCGGCGGCGGGCATGCCGGGCCTGGCGGTGCCCCCCGCGTCCCCCTCCCCGGGCCTCATCCACGGCGGCACACCGCTCTCCCAGATCGGCGCCAACCCCTTCCCTCCGCCGACGGAGAACAGCATGCTGCAAGGTGAGGGACACCGGTGCGCCGTCCCATGCCAGTAGTTTCATTCTCTCCTTCGAAACCTTTCCCAACTAATCTTCCCACCTCAACCCCTCAAAATACAAATTTCATTACTTTACTGTTTTGTTTTTTTTAAATTTCAGGACTATCACCATCACCCACGTCGCCAGGATCAGGAGATGACGATGACGACTTCCTAGGACGGGGCAAGAAGCAGAAGCGCGGTGTCCTCCCCAAACATGCCACCTCCATCATGCGCTCCTGGTTGTTCCAGCATCTTGTGGTGAGTTCGGGGACTGGTAATGGTTCACTCAAATGTTAATGAAAGCCTCTCCCATGCTAACAAATGTAACATTCTCTACTTTCATATGCCGTTAGTTTATTGTTAATGTGAGTTTCTGTTTCTTGTAGCACCCGTACCCTACTGAGGATGAGAAGCGGACTATTGCTGCTCAGACAAATTTAACATTGCTGCAAGTGAATAACTGGTTCATAAATGCAAGACGACGCATTCTCCAGCCCATGCTTGATGCTTCCAGTTCAACTGATCCTACAGGTAAAGATCTGTTTATAAATGTATTTTTAAACTTAAAATTATTAAATCCATTCCTATTCTCTTTTTATTCTTTTCTTCTATTCATAAATTTCTGTACTATAGGTTCAACCAATAATAATCACAGTGGGGGCAAAAGTGGCAGCAGCAAGAAAAATAAATCTGGGAGAGATACCAGCAGTGGTTCTGTACAACGCTTTTGGCCAGACAACATGGCCTTGTCTCACCTTGTTGCCCAAGACCACAATGGTGCTGGACATGGAGGTAGGCACATTCATCTCATTTAATCTTTTACTATTTTCCTACTATGTGTCATTATCATAATGTACTGTTATAATATACTCCCTGTATATATTTGTAGATTCGTCGCTAATGAGCTCGGGGGGAGATGACAGTGATGGAGAAGGTGATGGAAGTTGGAGCCAAGATGAGGAAGAAGATGATGATGGTGCTGATGAAAACAATGGGGAGCTGATCTCGGGCAGTGCTCGCCACCGACTCAAACCTGAGCCAAGCTCAGATTCTGAGCAATGATTGTATTTTAAGCAGCTCTTCTAAAAGGGAGCTCTGGAACTCTTTCTCTCAAGGTCTTTGAATATACGATTTTGTATTATAATGTAAACGTGGCTGATTTCATGTATACGTAAACCAAATTGCCCACCAGAATCAATGCTGCTGGTGTAGCAATACAAACAATGCCTTGTTCCTATTGGAAATTAATCTCATGTATACGATAGCAGCATTGTTTAATTTTGCTATATTCTGTATTTTCTGTGGCAATTACTTATCCATATGTGACTGTGAATTTTTATTATGAAAAGAACTTGTTGTCTATAATGTCATTTTTCTTTGGTTGTTATTTTCTTCTTTTAGAGAAAAATGCTTTACTTACTCATTGTGATTTTACTCCAGCTCTTCTGGTGATCAACTTAGTATACGCTTGCCTCAACCTAATTGCTCATTCTGCAAGTATACGATTTTTTGACTAAATACATAAAGTATTTTGTATTTAACTTATTTCCTCTCTATCAATAGCATATAACTGCATTCTTTCATTTAATCTAATGTTGCCAGATAAGTGCTAAACTTTTACAGTCCAAGACAGCAATGTGACTTGGATATTTTTTCACAGGACTTATTACTATATTGAGTAATATTAGCATGTATACACAACTATACGATTTTACCATACTATTATTGCAATCTTTTGCAAACATGTAAATGATTGTGTACTTTGGACAATACTGTACATGATTGTATAAATAATGTGAATGCTTTCAAATGTACAGATTAGCTGGTAATCAACATTGAAAAGTTATGTGCCATTACTGCTGCCATATGATGTTCATCTCAAGATTTCATTTGCTTGTGTCGCAGCTTTTGGCAAATATGAATCTCTAGCATTTGGTATCAATAAGATTGTGATTTCTCTTTTTGTGACATTTGGTTTTGTATATTATTATTACATCCATACCATGAAATGAGTTGGTTGAAACACAGTCACAACAGAATAGCTGTTAATAATGTCCAAAAGGTACTAAGTAGATTCTGAAAACATGCATGTCTTTCAACTGTCCATGTGTATGCTCCGTGAGCTACAAGGAAGTTGATATTGTGGAAGCTCTTGAGGCACCACCTTAAGGGTCCATTAGCTAGTCATGCTGCGATGCAAGCTATGTTCTGCTCTATGTCCGATATTAGTCTTAAGTTTTTTTCTCATTTTCTTTATGTTATGGAGGTTTTATTGTGTAAATTGTTCAGTATATTTTGTATCAATATGATATAAGTGACATACAATGTGTGCAGGCTACGAGGTTCTGAGAAGTATTAAGCATTGAGCAAAATTGTGGTAGTAATGTTTCCATCCATTTGGGAATTTTCATTCTTGGTGATAATATTGATTGAGATTGTGCTTGTCTTTGTGTATCCCTGTTCTAGTTACTATTCTGTGTGGAGTCTTCGATCTCAGTGAGTCAAATCATATTATTAAGCTCCTTGAAAGATCATGCAATTTTTTTTTAAGGAATCAGTCAAACCTCTGCCTTGTAGCCAAGTCCATCTAAAGAGTCTTACACTCTCATATTTTTTTTCTTGCTTACAAATCAGCAAGGGCAGGATTTACTCCTACTAACAGGGGATTGCTCCCGGGCTTTTAATTTAATTTGGGTGGGCCAGGAAATTTGGAAATTCCTAGATTCCGCCGATGAGGTTTTAACCGGTCCGTGGAGCATTCCTTTGTAAGAGTCTTTTGCAGACCGATGATCGTTTCATTCTCAGAAGAGTGGTTCACAATTCTTGTTTATTCAGTATTTGCTCTGATCTATTTGACACCTAAAATAGAACCATGAAAAACTGGGAAAAACGAATGAGTGCTTCCATAAATGATTGATTTGGCTTCCTGTATTGTCAATATACAGCAATATTACCAGAGCTGTAAATCTATTGTGAACTGTGGGAGTACAGTCTGCATCCACTGATTATCAAATTAGTTCAGTTATTTGAACCCTTACATAAATGTGTTAAGAGAACTTAGAATTTGTCTATTTTGTCTTCCAATCTAGAAAAGATTGATTCCGCACTCTTGTCCTCCTTGATAAAATTTACAAGGTGTGTGTGCTGTTTGTATTGTTTTCAGTGATCCTTCAGTAGGTTGTACTATGAAATTAGGAATAGAACGTAGAGCTGTCACCAGCAACATTCATGCTTCCTATGCTTTAAATGGAGATTGGGAAATTTCTGGTTAATGTCTTGTAAGGCAATACCCGAAATGAGCCAGACCTGCTCAGTTTGTTTTATTTTGTAAGGTTATCGTTTCCTTGAGTTGTTAAAATCTTGGGTTGAACTTTGTTTTCATCAACTGAAGTGAAACTCTGCATTAACTGTCTGTGATAAATGTACCGTATGAAAGTTGAATGTTCATTATATTTGGATAGATTCACTGTGCTGATGATGAGAGCATCAATCAAGATTGAATTTGGTTTCATGTCCCCTTCAAGTACAGCATTCCATTTTTGTTCTCAAATGAATCCCCTCCTTCCTCTGATTGAATGTATTTCAAGAAGAGAAATGACACTATGTTTAGTGAGTGTCAGTATTAGCAAGTACTTTGACAGAGTATCCCACATAACCCATTCTTTTGTTCTTGCTATTTTCATTTATTTGTTTTAAAGCCATATTTCTCAAAATGATGCAGGTGAAGAAAGAAGAAAAAACAGCAACTATGAAGTCATAAAATTTATTTCTTGTCGCATTTTGAGAACATTGTACAGTCATAAATGACGATAGCTTGATTCAGCCAGAGAATCTGTTTGTGAAATAAACATTCAAGTAAAGTTAAAGCAATTGTTTTCTTCAATTCCTTCACCATTTAATAAAAACATTTTGTTAAAAAAAAAGTAAGGGACATGTTCAGGGAGACACAGGTCACACACACTCTCTATCTCATATTTCCACATACTTGACAAGATGCTCCCTGAACAGAAAGCAGGAGGTGTGTTAGTGGTTACTTTGGCATTCTGCATTTTAAAACATGACATAGACAGAGTTTGATAAGCCCAACGGGATCCGACAAGCAGTCTTTGCTGAACAGACACGAGTCCATGCAACCTTCTTTCAATACAAGTTAACACTTCTAATTACAAAATAGCTAGAGCATAAATGGTTCATTATCACAATTAAACAAAAATGTACATAACTGATCTGCACAAAATCATTTATAGCTTAGATGTTATGAACTTTAAGAAAATCAATACTAGCCTAACTCCATTAAGTATATACATCCATGCCATATTTACATTTAAATGCTGACTTGCACTTTTCAGCAGTCTACTGTACATGATGAATCTGAACTATACAAAAACATAAATATTTAGAAATTAGAGAGATGAATTCACAACCACTTGTTCATGTTACAAAGTGGAAAACACAAAAAAGGCTGCAAAAAGTTACCAGTCTTGTCAACAATAATTTAAAACTAATAGAATGGAGTTTATACTACAACCACTTCGTAGGTTTGACTACAGTGAAAAAATATGCATCCACACCTAGGTCAGAACAAACCAAGTTCTCAATATTCTTATAATAAAGAATTTCATTAGTGTCATTGTCTGGTACAATGTACCTACCAGCTCAACATCCACGCACACTGTAATTAATAGACGAGAACATTCTGGAAGTCTTACTTCGACTGTTATGACACATGCTGACAGTAGGTCACACAGGGCAGAACATAGAAACTGAAGAAAATAATTAAGGGACTTTCAATGAACAACATCACAGAAATAAAAATGGCCATGCCCTTCAGAGCCCTTAGGGTTGGCTCTAAATATATTCTGATTGTATTGGTGTCTTCCGAGGTGCAAACCAAAGATCTTGTTACATTCCAGGGCTGATGGCGGCGATGTCCAACAGCAAAATCATCACAGACCTCACAGTTGAGCCACATTGGAGTTGTGATGGAATGTGACCATGGATATTTGGTTTGCAGCGTATTCCTATGTGCTTGATAATCTGTAAAAATAGAAGCCAATATAAGCATTTCTCAAAACATAAAGCAAAGGCCAACAGTCATGTAATGAAGGGGGATAGCAGAAAGTTTCTCGCTTCCCAGCACCCCAATGACCTTTTGCATACAATACCACACTGTACTCCTCGCAATGCATTTCATTTCCTTGTTCTCAACATGCACTCATCATACAGTCTAACCAAAAAGAAATTATACAAAAGATAAAATGAGTGCCTGTACAGGCAACAGATTTTCAGTGTTAGTTAGAAAGTCTAATGGATGATCCACCACCAAATATTTCGTGCATAAAGTGCGAGCACCTTGCATGCCGAACAGGAGTCGCAACAAGATAGGTACTAATACTGTTGTTAAAAGAGAATTACGCACATTCACCAGACGTACAGAGCACAAAGAAAGCGAGTATGCAATCATTAAACATTGGGCTTAAACCTACCTTCCCAGATTATAAGTTAAGACCTCAGCACAACACCCGGGTTTGGTTGCTGATAAGAGGTGCCCGTTCCTCCTCAGTGCTCGCTCTGTTCAGACAGTACGCCTCTACATAAGAAAACACCATCCTACAGTTGCATGGCCTTGCAAGTCAGAATTTTTTGAAACAGTTTAATATGAATTTGGTACAAAATTAAGTATGTACAAACAAGTTTCACAAATGTTCTAGTCATGCAAATCAATACTAAATTCATACAGGATTTCTGAAAACTGATATCTGAAATCACTACACACTTAAGAGATGCATGTCTGTTAGGCATCAACCAAGTTACCATATTATTATTAGCTGTTACACAAAACCACACATCATAAGGATATTTAATTTCTAAACCATGCACAATAGCATGCTGATATTATGTAAATGACCCACTTGTCAAAGTTTAAATTCCTTGGCCCGCGAATATAAGCGGCAACAGAATATAAGACAGTTTTGGTGACAAAGTGTGCCAGCAATCCTACAACACTTGCATGCAGCATATGAAAATTAACCTTGGGGCACATACCCTGGATTGAAGAGAACTTCATGGCGTACTTTGACGAAGAAAACGCTAGCGAAGGAAAGAACAAGTGCTGCAATTCCAAGGGAAAGTGTCATGACCTCTTGCCTTAGAGAAGGTTTCAAGAACATTTTAGCAGTTAACTCAGACCACACAGATTCTGTCCAAGTGCTGTATTGCCCAGAGCTCATGTTGTATCCTGTAATAACACAAGAGAATATAAAGCATGTTGTGATGATGAGAGACATAGGCTGCACTTTTAAAGAAACAGCACAGGTAGCTGAAAGGTTTAGGAGCTAACCGTCAATGGCAAAGGCTGGACTGACAGCTACAGAGAAGTTCATTGTTGTTTTCAGGCAAACTTTGCTGCTGTCTGGGTCATCCCACTGGGAACTCACCCAGATGTATTGGTACACCTGAGAAAAATAGAAAAGAGATTAACGGATAAATGAAAGGGATCAATGAGATAAAAATAAAAGAAATGTCTCTCATGATACCTGATCCGTTGATGCATTGTTGTGGCAGTCAACTTGACTGAAATTGGTACGACTGCCGGTCAAGAGAGCCAATGCAGCTCCAGTAACCAAAGGCACAGCTGAATAAACATGTGAGACCCCCACATAATATGAAAGGGGCTTGTCTAATGAATTTCCATTGGCAATAGATTGAAAGAGGGAACAATTGCTTTGCTCCAAGTAACAATACAACAGCTCATCCATCTAAAAACAATAATATTTAAAATTTAATTTGGTAAGTCCTGCTTTACAACTTTTCCAGGACAATACATAGATGTCAGAAAACATACCAGAGTCACATTTGCAACTGCAGCGCCAACATAAGGTGCATCAGCAACATGTTCATACAGTGAATGTGCCAGAGCTGTAGAGACATCAGCTAAAAAAGATTGAATGCTGTCCTCTGGTACTTTTGATCTATTAGCATATTTGAAGCCTAGAGATGCAGCATCATCAAAAACGCTGTGGTAATAGCTGTAATAATGAAAAATGAGGTAATAAAATGATATCATCAACGAAGGATAAATACCCACATCACAGTTTGGTATTAACCTGTTAGTGTACTGCATAGCATGCTCAGACAGAATTATTCCTGGGATATCAGGCCTCTCCGCAAGGAAGGTTTGCAACGAAGCAGGAGGCAGATTGTCAGAAGGGGGTAAAACATCAATTGGATGTTTTCCATTCCTCTTCAGTGTGCTGATCAAACTTTTGATCTATTTTAAACAAGTAAAACAAGTCAATTGTAAATTAAAGTGTTAAAATTACTGTAAAACGAACAATGAAACAAAAAAGTTTATGTTGATTTACCTCAGCTGAGTCCTTATAGCGATGAATGTGAAGGGACTGCCCTGGAGCCGGCTTTTTCAGTTGACTCAGCTCTATGAATGGACCTATATGATGCAGCCCAATGGGTGGTGGTTGAGCAACAGACGGGTCTGGCCTCACAGGGAAAACCCCTTGTTTCATATCATAAACGACTCGGCTTGACCCAATGTAGTCATATGACTCCCCAGTAAGCAACAGGAACAAAACATTTTTATCTGTTTTAAAATAAAAATATTAGTTTCAAATTTTGCAGTGCAACGCCATCAGAGCTAAATTTACGCACCTGACATCTCTGAACTGTTGCAATTTGAATTATTACACATTCTGTACAATAATTCAGCAGTAGCTATAAGAGTAACAATGCTTGTAGCAGCTCCAACACCCGATGGCACCAAACCATCAAACATGGATGTGGCATCCATACGAGCAGCTAATATTGCTATTGAGCCATTGCCTTCAGCCTGCTTTTCAGTTTTCTCTACACCATTTGCATTGAATGTTGAACGGGGAAATAATGTTTGCCACACATTTCGCCCTCCCAACGGATCACAAAAGTTAACTAAAACACGGAACAAAAGATTTAGTGACGTAACAGAACCATTTATAATCCATTACACATCAAGATATATCCACTCACCCTGAGAAAAAAGAGTTTTATAGGAATTCCTCTTGATACATTTTTGGGAACTCCCAGAAGCAAACATATGTGATCGAAGTTCCAAGGCACACAAAGCTTTGTCCAATTGATCCGCAGGGTGATCAACTATGTTGTGCTGCCCATAGCACTAAAAATGATTTTTAAAATTTATAAATATAAACTTTGTGAAAAAATAAAATGAGATTGAAAAAGTTCCAGATACACACATTGTGCAAGTTCGTGATATCAGATTGCCCTGTTATATAAAATATAGGAAAATCCCAATCCATAAGGAGCACAGATGTGCCTGTCGGATTCCAGTTCTTATTTTCTCCAACTCCACAAGTTTGCCCTTTCAAGAATGACAAACCAGAATACCGATTTGGACATGTATCTTCATGTGAAAACTGTGGCGGCCTTTCAGCAGAGCTATTACTCAAAATAGCCACTCCATTAACTTTGCCAGATGACTGCAGAGATTGAAGCAGAGCCCTGCATTAAAAGATTCAAAGAAAAAATTGAAACAAAAGAAAGACCTTACAGCTCAATGGATTAAAACTGAAAATTCTCATATACTGCAAACTTTTGCCGCCACTTACTTGGAGAACATGGAAGGATGAACTAGTGCAACATATGGTACTGCCAAGCCAGAATTCACCAACCAGTCAGCATCAGATTGAGTTTCTATTATGTGGACCACTCCCACATTACCTGGTCTTTTAGCTGAGATACAATTTTTTTAAATAAAAACTATAATTTTCCCTCACATTAAAAGAAAAAGAAAAACATTGCTTGAGGGGCATTACTTACAAGTGCATCCAAACTGGTGAGTTCCATTCAGTCGTCTAAAGCAGGCATAAGACGCCTCAATACTTTCGTACATTTTCTCTTTTAATCGTTGGCTTTGAACTGAAATGGTTGTGAGATCAAGCAAGCAGAAGAATTAAATTAGCAATAATAAACAGGTTGGAGTGAGGTGCAGCTCCACTATACAATGATTTTTTATAAGAAGAGGTAAAGGTTCCTAACGGTCCAACTATATAATGTGCGAAGAAAAACATTCTCAGACACAATGCCAGGATGACAATCAGGTAAACAGAGGATGTCATACAAATATCTATAGGTTAGGGGGCAGCAATTCCACAATTTGATATTTGCCTCCGCTAATTTAGAGATCTCAATACAACTTCTTAATGACCATTTCACATTGACCGAATGCCTCGATTAATGGCGATAAAACAAAGTTAATTTTAAAACATCGAGTTACTGTAAGCCTACCGCAATCATGACTGTTTACCCCTTCTTATACACCCATCGTACGACATAAAGTTGCCACTGGAATAGAAACTTGGACAAGACACTCATCTACGTTTCGAACTCACCGAAGCATTTTTGTAATTGCAAGACAACAAGGAGAGAAAATATAAAAAATAACACTTGTTGGGAACCCATTCTGACAGCGACAGTCTGCCGCCTGCCGCTTGTCGTCATCGCATCGCAGCCGGTTGGGGTGGGGGTGAGAGGGGGAGGGAGTGGGGCTGTATAGCCCACTTGCACACAAAGTGCCGTGGCAAACGTGGTGAGAAATTGAGCGATGGTACAGCGCTGTATTTACTGCACCGGGTCTTGCGAACCAGTATATATCTATAATCGAAGGATAAATTCTTGCCAGTCCAGCACAAACCGAAAAACTTCCCTTGTTCAATAATATGACATAGAACTATGAATGAACCAATACCACGTTATGTGGAAGGTGAGCTGTACAGCAATGGAGAAGGGGAATGGGAGTATGTGGGAAGGGGTACAGGAAACAAATGCTTGAAGTGTTTCACAAAAGAACACCACCACCTTCGCCGGCCTCCATAGCTCAGTGGTTAGAGCACCAGTCTAGTAAACTGGGGGTCGAGAGTTCGATTCTCTCTGGAGGCAGTTTATTTTCCCCGAGGCAAGCTTCTTCATAATGTCATTTGACAAACTGAATGGCTCAGGAAACAACCACAATACGAATAAACGTCCTCTTTTTGATGTTAGGGGAGGTGGTAAATAAATACACCAGCTTTCATTGCACTGACTTTATATGCAGCACAGAGATACATGAATGTTTGCTTATAGGTTCACTCAATATATAATACACAAATGTACACAAATACCTGCTATAATTAAAATATGTTAGTTTCATTGAAAATTATCCTCTCTTGAGCACGAAAGTCATGAAAAATTTGTTTCACAACAATGTCCTTTAACTTGGCTCAATGATACCTAATAAAATCACATTGAAATATCACTCAATCCAGTTTAAGTTAAGACTTCTGCCAAAACTTTGCACTTCCACTCCGCAGGTTCTTAACCCTAAATCCTTTCTTGGACTTGTCTGTTTGGTGACTTCCATGGCCAGATTGTTCTCGCATATCAGTGTTCATAGCCTCATCTGAATCTTGAGTCTGAGACTTCAGAGTCTTCTTGATGTTTGCTACCTGCAAGAGAAATAATAAAAGAAGAATTATCAAATGTGACAACCCGAGAAAGGGAGTATGTAATGAATCAATTTCAGCATAAGGCACGCACCTCTTGCTCAATAGATTCTTTGTGTTTAAGAGATTTGTTTTTTTCAGCATTAGCTTTAACTATCTGAGATTCAACACAAACAAGGACAGCCTCACAAGCGTCACACCAGGCTTGCAGTGTGGCACTTATCTTGGCCAGATCACCAGGCTGCACATCTCTTCCAATTGCATAATCTAGCTCCAGCTGACTGTTGCGTTGATCCAACTTGCCATGGATAATGTCTGAAAACATTATGTCAATGAAAAGCCGGGTTCCCATTTCACGAGTCAATCTACAGCAACAATTAATTGAAACCACAAACACACACCTGAATAGATTGCTTCTATGATAAGATCTTCAAGGTCTCTGACATTTTTCATGTCTAACTCTTGAAGCAGAACGGAATAGGGGATGCACTGTAACAGTTGTATAATGTAATAACATGAGTAAATGAACATTCCTACTTAAGTTAAACTTTACACTTAAATAAATAAAAAAACAACAAGAGACTACTTTAAATATAAAAGCATGAATTCAAGGTTTCTTGAGCTTGTTCAGATAAAAGTTACCTTCATTTTAGTGGCAAGGCTGACAATAGTAAGATGCTGCAACTTCTTTTTCATTCCTGGAGTTATTTCTGGGAGTCGGTCTTTCAACTGCATGTATTCCCGATATGTTCCATATGCAAAGATGCGTAGTAGCTCATAGTATACCGAGTGTGGTCCATTGGCCAACTGAAATGATAAGAAAAAAACGTTTGATTAATTTATAAGCTTCAAAATTCAGTAATGCTATTTACTGACCAAGAAACGTGTACAAAATTTCAGTGACTGAATATCACTTACCTCTTTGATACTGTCGGTATCGAGAAGCTCAGCAAATACATGGACACCAGGGGCCTCCAGAACTTGTTTAACTAACTCGACTGCAGCTGCACCACGGGCCGATTTGGCAAGAATGACGAACTGTTCTAGGGGGTTACTACCTCCAACGCTGCGCTCCTTTTCTTTGTCGATCTGCATTTCACAGCTCATATTGATCTACAAGGAACAAAAAATCCAAAATTGAGTCGACAGCAATCGTATGCCAAGTGTGGGTTCAGCTTTATGGACAAAATGACATTTGGTTCATTCTGTGGTAACAGAAGTCTTTTCTGAGCGGCGACTGACATAACCCATCAAGTCGTGATTGGTTTCGAAATAAGAGACCGAGGAAAACAAAAAACACAAAACGGCACGGAAAGACCTGGACCGTAAATATGCAGTATCACTCGCCAATCAAAATGTGCTGCAAATTGATGACAACTTACAGAAATAACAATAACAATAGGTGCAATGCTCCTCTCGCTAATCAACACCGAAACAGCCGAAACCGAAGCGAGCGGTGCGGCAGCAAGTACGGATTTAGGAAGGCTCCGGAAAAAGCGGGACATTTGAAACTGTACCTATTTGTTTGCCATGGCACCTGCTAGTGCATATCTTTTTGGAATCTGCAGGACGTAAAGAGGAAGTAAAAAAAAAAGTAATTTCATCCAAGCAATATTTTTTTGTGTAGATGGTATTCCCATCTGAAGATCGACTCCGAAAGGCGAGTGGGCACTGGTGGGCACACGGGACGCGAGTGAGGGCGAGGTGTCTCGCCACCCCCTCCCGGCGAGCGTTTAAAGCTCGGTTTCTGGTTCTTACCCGGTTTCAAAGTGTAGTATAAAGGAGTATGAAAATCTTAAATAAACAAATAAAAAACAATCATGCTTATTTTTATTCATGGCATTAAGCTAATACACTAATATAACAAAAAAAGGATGTAACAAGTCTGTAGACATGATTAAAGCTATGTGAAACGTAGTAATAAAATAAACAGCACATATAACATTTCCATTCAAATGTGTTCAGAAGTAAGAGGTTCTGACAGTGATTCAATGAAGGTCTTTCCATTGATTAGCTTGGTGGTACCAATGACAAATTCAACATTAGCTGAGAAAAAAGAAAATCCGAAATCAGGTTCACAAGGTTCAGAAAATATTTAGGCAAAGGTTTAATATACTCACTATCTGTATCTTCTTGCTGGGAAAGGAAGCGCAAAGCAGAAATCTCAGCAAAAGTGCAACCTCCAAGGAAGAAAACAAGGACCACTCTAGGACTATCACCTGATGCTTGGCTTGATATTGGAGATCCTATAAAAAATACAAATTTGTCTGGAAGTTCTTAAAGATTCTGGTGTGCACAGAAAAAGACCAGGGCTCAAAGATGTACTACAGATATATCTATAGGTATCTATAGGTACCAGAGAGTGATGGTTGAATCTCATCAAAAGCTGGGCTTGGCAAGAGACCTATAACATCTTGCAGAGCCCTGGGTCCGTTTGGACGAACAAGGTGCTGAACAAGACGAATACTGAGAGGAGCATACACACTGTGGACATAACTTATGTCGGTTGGAGATACCTCACTATTATCCTCAACAGTGAGGCGCAGTGCCTTTCTTAACACTGTATACTGTCGCTGATTTTGCTGTAAAATAATATATGATCAAATGACTAAATTATCCATTTAAGTTTAAAACATTTAACCTGAGGTGATTAAAGTTTCATTACAGGCACTAACCTGAACTCGCAACAAGCCACTTTGCTCCAAATTAGACAAAGTAAGTACATGTTGGAAGCCATAAGTTTGAAGAATTTCTCGTTTGTAATATTCTAAGACCTTAGGTCTTAACCCACTATTAGTCAGAGCCTGCATGCACACCAATCTCAAAACCTAGATTACAAAAACAAGCATGAGATCATTGTTCAAGGCAAATAAAACTAAAAACTTAAGATCAGATACCATACTTTTGTTAAAGGCTGTTTGCGATCTATACAATCTTCAATATATGGGTGGACTTTGTCAGTGTCAATACCATTCATGAGCTCTTGTTCAGTTTCCAAAGCTTTCAAAAAATGGCTGGAATCAGTCTCTTTCATAACCAATTCTGCTATTGTTGTATCTGTAGAAAGAATGATGAAAGGTATTAAAGAAATAAAATGGTATTGTATTTTTAAAAAATTATCACTCTCTAGGAGAAAACTTACGATAAGCTAATGACTGTTTATTGGCCATCATGTACGGTAAACGTGACACAAATTGTTTCATTTCCTGAACTGTCTTATCCCCATGTCTTTCTTGGAATTGGGATGAAATTAATTTGGCTTTCTTACTCAAGGCTGGACCCACAGCACTAAAATTCTTGTCTCTGGAAATTAAAAATAGAGATAAGAAAAATTATCACACAAGAGGAAAATTGGAAAATAGATCATTGCAATAATATTAACCTTATTTCGGCAAAAAGTTCTTCTCCAGAGTTAAGGATAATGGCCTTCACTTCAGGGCTGAAGTTAGTTGAGGTCTCATTTGATGAACTGAAATGTTCAGCGGGTAACTTTACTGTAGCTGATGGGGAGAGAAATACATGATACAGTAGAGTACAAAAAGGCTAATGTGATGGACAGTACCAAAGGGTTCATAAACCCTGAGGAAATATCAATTTAGGACTCCATTTTAAAACCACACTTACTATTGTGTATTCCGAATATTTCATCTATCAGCCCTTCATAGGTAAGTTGAGTGGCTAAGGGTGTGAGAAGGTCTACAGATCTGTCTAGTAAAATTAATTGATCGATCTGTGATGGAACAATGCTAGAGCTGGCACACACGTCACAAAGAAAAACATGAGTCAACTAAATTTACAAAATGTTTAAATTATTTTGGTACATCCCTTGCTGGGTCCCATACTCATACCTTGCAGGATTTTGACAGCATGACTGTTCAACAGCCAATCTCTTCACAAAGTCTGCTACTCTTTGAGCTGCTGGACCTATTCCAGTAATACGAGGAATTGCACCAAAGAGAGACTGCAACATTAGCAGTCCTTCAGCTGTCTGATGCAATGTTGTTGGATCATTTCCCAAATGAAACTCCTAAAAGAATAACAAAATCTTATAAAAGAATTACAATGGGGCAATGTACCACAATAACACATTAGGTAACTTGGTAGGTATTTTAAAAAGAATTCTTTAAATAATACTGAATTAGTGAAACATGGTGGAGATACACACAACTCTTACCTTAAACGTTGAACTTATCTCCATTGACATAAGATCATTGTCAATTGGAAAAAGATACAATGGCAGCTCTTCAATATTGTTCCCAAATGTACCCAAAACACCTCGATCCTGTAATAAAATTAATTGTATATGTAGAAAGTTTTCACTACCAAATTGGTATTTGAAGTAAGATTTGAACAGGGTATACCTCTAGCCTTTTCTTGCATAGAAATGTAATTTTGGGAACAAAAAATATGTGAAATTCTTGGCCGTTACCTCGTTTAACTTCACTGGAAACATATTTCAAAGTTTTAGGTGTTCAATCACAAAAAGATACCTGTAATAAAATATCCACGTTTGGACACAATGATTTACTTATGAACGTATTCTGCAACCCAGTCTATATAGCAGAGTTTAGTGGAAATTATAAAAACCACATTCTTTGCACCGCTCGTCATTACATTTCCGCCTTGCAGTTGAACAACATTCTTTACGTTATGCTCTCTAAACATGGCCTTGTTTGAAACAAGTCCCAAGACAGGCCCAACGACTGCATCTGCAAATATTTCCTACGACAGAACACGACAAATACATAAAAACCCGGAAAAGTATTGGTAATGCCTGGTAATGTACAACAGTTTTGTGTGGTTAAATGATCTGTCAACAAACCGACGTAAACCGGTATGTCTCTATTTACCTTCGTTCCATCGATCTTGTCAAGAAGAGCAAAGAGGTGCTTTCTCGCATACTCTTGAACTCGAGCTATGTTAATCTTTCCACCAGACAAGTGAGCCGATGACATTTCTAGCTATGTGTATTACTCTATAAGTATATTTCTGTCTCTGTCACTCAGTACACACCCACCCCGTCATGACGATTCACATTGCAGTTGGAAGAAGGTGAGCTTAGAGTGAGGCTAAGATAGCCTCTCCTACGCCGACGCCCCCCTCTCAGGTATTTGTCATTTTCTGCTGGGCCAACCCAAACATACGTCGTGGCCCAAACTCACTCAAATCCTCAAATCAGATTGCTTCTAGCATGACAGATCAGCAATAGCTAGTACACCTGGTCGACACCGACAGCTTTCCTTATAGAGTAGCGTTGTTTGGCTGTACGCTGGAAGAAAGACAATATTTTCTGAGCTTATCCTTCTGTTGATGAAGACATCCCGGTGCAAACATACCTCACGGTAATATAACCTTAAGATCAATACATGTGTTGTTATTTCAGAAATCTCTTGCATTTCTTTGATGGCCGGTTATTTATCGGTTTTACAGTACATCTGTAAACAATGCAGTCGTGCATAGTTTAAATGTGCTCATTTATTTCTAGAATTAAAATAAGTTAGACACTTGATTGGCCACTCATCTATTTTCTTACTGATCTAGGATCCTGGAATGAATCGCTCAAATTCAGCTCGAAGGAGACAAGAGCCTTCAAGTGTTGGCTCTGCTGCAAATGGGGATGTAGAGGATCAGCCTAACAGCATGGCGGGCGGAAATGCTGAACAGCCGAGTGACATACGGGGTGACCGCAGTAACATTGCAATACTCTTTCTTCTGTACCTTTTACAAGGTATTCCTATGGGCTTAGCAGCTGCAATACCGATGTTAATGCAGTCACATGGTGTTAGTTACAAACAGCAGGTATTGAAAGGAGCTAATTTATTGAACACATGTAACTTGACAGGTGCTCAATATTTCTCTACTGTTTGTCTCTTTTGTATCTCAGGCAGAGTTCAGTCTTGTGAATTGGCCTTTCAGTCTAAAGCTACTTTGGGCACCTATTGTGGACTCTATTTACTCAAACCGCTTTGGCCGCAGAAAATCATGGCTCATTCCTGCCCAGTTTCTTATTGGGTTCTTCATGATTTTCCTTGGAGCTAATGTGGATGCTTGGTTGGGGGAGGTAAGTTTTCTTTTCTGGATTCATGGAAATTGTGTGAGTTTATTTTGTGATTGAAAGCCACTTTTTTATTTGTCTAGGGTGACCCGGGAGATCCATCCAGTAAGAGCACAGGGCCAAGTGTTGGCTTGCTGACACTGATGTTTTTCATCCTGAACTTTCTGGCTGCTACACAAGATATTGCTGTTGATGGTTGGGCACTGACTATGCTTAAGAGGTAAACTCATTTCCTGACTTATTAAGTTATGATATGGTACACTGATGGAAGGGGAAGACGAAGTCATCTCCAGTTGGATTGTCTAATAAATTTATATTTCCTTGTTTTACTTTCAGACGAAATGTCGGGTATGCTTCAACATGCAACAGTGTTGGACAATCAGCTGGTTATTTCTTAGGCTATGTGGTCTTCATGGCACTCCACTCACCAGATCTTACCAACAAGTACATCCGTACAGTACCTGAACCAACTGGCCTTGTCACCATATCCAGTATGTATTTTTGAGCATTTACTTGTGCACATACTTATAATTTTGCCTCTGCCCATCTCTAAAATTGATGTCCTACAGGTTTTCTCAATATATGGGGCTGGATATTCTTAACAACCACTATCTTAGTTGCTATTCTGAAAAGGGAACAAGCAGTTCATAACCCCGAACATGAACCTGAGCCAGACCTTGGATTTTATCGTGCTTATGGGTTGTTGTGGGATATTAGCAAACTTCCATCTATTCGAGTGCTTGCTATTATTCTTTTAACTGCCAAGGTAAGTAATAGTTTTCTTAGTAACATCTTTGAAAATGATGAGTAATGGAGTAATATTTTATTGTAATGTGATTTTTCAAACATTTTTTCACATCTTAGATTGGATTCAGTGCATGCGATGCAGTGACTGGTTTGAAGTTGGTTGATGCTGGTGTTCCGAAAGAACATCTTGCATTTTTAGCCGTTCTACTTGTTCCGTTGCAAATTATGCTCCCCATTGCTATTTGCAAATATACGACTGGCTCACGGCCCTTGAATGTTTACTTGACTGCAGTGCCCTATAGGTATGGTTTCTAAATTATTTATTGTTTTGTCTACAAGGGAACAGTGAAACCAGCTTATTGTCAATATTGTCATGCTGTGATTTATCATTTCAGGCTGTTCTTCAACTTAGTAGCTGCAGCCATTGTCTATTTCACTCCAAGTCTTATTTACAACGGGGAAGTACCCCTTTATTACTATGGAGGACTGCTTTTATTCTACACATTCCACCAAGTAAGTAGTATCCAGTTCAATGGCAGTTTCAAATATTGATCATTTCCACATAGTAATTTTTTTTTCTTCCGCACCAGATAACTCTCTATATGATGTTTGTTTCTGTCATGTCATTTTTTGTGAGAATAAGTGACCCAGCTGTAGGGGGTACTTATATGACATTGTTGAACACACTGGCCAACATGGGTACTACTTGGCCTTCAACATTGTCATTGTACATTGTGGACTCATTGACATACAGAATGTGCTCATCACCCTTGTTCCGTGGCAACAATGACTGCTCTTCTCCAAGTGAAGTAAAGGTATTTTTTCATTTATTATTGAAACCTGCTAGTCCAACCCCTAATCTTGGTGACATAATTTATTAACTTAATTTTTTTTTTCAGGCTTGTGAAGCAGCTGGTGGTGTCTGTGGTGTTCAGCTGGATGGATACTATGTGGAAATGGCACTTTGCACGGTGTTGGGCATCTTATGGCTTTGGTGGGCAAAACCACGTATTCAAGCTCTACAGACCAAAGAAGTCCAGGAGTGGAAGGTTCAAAGACGGCGCATTCGGTAGCAATTGCGTTAATTAACTTTTCATCAGCAGAAAATGAAGTCTCATGGAGATATAAGGGGGGGAAACAAAAAAAAATAACATCACCATGTCATGAAGTATTTTTGCTCTGAATTTTGTTATTTAACTAAATGCTGGGTTCTTCACCTGGCCTGACACCGTGATAAGTGTCAAATGTTGAATGCCTTCCATATGAGTATCCTCAGAAATTAAAAGTATTAAAGCATTTTGTCAAGAAAAGGGATAGGAAGGAACTATGAAGTACAGAACTACATGGTACCATCAAGTTTTGTTTGTGTTGAAATTTATCTTTGTAGGAGGCAATACATCTCAGGCATAGGCAGTTCTGCTGTTGTTTGTCTTCACATTCAGCTTGTGGTGTCCATTGACTTATTTATTCTAAAAGGAAAAGACAGTGGATATTAGGTTCTTTAAAAAATATTGTTTATTAATCTAGATAATTTACAGTCAACTGTGTGTTCATTTAAATCAGATCTTCATTTTAGGCTAATTTTATGATTCAATGAGCGTTCTGTAATTGAGGACTTGATATTTGATTAGGTAGTACTGTATTACTTATGGCTGTTGAACTGAAATATTTATTTGTTGCATAAAATGTATATTGTACAGAGAGCTATAATTTTTCATGTATTATACAACAGTTATAGGGGGCTATGATATACTGATCGACCATCTATCTACCTACTTCTGCCGGTTGTCTTTCAATTTCCCTTTGAATGTGCATTATTTTGATTGTTTAAAAATGTTTTTGGAGAAAAACTTTAATCAAGTTTTGTTTTGTGTAGTTGGCCATTGTGTTTCTGAACTGATTAGAAAAGCAATTTTCTCTGAAGAAGAATGTGAGACTAATTCAAACACAGTTTACTCGCCCGAATTTTGACCACTGAGTGACATAGATTGCATTTGTTTTCATACAATAATTTTATTCTGTGATAATTTCTTGTTTGACATTTGAGTAGGGTTGTGATAGCATGCTGTTATTTGTTAATGGCTTTGTTAATTTGAAATAAAAAAATTAAATTTTTGATATGTCTGCAAAACTCTTATTTACCTTAATGAATCCTTTTTTTTTTTTGCCAAACATTCAGAACAGTTACAGAATGATCACTTCAGTAGTTTCCAAGAAGTTCACATGAACATTTGTTACTGACACAAATCTGAGATCAAAGGCTAGAGGGAAAGTAACAGATACATCTCTTGATAAAGCCAAATTCAAAATGAAGATTCCATCAAATTTGGCGATTGAATCTATACATAGTCCATTACCGTTCATAAGTCTAAGAATACTACTAAGCACGGACACTAAAGAAATAAGACGCTTTTCGGCAACACCCCTGACAACAGAATTCGTGGCGGTTGCATATTGAGTTCTGGGAGCCAGGGAACATGAGAGCAATCACTCTCGGGGCTGGAAGTTTTCCCTGAGTGTATTTAGATTTGTTAAACAATGGAAAGGAAAGTTCAGAAACGAAGGAGAAGAAGTAGAGAAAAGTAGAGTAACGATATTGAAGAACAGCAGTGAGGTGGGTAGAAGGAAGAGAAGAGAGAAGAAAGAAAACAGAACAGAACTGAAAAAAAAAATGACGGAAGAAAGGAGAAGTTTGGTAAGGCGGAAAAAGAGCAGATTGTGAAATGACGAGTACCGTAAATAGGAAGGGAAGCGGCAAAGACATAAGTTAGGTGCCATCCATGACGGCCATCTGGATAGCGCCTGCGAATGTCGGGGTAGGCCAGCCCGCGCTACACGCGTGCGTGCTGGAGTCGAGATTGGCCTACCCGCCGGGCGCTACGCCCAGAGTAGGTTCCTTCATGCTTTTCTTGGAACGAATGAGAGAAAGGACAGCACGGAAGAGGGACAAACCTTCCCCCTGAATAACGTTCCCACGCGTCCCTCAGAGAACTCAAGAACGTAGTAAGCAGCACTACAGATCCGATACTACGGAAAGGCGGCAACGAAGTGGCAAGGAGGAATAGGATTGGAAAGGAAAGAACAAAAGACGAGGGTGTGAAATTTCATTTTAAAGTTTATACTTTTGGCAGACTAGATTAGCACAGGTAGGAAAAACATGACAGCAGACCGCGGTCTGGGAAAACGAGAGGTAGAAAGAGAATGGCGCGGATACTTTCGAGGCATTCGGGGATCCCTCTTTGTTTTCCGTCCACAGACACGCAACGTATCTCGCCCCACAGTCTTCACAGTCCGATGTAGAACGGGGGGAGAAACAAGGAAGGGTCAGAAAAGTGCAAGAGCAAGAAATGGAAGAGACAGTCTTCGAAGAACTTAGTAATAAACATTATCACAGGAAGCGCAACTCGAATTCAGAAACACCTTCGAGAATTGCTTGACATTTGTACAAGAAAAATAAAGAGAGATATACATTTGTAAAATCACAGATATTGGCTATAGCGGTTATGAAGGATCTACACGATGACACTGTATTACTGTCAAAATCATGCCAAAATACAAGCACGAGGAGGCACATAACATCTGGACACTGTCATATTGTAACTCGCAAACGCAGACGACACAAGAGAAGGAAAACAAAATAGAGTTGAAGGCAAATAGAATATTTTAAGTAAGTGGGAAGAGGTTTTGACTCGCGGCCAGAACGTCGGGATTTCCCCTATGACTATAGGCGGTAAGAATTCTAGACGAAGAAAAGAAACAGGCAAATGGAGAAGAGTGGGATGGTTTCCCGAAATTACAGAGAAAAGAAAAGAAACAGTCCCCAAGAGAGCAAATATTGAAAGATGGAAGAAAAGGTGTTCGGGGTACATATATAGCGAGGTATAGCTGGAAAGAAGAAGATAGTAAAAAAGGAAACTGAAGAAGTTTACGTTTAGAGCAAAAAAAACATTGAAAAGATGAAAAATCGGAAGAAAAAGGAGCAAAGAGAAGAAGGAAGAAACAGAAATATGACAGAGAGAAATCAGAGTAAAAAGAAGAAATTTTGGAAAAGCGGAACGACAAGAGCAAAATATATGACGGAGAAAAACGTGGGAAAGATAGCAACATGTATGAATGAAGAGAGGGAGAGAGGGAGAGAGAGAGAGAGAGCTAGACAGACAGAAAACGGAGTTGTAAGAAATGTGGTCAGAAGGAAGAATAGAAAACAAAGTAGCAAAGGATAGAGAATATAAGAAAAAAATAGAAAACAAAGTAGCGAAGGGTAGAGAATATAAGAAGAAAGAATAGAAAAGAAAGGAGAGAAGGAAAGTTAGAATATAAGGAGGAAGTGAAGGAAGTAAAGTGAAGAAGATAAGAAGTATAAAATTAAAGGAGAGAGAAATGTACGAAAAATAGAACATGTAGAATGATTTCGTGTAGGAGAACACACAGGAACACAAGAGCATTTGAAGTTTTGAAACGTGGCAGACAGCACATAAAAAAGGAATAGAAGTGTAAGGGCGAAAAAATAGAAAAAGAAGAAGGAAGAGATGACTCACAGGAAGAAAAAAAAGAAGAAAATGACAATAAACAAATAAAATAGGCGTTTTGATAGATGCAGGCATAGATACACAAAAAGAAATAGGGAAGGAAGACGAATTTAAACAAGGATAAGAGCCGAGAAAAAGTATGAAAAATGCAAAATTACACAAGCGATAGAGATAGGGAGAGAGAGAGAGAGAGAGAGAGAGAGAGAGAGAGAGAGAGAGAGGACGAGGAGAAATGAAATAGATGACAGGAACGAAGATAACAGGGAAACAAGAAAAAGAGCGAGCTGAACCGATGAACAGGAAATTGAAATAGAGGAAGACAGATAGAGAATCGAAGAAAAATAGAAGAATAATGAGGAAAGTGAAAAAGACAAAGGAGAAGGAAGAGAATAAGGTAAGTAGAAAAAGGCGTCATGTACGGGAAGCGTGTCAGTTTTATGACTTGACTGTCCAGATGCGCCCACGTGCCTCCCCGCACTTCCACACGGTCCGTGTCGGAGATGCAGGTCCTGTGCAGGTCCCACGACGGCGGGGGCGCCCTCCGCTCAGCCGAGCCGCAGGAGGTGTGAGGCCCCCTGCGGGGGGAGTCGGCGGGCAGCCGGCGGGCGGCGCCGACGTCTTGGAGCTCTACTGCTTCTTGGCGACGCGGAAGCCGGAGAAGCTGAGGGTGGGCGCCCCGGCGGCGGCCGCCTGGCTGCCGCCCTCCAGGAACACGGCCACCGTCTCGCCCAGCTCCATGTCCATGAGCACGACGTGCTGGGGCCCGGCCACGACGGGGGTCCAGTTGGCGCCAGCGCCGGCCGCCTTCTTCTTCAGGACCAGCCTGGGGGGGGAGACGAGACAGAGCGTTAGAGACGGCGCCTGGCGGGTCGGCAGCCCCGACTCCCACACGCACGCGTGCCGAGCGGGCTGCCTACCCTGGCGTTCGCAGGCGATCCGCCCCCCGTGTGCACGCACCTGGCGGCAGCGTCCCCGGCGAAGGCGAACTGGTAGGTCCCGGGGCAGTAGCAGACGAACTCGCCGTCCTCGGCCTTCCAGCCGACGCCCTTGTCCAGCAGCACGGTCCCCAGGGGCAGCGGCTTGTCGGGCTGCACCTTGGCGGGGCCCGGGCCGCGGACGCCCACGCCGGAGAAGGCGACGGCGCCGCTGCACTGGCTGGCCGTGGCCAGCTTCTTGGAGCCCAGCGTGGTGGAGGCGGTGCCGTCCGCGGTGGGGGCCTTGCGGGCCGCGTCCGGCACGGCGCCCAGCGACAGCCCCGCCAGCGACAGCAGCAGCCTGCGGGAACACAGCACGGTCAGCGACACACGTCCACGTCGGAGTGCCTGGGGGGGGGGGAGGCCCCGGAGTATAGGCCCCGCCTCGATATAAAAGTGTAGCGGAAAGTGTAGCGCCGCGCCGTAGATCACCCGAGGCCCGGGGTATCTGCGCCGCCACCCGCCGCCACGGCATGCTATGCTCGCGGGGCGTGCGGCCTGCACACCAACGGACTTGACTTTCACGCCACGTAAAACATGATCGCTTGGTAAGGCGGCCGCGCGGCTGTCGGCCGGCTGCCGCTGCTCGGGCCTAAAAGCCCTGGCCTCGGCCACGCCTGGTGGTGCTAGGCCGTCGTGTTTGCGTTTAATGAGAGCGTTCGCGGGTCGCCAATGTGCGGCGCGCAGCGGGAGGCGGAGCGAGAGAGAGAGAGGGAGGGAGAGAGAGAGAGAGAGAGAGAGAGAGAGAGAGAGAGAGGGAGGGAGGGAGAGGGAGAGAGAGATGAGACTAATGGGCGTGGCGGACTGGAGGAAGGGCGCCGCCGGCACCGTGGCTATCGCCGCGGTTGGACGACGACGACGCAAACGGAGGACAAAAGGGCGGGCTAGCCGCTGTGCGCTGCGGTGTGTACGTCTCGCGATATGCCACCGTGTCACCGTCACGGTGCGCGCATGTGTGTGTGAGAGAGACAGCGAGAGAGACAGCGAGAGAGACGGCAAGAGAGAGAGAGAGACAGACACACGGCGGGGGCGTGCGCGGCAGTGTGGCCGGGACCTCCCGCGCCAGACCACACCGCACGATTTGCATCGGATTTCCGCCTCGGCAACGCTACGCCGCCAGGTGCCTGCCTGCTCCCCCTCATTATCTCTCTCTCTCTCTCTCTTCTTCTCTCTCTCCTTCTCGCTCTCCCCCCCCCCCCCCCTCCCTCTCTCTCTTTCTCTTCGGCACTTCCGGAGTGCTCCACGTCACATGATGTCCACCCACGCTTGCGCCGCCACACACGATGACATGACGGCGCGCAACGCGACTCCATCAAACAGCAACAACAACAACAAAAAGGCAACAATTTGTGTCACGTTGTGAAAAGGAAAACTTCTGAGAGTTTACACTTCTTCACGCAATTATGTGGAGGTGTTTTATGAGCGTCGTATGTGTGGGTCCGGCCGTGGCACAGAGACCTCGGCCTTGAAGTGCACAGCTCATGCCCCCCTCCTCAGACGTGTGTGTGTGTGACAATTTTTTTTTAAAATGAAATTGGTCTAGTGAGGAGATTTCTTTCCGAAACTACAATATGACGTATTTTGTCGGAGGGTCGTTGTTGAGGTGTTCGCCCCGGCCCCACCTGCTGGACTCTCTCCGCGCCGTGGCCGCGCAGTAACCGGGGCGGGGTATCCTTCATCTCCCCGCAGCTGCCGCCGCCCGTCGCCGTGGGTGACCCATTTACCTGGCGTCTGAATCTGGACCCCGCCCCGCGGCCCCGCGGCCGCGCGGTCACACCCGGTGATCAGCTTGCGCCGGCAGGAGGGCGCGGGCAGCCAGGCAGCCAGCCAGGCAGGCAGCCAGGCGGGCAGCCAGGCAGGCAGCCAAGGCGGCGCCGCTGTCACTCACTCACGGCAGTCAGTCAGCCAGCCAGTCACTGGGTCGGGGCCCCCGGCCCTCGACGGGCAGCACAATGAATCGTTTATTTATCGCACGGCGCGGCCCGCGGAGGGTGGACGCGGCGGTGCAGCGCGCCCCGACGCCGCTGCTGCTGTTAAGCCCTCTCCATGACTTACGTAAGGGCACAACGAGGGCCGCCCGCCGCGGCCCACCGCAGCCCTGCAGCGGCAAGCACGGAGCGCCGTAAATGTATTTTTATAGGCGAAGTGTAACAACCAGTTTTCCCCTCCGCGGGCGCCAGCAGGCGAGGCGCCAGGCCGCAGGGGCGAGAGAGACAGAGAGAGAGAGAGAGAGAGAGAGAGAGAGAGAGAGAGAGAGAGAGAGAGAAAAGGTATCCAACACGCCTCGCGGCCCGATACGGAACGGGGCCGTGCGTGATTGGGTCCTGCTGCAGAACGACCCTGATTAGCAGCAGAACAATAAGTGCGCGGCGCCGGACCAGCGCCGCCTAGCGCCGCCTAGCGCCGCCCACTCCCTGCCCCGAACTGCGGGCGCAGCGGGGGCCGCGGGGGGGCCGCGGGGGGCACCCACACCGCGACCCACACGACGCTCACAGATTAATTTATTCAGAACGCCGCGGCCGCGGCCGGGCGTCTCCGAGACGTCTCCCCAAAATCGGACAGACAGACAGACAGACAGACAGACAGACAGACAGACAGACAGACAGACAGACTTATTGACCCGCCTCGGTAGCGTTGGTCACGACCCGGAGCGCAGGGGGGGGCACACTCGCACTGCAAGTACTTGCGTTGCGCAACCGCACCGCCCATTGTACTGAATGTGTCGGTGCCGAAGCAAGTGCCACGCGCCGCCACGCGCCGCCACGCGCCGCCACGCGCCGCCACGCGCCGCCACGCGCGCGCCGCCCTCCACTTCCTTTTCCCTCGCGCATATCGGGAGCAAAGCGAGCGCCCGGCACAGCGGGATTAAGCCGGGCCGGACACCGATTCCGTCGACCCACAAAAGCCGAGGCGCCGAGGCAACGAGCGTAGCAAGAAACACTACTGTGAGACGGGAGCGGAGCGGACCGTTGTTGTTGTTGTTGGAGTTTGGAGTCACCGAGGCAAGCTTCACAGTTTTCTTTATTCCGCGCTTTTGCAACAACAAAAACAATCTCTCTTTTCTTCATATCGTCCCCTTACTAGCTCCCCCTCCCTCTTCACGGCGCGGGTCAGACCGACCAGAACGCCGCACGGACACAGAGCTGTCATCGTTTCCTTCGCCCTTTTTTTTTTTTTCCCTTCGCCTTGCGCGGCCCCGTTCTCCACAAGCCCGCGGTCGCATCCTGTTTTCCTCGCCGTGCCGCGCGCAGTCATCGGCCCGCGATGGACGGCAGTCACCACCAATGACCTGCTTACAACGTTACACGCCTCGCCCAACATGGCAGCGAGCGAGGGGCGAACGGGCGGCAACGCAAAACCAAAGACCACGCGGCACGCTTCGGCCCACCGCCGCCGCTGCCGCACACGCGGGGGCCGGGCCGGGTGTCGCTCCAGTTTACGGAGTAACCCTGGCGGCTAGGCGGATTAAAGGTCCCCGCCGACGGGCAAACTGCATCGTAAAGACATCACCCAACTGTATAAAGCACCGGGCAAAATGTCAAGACAGCTATCGCCATGCTGGCGGCGGCGCGAGGTGGAAGGAGATTGGCACTGAGAGAGAGAGAGAGAGAGAGAGAGAGAGAGAGAGAGAGAGAGAGAGAGAGAGAGAGAGAGGGGGGGGGGGGGGGGGTGGAGAGAGCCCAACGTGACGCCGCAGGTACGGCGCTTTCCTCGCTCAGTCGGCTTGACCCGACCGGCCGCGATCAAGGTGAACTTGCTCGTTGCTCTATGCAAAGAGCTTTTGCGGTATATCTGTCCGGGCAACTCAATCCCGCGGGGCCAGCGGTGCCCGCGGTGCCAGCGGTGCGCTTACGCAGCCGGCCTCAGGTGGCGGTGTACGTTCCGGCCCTGGGCGCCGCGCCCCGCCCCGCCCCGCCGGACTCCGTGCCGCACACCAATAATATCTCATGTTGCATGGCGCGGGGCAGGGCCGCCGCCGCCGCCGCCGTTACAACACCGCCGGGTTACGGCAAAAGAGAGTGGACGGGCTCTCTGTCGCGGTATGGTAACTTTGGTTTTAAAACGACATTTGAAAATTTTGCGATCTAATACATTCAGTAATTGTGTACTTTTATTCCTTGTACACAAAGAAAAATCAATTACAATTTCATCTCCGACGTGAAGCAAACGTTTCACACGCGCGGAATAAAGCGATGTGCTTGCAACACGGCTCATCTGGCTTTAATTCGGGACGGCGGCTGCCCTGGCATTGCCCCCGACGGGCGACGCGTACGGCGGGGGCACTTCGCGTGCGCTTCCTGTACAGAGACTGTACGAAGCGCTCTGTACAGGCCGTCGGTTCCCGGAAAGCGCGCTGGATGGTCGTTTCCGCTGACGGCCATGACGTTCGCCCCCGGAGGCTGGCCGGAGGCTGCCCGGAGGCTGCCCGGACACGCAGAGGTCGCCACCGCACAGTGTGCCGTGCTGCTACTGTGTGGTCTTTCGCTTCCGCAACCAGAAACTTTTCGCTAAACGCACGGAACTTCAGGCTTCCAGAGGCCGAACGATTATTTTCCCTGACGTGCGGCGCGGCGCACGGGGCGCCTGCGGACTCGAGGGTAGGCCGTCCCGCGCGGCACCCGTGTCCTCGTTGCCTACCTCGCGGGCGCCCGGCGCCGCCGCGGCAGCGTGAGCACATCAAGGAAACGAGTTCCGATACGACGGCTCGACGCGGATCGACACGAAATGACAACACACCCCGAACATGGCGTAACACGGACTCTATCGAAATCACCCACTGGAGCCGAGCCGTCAACATCAGTGCAGAGAATAAAGGGAAGGGTGGTCTACTCACATGGTGGCGCTGAGGGTCTTCATGGTGGTTTGGCAGTCGAGCTCTACGGACTTGGGCACACCACTACACCGAGAAGGCAGGCGATAGTGAAGAGATAGTGATAGGTCTGGGAAGGCACAGCACACGCGCTCACGCTCTAGCACACACGCACACAAACACAGAAGAGGTGACGGAGATGGTGATGGTGATGAGGGGTCGTTGGTAAAATAAAATAGATCCAACGGAAGAGAGAAGAAGAAGAAGAAGAAGAAGGGTGGAAGAAGTGAGAGGAAAATCTCTGCAGGAGTCCACGAAGAGGAAGAAGAAGAAGAAGATGAAGAGGAGCGAGAGGTGCTCGATGACGATGTCGGTGGTGGCGGTGAAGAGCGAGAAGAAGTCCACGGAGGAAGAGTTGGAGGAAGAAGTGCTCGGCAGCGGAGCTCAGGGGGAGAGAGAGAGACAGTGCGTGGTGTGGCCGCCTCGAGCGCCCAGCCGGTACTACCGGAGCTGCCGGAGCGGGGTCCGGGTGCCGGAGTCGGTGCCGGGCCGGCCGGAGGCAGTGCAGACCGGTCTCTGAGCCGCCCGGCCAGCCCGGCCGGCCGGCCCGGGAGCCGCAGGCCGCAGGACCTGCCCACTGGCCGGCCGGCGCTCGACTGCCACGAACCAGCGCGGGCACGCGTCCTGAAAGGACTCGGCCGGCGCCTCCCCACCACACCGGGGACCCCCGCGGCCCCCGCGGCCCCCGCGGCCCGCGCCGCGGCCGCGGACCCCCGCGGACCCCTCCCCGCCGGCCCTCACCCGCGGCCCTCCCTTCGCCGTCGTCGCCCTACCGCCCGTGATCTTTGGACACGCTCTGTTAGAACAGCCACGCCAGATCGATTGCTCACACCAGGTGTCGATGTGACCGCAGATTCCGATGCGCCGCACACACCGGCCCGAGCTGCGTGGGGCGGGCGCTGCCAAGCAAATACGCCAGGGGAAAATAACGCAAGGGTCAAAAATTTTTATTCAAAGGAAAAAAATTAAAAAAATCACGCTCTTATGCATTTATCATATACAACTGGTAAGCACAGTTTTTTCTGTCAAAAATAATTTTGAAAACTGTAAAAAAAAGTTAAATTGTCGGCCAAAATAAAATTGCCTTCAAAAAATTTCTCGTCGAAAAAAAAATAAAAAAATATTGTTAGTAAAGGAAAAACAAACTTTTTTTCCCCGGGTGGGTGTCCTTTTCCCGTCGTCAGCCGCCGTGACGTGATGTGACGTGACGGCCGGAGGAGAAACGGTTGAGATGAGTGCGGCAGTACGGCGCGGCGCCATGAGAAATCGCGCGCGCGGCCAGACGACGCGACACCCGAGCCGGGCTGATTGATTGGCGGGCGGCGAGGGCGGCGAGGTGCGGCGAGTCGGCGCCGCGAGCTGCTGAGGCCGCGCCCGGAGCTCCGGCCGAAAAGTTTCTCATATCGTTCACTTAATTTTTTTTAAAAAAAAAAGAAGAATAAAGAGATTCCTCAAAAGCCAATTTCTGTTTTTTTCCCTTCGTTTTTATCATGCAAGGACCAAAAGACCAGTGACTATTCTCACATGCAACTTTAAAAAAAATTAAACTTTCGTTTTTTTCTTAAACTTTTCCGTTGCTGTGTGCCCTGTCCAGTCGAAGGGCCCAGACCGCAAAAGGCACGGAGAGCCCGGGCCGCCGCGTCCGGTCCCGGCCGGTACGGCACGGCCGACACCTGGACGGCGGCGGGCCGCGGCGGGGCCCCGGCCGGAGCCGCCGTCCCCGGGGCCCCCCGGACGATCACACGCGCACGCCCACACCAACACTCATCGCGGGGGTGGGACAGGGACAGATAGCGCGGGAGAGAGAGACAGAGAGAGCGAGAGGGACCAGAGACGGGCGTGTAATAAAGAGACCACACCGCGCCAGCACGACAGGCGGCGCGCCCATACCAAACTTCCTGCTTTCGTCGCCACACGCGTGGAGATGTGTGTTTGTAGCGCCGTGGCAGGTCGACGTCAACGCCGTCGAGGACGGTCCGAGGCGGCAGCGGCGTGGGGGGCGTGTCCACCGGTGGCGCCGGGCCTACCGGCGCACGCACGCGTCCCCTTGGCTCCCTTCACTTTTCTTCAATACTTCTTGTTGCCGCAGCGGTTTCACCTCCTTTCGCAAAAGACACCAACTCTCGGAGGCGGCGGCGGCGACGCTGTCCTGCGCTGTCCTCCCCCGCCGCCCCCGCCGCCGCCGCCGCCCGCGGTTCTTGCCGACTGACTTCTTGGTCTGCTCAGCCGTGGCCGCGGGCACGGCCCCATTCCCTTTCCGCGCCCGCGCCGCCCCGCGCCGCCCCGCGGCGGGCGCAGTGGAGCGTCCAGCGCCAAAACTGTTTGGAAGCCGCCTCGCTGCACTTGCGCGTGGCGTTGTTGACAACACCGGCTCCATTATTTTCCACAACCGCCCTCGGCGAGCACACGCAGGCCGCGCTGCCGCCGGTCAGCGCCGCCGCCGTTAAAACGCACCGCCGCCGCCGCCGAGACCTCCCTCTTTCCCCCATCATTCTTCTTCCTTTTTTTTGTGTTGCGAGAAGGCCGCGCGCGCCTTTGGCGGGAATGTCACCGCGCGATTCGAATCGCATATGCATGCGCGCGAAATGTGGTCCGCGCGCGGTCGGCGCGGTGAAAGGCGCCGCCGCGCCGCACCGCCTTGCGCGAGTGCAAGTCTCTGCGAGGGGCCTGCAGAGCACCGCCGGCTTCGCTCCCGATTTCGTCACGCGGCCGAGTTGCGGCGTTCTCTGCCCGGCACTGCACGCCCGATTCATTACCTTCGGCGTTCTGTTTTTAACTCCGACTAATAAAACCGGCCCCCGCGTCCCTAATGGGCGGCTGGCCGAACGTTTACCGGTGGTGGCGGGGCAGCGGCCGGCAGCGGCCGGCGGCACCGAAAGTGTCACGCCGCCCTGCAGGGCCGGCCGCCCACTGCAGGAAGTGCCGGGCGACGGCACGCCCCCTTACGCACCAATATGTCTCGAAAACCGTAAAAAAAAACCGTAAAAAACCGTTCAACTTTTAGAAAAGAATAAAACGATAATATTGTGCTTGTACTATCCAAAGTCGATATTACTTTCTTGTCGTGTTCGTGCATTTTTTTTAAACGAGTCAATAGTGTTTGTAGAGCTGAGCCCAGACGGGGCAGGCTTTACTTGTTTGCCAACCCCATCGAGATACTGGGGCGCTGCGAGAGAGAGAGAGAGAGAGAGAGAGAGAGAGAGAGAGAGAGAGAGAGAGAGAGAGAGAGACGGGGCGAACCATGATTGTTAAGCCCCTATAGTTTGCTGTTGATAATGGTGGTGGCCACTGGAGCGGGCACACAGTACAGGCGCAGCTCTCCGAACCGGCCGTGCATGCCGGGGCAGCTACTGGAGTCCAGCAGAGAGTGCGCCGGCCGGCTGGAGCCGAACTCTGTGTGTGTGTGTGTGTGTGTGTGTGTGTGTGTGTGTGTGCCAGGGCAGCTAGGGCACCGTATGCCACGACCGGCGGCCGGACTTACACAACAGGCCCCAGGTTAATGCGCTCGAACATTCGGATTTCGTCGACATAATGCTTTTCAGATACGCATATAAGGCCTCGCGAGGGCGACTCTGCGAGAAAAAAAAAATGAAAATAAAACTTGTGCGCGTGCGCGTTTGTTATCCTGGCCTAGTTGCAGCCGCGCTAAAGACGGTGAAAAAACGAGGATTTCTCCTCGCTCTCCCAATGATATAATTCTGTGTCGTTACGCCGAGTTAGAAATTCACAGTGCTCCTGGAAGGGCGGCAGGGCGTCGGAGCGGGGCGTCCTGCGTCGCCGCCCCTCGCCCCGTGCAGGGCCGGCCGCTGCGCTTTGCTGCGCCGTGCTGCACCTGGGTCAGGATCAAAGTCCCCATCGCGTCCCGTACCGGCCCGGCCCGGCCCGGCCCGGCCCGCCCCCCCCGTGTCTGCCGTAACCCTGGCCGCCCGGTCGTCAGAGACGGTCAGGACAAGCGGTGGGCGGACCGGAAAGTCCACCGCCGCGCCGCGGGCACGCACGCACGCACGCACGCACGCACGCAGGCAGCCACTCACAGGCCCGCCCTGGGGCCCGCCCTCACACGCCGAAGAAGAAAAGACACCCGCTGTCACGACCAATTACTATTTCAAAAAAAAAAATTACACTTCTGTGACAAGCTACATTAATTTTTTTTTATCTCTGCCTGCGGCGAGCAAAATCTCTGCGCGGATCGCCGTCGTTCAGATTCAGATTGGGATTCGAGCCTCAAGGACTACACGGGCGCACCTTGGCCGCGGCGGGATGCAAGGCGACACGCGGAAATGCATAGGCCGATATGACTTTTAAATATTTTTGCTGTCGCTAAGAAAAAGAAAGAGAAACAACAGAAAAAGAAACATGTGAGTTTTCCCCGGAGGCCGATTTTCGTGTGACTGACGCCCATGCACGTCGACGAGGACGGTGCGCAGCCCTGGACGTCGCTCTCTGTCCCACTCCATGCACGGGGGGGCTGCGTGCGTGTGAACGACGACCACGCCGTGAATACAATGGCCGTTCTGCATACTACCGCGTGACCCGGCCGGCGCCCCCCGCGAGCAACGCGTCGGCTCAAACATCCACGGCCCGTCCTATTATTTGTCGTTTCCAGGACGATATTCCTCTGCGAATAATGGCATGCATGACCACGGCAGAGGCCCCGCCGTGGCTGTCCCTGCTGTGGTCGTGGCCCCGGCGGCGGCGGCGGCGGCGGCGGCGGCGGCGTGGAGCAACCACCGTCGTCCTAACGAACGGACGCATGTATGTATAAACGTACCAGCGCCAGGTGGCGGCGGCCGGGTCGTGATATCGGAAAATAATGCGGTAGAAAGAGTGTAGTGTACAGCATCGGCGGCGGCGGCGGCTTCAGTGGCAACAGGCGGCGAGCCTTCACACGCAGCTAATGAGCTAGCAGCGGCGGCGGCAGCAGCAGCAACTTGTCGAGGCCACCGGGCTCAAACTAAAAAGCGGGAGAAAAGATATAAATGAAACGGCCGTAAAAACCAGGCAAACTGTCGCGGCTGCACTGTCCGTCCCCCGCGCGGCACGGCGCGGCACGCCGCACGCACACAATGGCACGCGGGGCACGCTTGTCACGAACGCATGATCCGCATGCCTATTTGTGTCTCCGCGCGCGGGCGCTGTGCGGGGCGGACGCGACAGCGCAGTGCAAGGCAGAGTTACCCCTTCAAAATGAAAAGAAAAGTTTCAGAAAATAAAAACATCCGTGTAATGTATTTTTGACTGCCACAGTGTTTTCCGCGAAGGTTGGAGTGCGCGGATGAACAACAAGGCAGCGTATCTCATGAGCGCGGCCAACTTCTGGAGTATTTACGGCCGCGACCTCTCCGCATCAGCGATCACTTAAAAGAGCGGCTCATGGCGCATTCATCACAGCCGCTGATAACCGTGTGCGTGCCGTGGGCGGCGCGTGGCGGGCGCGTGGCGCTGTTGGCGGCGCTCAGCGTGCAGAGGAGGGAGCGGGGCCAGGCGGGGCCCCTGCGGGGGCTGCTCGCCCGGCTCGCCGCAGAGAGCGCCAGGTTCAGGGACGGGATGCGAAAAAGAAAGAGGAGCCTTGACATTCGCTCCTTTTTGTCATCGTGACAGCGTAATAACCGCTGTCGGAAATGGGAGGATTCGGGTCCGACATCGACTACGGTTTCGGAATCCGGCACTGACTTTCAAGAAAAAAAATTATAACGTTATTAAACGCGACGATTTAACGTTATGAGAACGATTCTGTGCGTGTCGTTACGTACTGCGTTACCCCTGGTGGGCACGCAGCCCCGCGGGTCCCGGAACGCTCGGGTGCCCTGCGGGCTGGCCTACCCCGGCCGGTCGCAGGCGCCGCGCCATCTGGTGTGGGCGTTCCGATCCACTCGGGCGATACGGGCCGGGCGGCGTGCATGCGAGAGGCAATCGGCTTCCCATTGATACGCCGTAATAGACTGGCTAGATTTGTGACGGCGGCGGCGGCGGCGGCGGCGGCGGCGGCGGCGCGTGGTGTGAGGTGATATCATCTTCCTGCTGCTCCCCGCCCCCCACGCACACACACACACACGCACGCACACACACACACGCACACACACACAGACTCCCTGTGCTGCCTCGCGGAGGGCATCGCTGTCCTCGCCGGCCCGGCCCGCCAGGGGCGCGGTCGCTAACCCGCCGCCGCGCCCCGCCGCCGCCACGACGGCGAAGAGCGTCGAGCCCGAGCGGTGCGTCCAGCGGCGTGTCGTGCCGTGTCGTGCCGTGCCGTGCCGCGTGCGTGGGGGCGCTGGCCAAAAGCCATAAGCAATAATATGGTGAGCGAGAGGAGGACGCTGGGGGGGGGCGCGGCGGGGAGACGCGGCCGCCGCACGGCCAGGATGAGGCTGTTGGCCTTCCGATTAACAGTGCCGCGGATGAGCAACGCGGCCGGCGTCGGGCGGCACCGGAGCAGCGTGGAGCCGGGTCTCCCACGCCTGCCAGCCTTCCCGGACTGGGGGGCTGCGCGGTGAGGTCAGGCGGGTCGGGGACCAGCGGGGACCACCGGGGACTACCGTCGTGGGAGGAACCAGGGGCTGGGAGGATGACTAAGTGGCGGGGATTGTCAACCTGTGCTGCCGCCACTTTTTTTAGAAAAATTTTTGTAAAATTTAGAAATGCGTTTTGTAAAATTCTAGGACTGAGCGGCCGTGCTGAGCGGAGGCCTCGCCCAGGAAACGCGGGGCGCAGCCGCGGTGTGCTGTGCTGAGCGCCCCCTGTAGCGAATAAATGCATGGCAATGGCAGAGGCCGTAACGGGTAGGCCGAGGGCGAGGCCCGGCGGAGCGGCGCGGCGCTGGTTTCGTAAGCCACTTCTTTTCCTTCTTTCGCGCGGCGTGGCGGCGGAGTCGGCGGGGCAGCGGGGCCGTTCCCGTTGCGACGGATGGATGCACCGACCTATGGCGGGCCGCGCCCATGGCTGCCACGGCCCGGCCACGCCTGTGGCACAGCCCATGACGGGCCGCGGCTGCCGCGGTGCTGCCCGTCACCCAGCCATGGAGCACCGCGGAGGGCCGGCGGGCCGATCAGCAGCGGAAACTGACCCCGGCACCGTACGTCTGTTCCGAACACTCCTCGGCCGATCTTACATTTTTTACTTGCATCGCAGCAGATGCGGCAGATGCTCCCCCACATCCACAGTGTAGTTTGGGGTTGCGAGAGTCTTGCGTCGGGCGCACCGCGGCGCCGCGCAGCTCGCGGCCGTCATACATCAGCGAGCGAAACGATTTGCGCGTCGTTCTTTGCCGGTCGAGAGCGTGCGTGGCGGGCCGGCTGGCCAAACATGGCAGAGGTGGGGTCGGGCGGGGTCGGGTCGGATCGGGCGCCGCCGGGAGATGGTTGCGACAAGTGGCCGCGCACTTTGGTGTCTCGGGTGCTCTGCGGCGACAGCGGCCCGCGTCGTCCCCTCCTAGACCGGACCGCAGCGGGGCAGAAGCCGGCGGCCGAGGTGTGCAAGCCGTGTCAGCGACGGCTGTGGTCAGCAACGGCAAGGTCCGTCCGGCAGCTGTGGTGCTGGCCGCACCCGGCACCGGCGGCCTCGCCAACCCCGCGCCATCGCACGTTACAATCTGCCACGGCAAGCCCCTCTGGCAGCCCGTGCCTGTCACCGTTCCCCACCGCCACCAGCAACCGCCACAAACCACCAGAAAACGAATAACTGGACTTTTACGCCCAGACCAGAAAGCCTGCCAAAAAAGTAATGAAAATTGCAGTTTTCTTTTTCGGAACTTGGAATTATGCAAAATAATTTTTTTTCAAAAAAAAATAATTCAAATAAAGTAGAATATTGTTAGTGAAAAAAAATATTTCGAAGTGTGTAAAACAATGTCGTACAGTGTAGCCGCCATGAAGCGCGGTGCTCCGTGCCGGCTCGGGCGTGCAAGTCTCCGGATTCGGGCGCGCGGGGAGGTCTCTGGAAGGGAACGTCGTCGTGCCCCCTAAACACTCTGCACGAGCTGGACTCGCGGAGGCATAGATCTCGTGGGCGCACATGTCACGGTGTCACACACTGGTGTCACACCTGGTGTCACACATGGTGTGACACCTGGTGTCACGGGCGTGGCTGGCGCGGCGGCCTCGCGGTGCTTGACCGCTGCTCGCAGTGCACCCCACCCCGGCCGTTGCCCCTACAGAGAGAGAGAGAGAGAGAGAGAGAGAGAGAGAGAGAGAGATGGAATGGGACAAATCGTCCATGCAAATCAGCGCTCATGCCCGCGCCCGTGCCATTCCGAAGGGCTGGACGCGGTGCACACTCACGCACACACGCACACACACACATGCCCCGGATGCGAGACATTACCCACCACGGTCTTCGCGGTCTTTTTTCTTTGTGCCCTGTGCCTGTCAACAGCTCTGTCGTTGACGCCTACGCGTGGGTGCGCCTCTCTCTCTCTCTCTCTCTCTCTCTCTCTCTCTCTCTCTCTCTCTCTCTCCCTCTGGTGACGCCGGGGACAAAGGCGTCTTATTATGGGCAGCCCACCTCGTGCGGGCTAATAGGACTCCCCCCCCCCCCCCGTCGAGTGAAGGGCTGTGGTGCGGTGCCGGCGAAAGGAAAACGTTTTAAATTGCTGAAAAAAAACTTGAAAAAGGGTGGGGCTGTCGCGCGTCGATTTCTGTGCGGCTGCGCGCGGCTCTTTGCATATTTTCTAGACGACTATCTAAATTTTTGCGCAATACACACAGAAACTGGTTTTCGCTTTTAGAAGTTCATCTTATATCCTGGAATTTTTTTTTTGTTGTTTTGTTTCGACACGTGAGCGTGCCTCCGAACGACACACCGCCGCACGTCGGCCCACGCGGTCTGCGGATAATCCAAGTCTGCATATAAGAGGTGAGCGCGGCGCCGGGTGTGGGGCGCTGCCGGGGTCTGCCGAGGGGCGCTGCTGTGGGCTTCGCTAGAGTCCCCGCACTCCCCCCCCCTCCCCCTCCTCCGAGGTTCGTGACCCGGCCGGACTCGAGTGGGCAGCGCATCCAGGACCCTCCATATGCCGCCTCTTCTTCACAGGGACCACATCTTCCCGAACACATTTCTATCTCTTCTTCTTCTTCTTCGCGTCGTTATGCACCTTTCCCTTTTATCTCTCTCGCTCTGAGATCCCTGCGGTGTCTGAGCAGCGGTCTCTCTTATCGTTAAACATTTTTAAACGATTTTCACTGTAGCAGAAAATCAGGAATTTTTAGTAAATAATATTTCGTTTTTGTTTTTTAAAAAGTACCGCCGTTGCCTTCCGTCGCGCAACACCGTGCTCGCGATTTCAAGTCTCGGGGTCATTGTCTATAAATCAAAAAGAGGTATAAAAGTAAAAAAAATATATACATGCTCCACTCTGCCTTTTGTTGTTTCGAGCTCAACAACGACCAACAACGGAGAGCAAGCGAGACATTTACGTGGTCTCCGCGGCCCTGGACACACTCCAGACCGCTATCACCGAGGATACGGTGCCGCTGGCAATGCCAACACCGGTAGCTGCCTCTCTCTCTCTCTCTCTCTCTCCTCTCTGTCTCTCTCTCACACACACAAGCATATTAAGATTTCCCGATTAGACGCGCGCCGTCAGTCAGGTGAAACTGAAAGTGACGTCTCCCCCCACCCTTTTTTCCTCGTGCCCCCTCATATTCATCGAATCATAATAATAATAATGATAATCACGATATATTTTTTCCCTATGCTGTTCTGCAATAAAGAAGGAACCGGCACCGGCGATCCGTCCATGTTTGGCGCCGCGCCGCTGATTCCCAGATTGCTGCACTAAAGTTGTCCGTGTCGCAAGCAATCAGCCCAGCGGGAGGCCGCCTTGCCTAGCGACTCCGGAGGCAGCCATCCGGGGCGACGGTCATTAAGGGGTCACTCCTGGATCTGATTTGTCGTCCGGGCGGTACCAGACCGCGCCGATACGTGTACACACCAAGAGACACACACTGCGCGGGCAGCTGGTTTTACGTGTATGTGGGCCTGGACAGCGGACCGGGCAGCGGTGCTGGGTGTCGCCCGCGACTCCACGCCAAGTCGCAATGAAGTGGTTCTCGAACGCCGGGTGCCAACAGCAGTGCTACTCTCTCTCTCTCTCTCTCTCTCTCTCTCTCTCTCTCTCTCTCTCTCTCTCTCTCTCTCTCTCCGGTCAGGCTCCCGCCCGGCTGTTGCCTGACTGGTGGCCGCCCTTTGCACTTTTCCATAAACGGCGTTGAGCTCGGCCCACGCGGGCGAAAGTAAGAGAGGTGGGGGGGGGGGGGGGGGGGAGTAAGGGGGAGTGGGGAGGGAGGAGGGGGTGCTCTCTATGCCCTGCCCTGCTGCTCCGCCGCCGCCCCGGCTCTCCACCGTCCGTGAGGTAGAAAGCCGTCCCTGATCTGGTTTTATACACTTATTGTTCTTACAGGGGAACGGAGCAGCATATTTCGCAGATACCCGACGTTTCCCGGCCCGTCGAGGGTACATGCTGTATATATATATACAAGTGCTGATAATAGCAGCTTTTATCCAGGCTGCGCACGGGCGGGTTACACTATCGAAATAACCAGCGCGGCAGCGTGAGGCAGCTTGGGGACGGAACAAATCCGGCCAGCAGGGCAAAATAATAAATTGAACCTCGGTCATTTTCTAAAATAATAAAATCTGGGAGACATTTTGCGTGCGACCACCAGAGGGCACCACACCGCACCACCGCGCCGCCCGCAAAGCAGCTTTCCAGTCACACAAACAAGAAAGAGTCCGGGCGGGCCGCAGCAGCAGCAGGAGCGGCGCGGCGCGGCGCCTTCCCGTTCTACTCCCCAATGAGCGGCCACTTGACTCGCGGCGGGTCCGGCGGGGCCCCCGTGGACAGCCGCGGGGTGTAGGCGGGCCTCGGGCAGGGCGGCGCACGGGCCGCCGCCGTGACTGGACCGAGCGGGCCTTACAAGGCGGCGCCCGGACCGGGGCACTCACTCTCTCACTCCGGCGCCGGCCCTCCACACCTCCCTCCACTCCCTACCTCGCCATCTCTCTTCCACGCGGAAAAAAAAATTTGCAAAACAAACTTTGATTGTGTGTGTGTTTTTTTTTTTCGGAGCAGCGGGACACTTCACTCACTTGCCATGCGAATAGCCGCACAGCCGCCGCGCACTTCTTCCGCCTCTTTCTCCCCCCTCCACGCCGCCGCCGTCATCACCATCATGATTGTGAAGGCGTATGTAAATGACACTTCCAGTCCCGGAGGGAGCGCCTGCCGGGTAGGCAGCCGGGCCTGGCTCGTGCTCCCGGGCCGTGCGGGCCGGCCTACCCCGGCGTCCGCAGGCGTCCGCAGGGCGCTCGCCCACTCGGCCACTCGGCCGGGCACGGCGGGTAAACAGGCCCCGCCGTCGTTATACGCCCGCCGCGAGTTTTCCCCCGCGGGGAAAGTCATCTTAAAGACCCCCCCTTGCGACAACAGAGGCGGCGCGGGGGCCCGGCGGTGCAGTGGCGGCGGCGGCAGTACAGTCCGGAGCAGCTGCTGCTGCGCCGCCCCGAGTGCTCTCAGCAAGCGCAGCAACACTCTTGGCTTATGCAACGACGAAAAACACGGGAGGAGTGGGAAAAAAAAACCGAGGATAGCGAAGCGGGCGGCGGTGTCCAGTGTCGCGGGGGCCGCGCCGCGCCGCAGCCGTATCCTCGGGTGGCGCATGCAAAATCGCCGAGTCTACGCGGCCGGCGGCCCGCGACGGCGCGGCCGGCCTCCGGGTCCGATCGGGTGCATCGGACACGCCGTGCTGCTCTCTCACCTCCCCGTCGTCCCTCCTCCCTCCTTCTCAGCAGGACAAGAAATGCGACTCTCTCTCTCTCTCTCTCTCTCTCTCTCTCTCTTACGCACACCCACGCCTCCCATCTGTCTCACTGCTTGCTAGTCGCGGCTCGAGGTCGCCTAGCTGCGCTGTGCCGTGCCGTGCCGTGTGGCGGGCCGCTGACTCACTCGCACGGCGGTGCCGTCAGCTCAGCGGGCCTCACACTTCTGACGGGGGTGTGCCGTGCCCCCCCCCCCCCCCCTCCGCGGAGGCCAGACGACAAGACGACAAGAGGAGGGCGGTCGCAGAATAAAAGTCCGGCCGTGACATTTCCCGTTTAATGCGAGCACGAGGGCCGCGCGAACCGTGGGCAGTCATTATTGGAGCAGTCAACGTGCGCGTGGGGTCGCTGCGGGGGGTGGCGGCCAGAACGCGACGGTGTGAGAGACGCAGGAGATAGAGAGGGAGAGAAAGAGGGAAAGAGAGAGAGAGAGAGAGAGAGAGGAGAGAGAGAGAGAGAGAGAGAGAGTTGCGCCGGCGAGCGACAGCCCGGACAGTCTGCCACCACTACGGCCGGGAAGCTCGAAGGGTGGCCTAACCGCACGGCGCACCAGGCCGCCAGGCCGCCGGCCGGCCGGCCCACGTTGCAGTGGTCTCCCCCTTCCAAACCAGCCCTCGAAGTAACGCTAGCCCCGAGCGGTATGTCGCAACCCTACAGGAATCATACTGGAGATGTTTCTATTTTTTTTTTGTAAATTCCACAATAACACGAGTTTATTTTAAACTAGGCCTGTTTTAGTACAGGCAGCGTGCACGCAGCGTGCACGAGGACCGCGAGGGGAGGGGCCTTGTCGCAGCGGGACACACCGGTGCCGCGACGCGGGCCTTCGCGCACCTCGGCGTCCCCCCCTGCTTGACGGCTTTCGCGCCCATCGTGTGTTTCAGCGACGCTGTTTGAGCCGCCGCCGCCGCCGCCGGCGTCGCCGCGCTGCTCGTCTCGGGGGCCGCTTTGTCGCGTCGCCGCCGGTCAATACCCCCTGCGGGGGCTCACCGCCGGCTCCGCGGCTGGCTGGGCTGCCTCGCGCCTCGCTGGTCCCCCCCCCCCCCCCCCCCTCCGCCGGTCCCGGCCAAGCCCGCGCTGCTACCCGCCCTTTTGATGGCGATGCGGATGAGAATAGCCGGGGCACACAGACAGCAGCCAGGCCGGGAGGAGCGGGGCCCGGCGAGGCCCGGCGGGGGTGGGGGGGGGGGGGGGGGCGACAAGAGCAAGAGTACGGCACGGGCACGGCACGCGCGCGACACGCGCCGGCCCGTGCCAGAGCGCCGCGGCCGTGCGCGCTGCTGTTCCTTCTGATTGATCGCCCATGCGACGGTGCGAGGGTGGTGCCGTGCGTCGCGGTGGCGGCGGGGGTGGGGGCCGCGGATGCTGCTGCGGCAGAGCGATGCGCCCCCGACGGCAACCGCGGCTGATTTTCTGCAGTGGGGAAAAAGAAGGAAAGGTTCTCGCGGCGTGGAGTAGCGACGCGCGTCTGCCGATACCACATTGGCGCCAGTGGGGCGCGGAGTACTGGCAGATACGCGCAGCCTGTGGCGGGCGGAAGGCGCGGGGGTCGGAGCGGACATGGGCGCCGCCGGGGCGCCAGAGGGTGAGGGGGCGCGGGGCGGGGGGCGGCCGGGGCCCGGCAGGCGTCTCTGTTCTCGCCCTCGGGCCCCGTGCCCCTCCCCCCCCCCCCCGCCCCCCGCGGGGACCGCAGCGGCAGGCGGGGTACGAGCCGGTGCGAACCCTTGGCAGCCGCGGCCAGCCACCATCAGTCAGACCGAGTCGCTACCTCGCGCCGCGCCGTCGTGTGGTGCCGCGCCCGCCGCCGCCGCCCCCCGTGACGCCCCCCCGGTGCCGCCCCCGTCGTGGACCGCCCCCGCGGCGTGCCGCCCCCGTCAGTGCCGTGTGCGTGCGTGTGAGAGAGTGCGTGTGTGTGTGTGTGCCGCCGGAGCTCCCCGCCGCAGCCATGGGGACCGTGGAGGAGGAGTACGAGACGGAGGTGCGACGGAAAGTGACCCGCACCAGCTACAAGATCCAGGAGGTGAGAGTGAGCGCAGCGCGTCGGCGTCGGCCGGGAGTCGAGCCCAGCGCCCGACGACGCGACACGGCGGGCCGGGCGGGTCTGCCAAGACGCAGCCCGGTCCTGGCCCCCAGTCAAGGACAGCGTGATACTGGGCGCCCCGCACCAGCCAACATTTCTGCTCCTCCCGCCGGCAGCCCGGGGACGGCGCGGTGCCCCGCCGCCGCCGCGGTCGGGGGTCGTGCCCGCCACGCCGCCCCCTTCCGGAGAACACCGAGGTGGCATCACTTGCACCGTGTGTTTTGGCCAGCCTGGGGGGGGACCCCGGGGGCGCCGGGGTTTTCGGGCGTCGGTTTGACGTCGCGGCGCCCCCGGCCGCGGCCGCCACGCCACGCCACGCCCCTCCACGCCCACCCCGCCGACACGCGCCCACGTCAGGCCGCCGCCAGCGGCAGCCAAACTCCCCCGCTGTCCGCCGGGAGGCGTCCTGGCGTGGCGTTGCGTGCCGGGGAGAGGGAGGGAGGGAGGGAGGGAGGGAGGGAGGAGGGAGGGAGGGAGGGAGGGGTCGTGCAGCCTCCGCCGCGGCCGCGGGCCGCGCGAATAGTCGCGAAAAAAAAATATACCAATTCAAGGGCAAAGTCGCGTGGCCCGCGACCCCCGGCAGGGCCAGGCAGAGGGAAGGTCTCTAGCGGAGTGGCAGAAGCTCGCGGCGCGGCCCGCGGACGTCATGGCCAGTCAAGGCGTCGGGGGGCGTCACCGGGCGCCGGCAGCGCGGGCGGGAAGTTCAAACAACAAAATCGGTGGCGCCCGTCTAACTTACGGCTCCGCGGCCCGACGACGGCGTCCCTCCGCCGCGGCGGTGCCGTCACGTGGGTTTGGCCAGGACGGCGTCGAGGAGTCGCTGCGGAGACGCGCGAGAAATAAAGTAAAGAGAGGGTCGCGACACCGCGACACCGACTCGATGGCTGAACTTTCGCGTCCTGATCGATGTCGTTTCGGCGCCTTGTTGGCAGCGCGTGCTGCGTTCGTTACCCCAAAGGTCAGAAGCGGGCAGGGACCGGCGCGGCCCCGCCCCCCGCGCCGAACTCCACAAAACTAACCGCTGACAGTCTCCTCCGACGAGAACCGGAAACGGAAGGACGAGGCCACTCCCGGAGCGGAAAAGGGTGTATCGGAGCCACACGCGGCGACCAGCGGCAAGGATAACCCCTCGACGTGCGGTTTCTCATACCAACCGGTATGAGAAACGTTCCGCTGCGGGGTACGGTCCGGGAGGGGGCGCACACAACGAAATAAGTCTTGCGGGACAATAATTATTCCGAACGTATTTCTCACCCATCTGGCCCGTTGGGAACGGGTGGCGGGCGGCTGGTTTCCGACCGATATTCGGAGTAATTAGTGTCGAGGTTAGGCTGACGAGTGAGGCTGGGCCCGGCCTCTGCAGGCTGCTGCCCTGCTGGGGCTGCTCCCGCGCCGCCGCCCGCCTTGACCGCCGCGGCCGGCCACAACACCAGCGGCGCCGCGTCCCGCAGCCCTGGCCGTAATGACAGTCCCGCGACCTTTGTGAGGGCGGGTGCGGCGCGGCGCCTCGACAAACAGGCATTTCCGACGAGACTTCATCGGAGATCGGAAAGTGAGGCAGCGGGACGGACACGCCCAGTCTCCCCGAGCGAGGCCGAGGTGTTCAGGAGGCGTTTCCGACGGAGTGTTTCCCGCCCGCTAGTGTGCCTCCTCGTTGGAAATGCCTGTTTTACTGACTTGCTGCGATGCTGCGGCTGCGCTTCCGCCGCATTTTCCACCACGAAAACAAGAAGTCAGAGCGCGGGGCGGGGGGGGGGGGGGGGGGGGCGCCGCATGTGTACCGGCGGCCCGCGGCTGTTCATCCTATGCATCACTTCCCGTACGCGTGGCGTGCGCGTGGCGTGCGCGTGGCGTGCGCGTGGCGTGCGCGTGGCGTGCGCGTGGCGTGCGCGTGGCGTGCTGGCCTCACGCCCCGTGTTCCGCTGTCTGGGTGAGGGAGTGCACGGCTGCGCTCTGCCGGCTCTGTGGCGTCCGCCGGCCGGACGTCCCCGCACGTCCCCGCACGTCCCCGCACGTCCCCGCACGTCCCCGGACGTCCCCGCACGTCCCCTCCCCACGCACGGGGTGCCGCGGGCAGCCGCGGGCCTCGTGGGTGCGGACAAGCATCGCCAGCCATCATGTCGCCATCAGTCAGCGGCGCCGCCCCACCGCCCACCTCCACCAGCACTTCGGCCTGAACGTCGGCCATTCACAAGGCACCGGCCGGGATGGGCTGGTGGTGATGGCGGACGACTAGACTACCCCCAAAGCAGTCACAGAGCGGGCTATGCACTCTACCGCCCCGTTCTCCCGCGACCCCCTCCTGACCCTCTCCGTGGTTGTCCGTCTCTCTCCGTTTTACTCTCTCTCTCTCTCTCTCTCTCTCTCTCTCCTCTCTCTCTTTCCCCCTTCCTGCCCTGCACCCTTCGGACCTTCGCCATCTGTTCAACGAAAATAGACGTGGTACGGCACATCCCGTAGCCCCCCCCCCCCACCACCACCACCAGCACCACCACGACCCTCCCCCCCCCCCCTCTCCTTTACCGTCGGGCCCCCTCCCCCCTCTCAGGGAGGCATGAAGGGGACAGGCCTGCGGGCCAGGGGGGCGTTGGTGCGAGCCGCGCGCGTGTGTGTGAGCGTGAGTGTGTGTGAGTGAGTGTGAGTGTGTGTGAGCTCGAGCGTGTTTAGGAAGGGCGGGTGGTGGGGGTCGACTTCCGGACTCAGCTTCTGTATCGCGTTCTTCCGAAGCGATAATTGAAGTACATGCATAAGGAAGTCGCCCCTCACCGACCCCTTCAGCACCCCCCCCCCCCCCCCCCCCCCCATCTCTGCTAGCACAGGGACTCATTCAGGATGAACCTTGAACTTTACGAACGAAACTCCCATTAGCCACCGCCCCCCCGAAACCCACGCGGCTTCCCAATATCTTTAAACGGCTTCTCGAGCACCCCGGGCGGCGTAGAGGAGCGTGTATACACACACACACACACACCGACAGTAATTTATTTTCGGTGGTGACCGCTGCCGCCGCCGTGCTTCCATGAGGTCGGGGTGCGGCAGCGGGACGCAGCCCGGCCGCATCGCACCAACGAATCGCCGGTCCGTGCTCTCGAGCGTTGCCGGGGGGCCGCTGGCGGGAATAGAGAGTAAAGTGTGTTTTGAATCTCTCTCTCTCTCTCTCTCTCTCTCTCTCTCTCTGTCTCGCTCTGTCTCTTTCTCTCTCTCCCTCCACCCACCCTCTGCTGCTGCTGCGAATAGCACCGCACACAGCAGTACGAGAGCGATGGTCAGTGGTGCACCAGACAACAAGCAGGTGACCCCCTCCCCCCTCCCCCCCTTACCTCCCCCCTTACCTCCCCCCCTACCTCCCCCCTACCTCCCCCCCCCCCCTCCCCCACAGTCTAGTCATTACGCGGGCTGTTCAAAACGTCATTTCGCGCCGCATAAGAGGCCCGCGCGAGGATCCGCCCTGCCCGGCCGAACAGCTGTTGCCCGCGTGAAGTCGCCGCGCCTTGTCCGCACTGCGTCCATCTCCCTCGCACTGACAAGTCAATGGGAGTGAGTGAGTGAGAGAGAGAGAGAGAGCCACGCCCCTCGTATACCCCCCGCCGTGCCCCTTCTCGTTCTCTCCATTTGAACGCAGACTGCTGACTCAATAAATCAGGGCCCTTTACTCTCGCACTTTGCTTCCCCATCCCCCCCTCCCACCGTTCCCCTGCCAGTCTTTGTATCCGTCTCTCTCTCTCTCTCTCTCTCTCTCTCTCTCTCTCTCGTAGGCTCTGCCGCCGTCGCTTTCTCCCTCGCACATCCCGCTATCTCTTGCTCTCTCGCTCTCCCTGCGACATCGGGACACTTCCGCATAGAGACCTGCACTTTCCGCCCGCCTCTGAGGCAGCAGCAGCAAGGAGACGCCACCACCTGCGGGGTTTCCTCGCCGCCGCTGTGTCCCCCTTTCACCAAACAAATCGTTCAGCGGGAATCTATCACCCGCCGGCCGGGGCACCGCTCGCAGAAACAAAACAAATAACCCTGTTCCACCCGGGTGGTCCACTTCCCGACACGGCCCTCTGTCTATCCTTCTCTCTCTCACACTCACGCACCCCCCTCCCTCTCTCTCTCTCTCTCTCTCTCTCTCTCTCTCTCTGCTTACGAGACGTCCCCGCGTATGTTGCAATGAGAGCAACAAAGATGGAAAAGAATCTAGATAGCGTGAAAAAAATCGAGGGGAGAAAGAGAGAGATAGAGAAGGCAGAGGAGAGAAGCCAGACGTGGACGAGAAGACATAGACCCGGGGGGGAGGGGGGAGCAGGTGGTGTTTATTGGGGCGCTTAGTGAGAGAGACGGAAGACTCCACTTGAACGGCGCTCGACCGCATCGAACAAGACGTGCAAGACAGCGCGTGACCAATTTAATTTTTCATTTCACATCTTTTTTTTTCGTGCCTCGTTCTTTCCGTCCCGTGTCGCCCCCGTCCTGCGCTTGTTCCGTGCGGAGCCACAACTAGGCGCCTCGCAGACTCACCGTCCCGATTCACCTTTTCGTATTTTTGTTTTCTTTTATTTTTTTTGATAGGCCAGTGACCACGCCGACGCGACGGCGGCACAGTGGCGTGTTGGTGAAGGATGGCAGGTGTGCATCGGTTAGGAAGGGGAGAGGAGTAACTCAGGAGCACCGAGGCCACATTTCTTTCGTGGCACGCAGAGAGTGGGAGAGTGACGGAGAGAGATAGAGAGAGAGAGAGAGAGAGGGGGGGGGGGGCACGTGAAAAGGAGGAGGGTACTGCGTGTACCAAAACAAAGACACAAGAGAGAATATTCGAAATAAATTGAAAGAGGTGTTGAAAGTGTGTTTTAGTCCCCCCAACCCTCCACCTCTCTCCTTCCGCAAAAGAGGGAGGAGGAGAGGCAGTGGGAGGGGGGGGGGGGGGGGGGTCAGAGGGTTGTGACAAATTATGTAAGCGCTTTAGCGGGCTGAGCGGTGGCAGCGGCGGCGGCCAAGGCCCCAAAGTTGTCGTTTTGCTTTTATTCGGGGCGGAGCCGCCGCCGCCGCCGCCGCCGAGGGGACCCTGCTGTCTGTGTGTGTTTCCGTGTGCAACTGCGCATCGGAACAGTAAACACGGGCGCCGTCCTCCCTCACTGTGCTCTTGTTTTTCCTTTACAAAGCGTTGAAGTCGCTGCTCAGTGTAGCGGAGAGTGACTGGGCGTCAGCCTGCGGAGCCGCGCTAGGCAACGCCAGAGCTCCGGTGCGCGGCGGGACTGCCTACCCGGCTCCGTGCAGGCGCCCGCCGCCAGCGCCTCCGGCCGAGACCGGCGAGGGGGAGGGAGAGAGACAGAGACAGAGAGACGGCGAGAGAGAGAGAGAGAGAGAGAGAGAGGGGGAGAGGGAGCACAGCCGGCTGGTGAGCCCGGGACCAGAGGCAAATGCGGGGCGTTTCGGCCCCCTCTCGCAGTGCAACACGCTCAAACGGCTTCCTCTGCAGCACAATTTCTCATACTCCCCCTCCCCTTCTCTCTCTCTCTCTCTCTCTCTCTCTCTCTCTCTCTCTCCTGTCTCTCTGTGACGACGTTGTCCCGCCGCCGCCGCCGGATCTGTTCTTGTACACGATAGACCGAGAGAGACACGGAGCTGCTCCACCCCGCCGCCAGATTCTTGGCGAAAAATACACACGCGGCCGCATGCGCCGTTTGCTTTGCATCGCCGTGTGTGTGTGTGTGTGTGTGTGTGTCGGATGTGGTGATGTTACCCCCCTTCCCTCCGCCCTGCCGCCCTGCAGTGTACAGAGCGACAGACGGGAGGGGACCGACGACGGGTGTCATGGGGTCGTCGTGACGGCGTACGTGAGCAGCGGTGGGGCCCCGGGGCCCCGGGAGCCCGGGGGCGGGATGGGTATGAATCGTTGTGGCCCGCGGCCCGCCCCGCCGGCAGCCGCGGCCGCCTCAAATAAACGGTACCTCTTGTCCTGTCGTCGGCCGGCCGCCGGCTCTGAGCACGCGGCCGATGGACGCCCCGGCCATCACCGGCGTGAACAATGTCGCCGCCCCGGCCCCGGCAGCACGCGGAGGGCGGACAGCGCAGTGGTTAGCGAACTCGTTCCGGAGACGGGCGGCCCGGGTACGACTCCCACCTTTTTTTTTTTTGCCCCTACCCAATTTTTTTTTCTGCCCGTCACTTTTTCTCATTATATGGCCCGCGGGTGGATGCCGTTTATTTCGAGAAGGCCGTCTCGAATCGACATTGAACGGTGAAACTCTAACCAGCCGCAGCCACAACCCTCCCCACACAGCAGCGGTGGACGCCTCGCCTCACCCCTCCTGACCCCCGACCCGACCTAACCCATATTCCCCCGACGTGACTGACAGCACCCGCGGACGCCGACGGACGGAAACACACACACACACACACACACACACACACACACACAAACTCGCACGCACGCACAAACGCATCAGATCGGCGCTGCTGCTGGCTTTTGTCGCGTCTGCATCTGCGGTTTGGCCTCTTTTAAAATATGGGTTACCGTTTGTTATTTTCGGCCCGGCGGCGGCGGCGGTGTTTACGAAACGGTCCGCCGCGCCGCGCTGCGCTGCCGCAGTTCGACAAGGAGTCCGTCAAAGCGGCGACGGAGGAGTGCGTCTGCCGCGGGGCCTGCGTCGGGCGACTGCAGCGGGGCGGCCTGCTCGCCCCCCGCTGTGCATATAAACACGCGCGCCCTGCCGGCCCCGCTGCCGCCCCCGCCGAAATAGCCGAGCCCTGCGCCCCGAGTTCAGAGCCCTAAGCCCCGCAGTCTCCCCGCAGTCTCCCCGCAGTCTCCCCGCAGTCTCCCCGCAGTCTCCCCGCAGTCTCCCCGCAGTCTCCCCGCAGTCTCCCCGGCTCTGGCCATTGTCCGTCACCGGCAGCGGGACGTGTGTGCCGTGCGGGCCATGCGTGCACCGCGCCGCCGCGGACGGGACAGGGGGGGGGGGGGGGGGGGGCTAAATCGGAAACAATAGGCAGCAGGTGTGAGAGGGCCGAAGGATTTGTCATACCGGCTGTTGTGTACTCGAAATGTTCCGCGTTGCACGCGCGTCGCGCTGCTTCCGGCAACGCTCACGAGAAAAGTAGGGTGTATGTTCCGGAGAACGGCCACAACCGGAACCGTCGTGGCATCCGCGTTGTCAGCCGCTCACAGATTATGGGAAGTGTTTTCTTTTACCAAAAATAATAATTATGAAGCTACTCATTTTTACTCATGTGACTCACGGTTGTTCACACGACGTCTTTTACCTCGTCGTCGGCGTACTTCCGTTTCGGGCGCCCACTCCTCGAGTCCTCCCAGTGTTTTTGTGATCGGCAGCGGCTGCGTGTCAACGCCCAGGCGTGGTCAACGGCATTCGCGGTGGACGTCATTACACACATACACACACGCACACACACACAGACACACACACACAGACTGCGCTTAACCGTGAGATGGCACCTGCCAAAGTGGACAATGGTCAATGGTCACCCCAGTCACTCACTCACTCGCTGGGGCGGGGAGGGGGGAGGGGGGAGGGGCACCACCTGTGAGGGGGGCGGAGGCTGTCGACCCCGCGGCTTGCCTCTCGCTACGCCCCCCCCCCCCCTCCTCCCACCAGAAGTCTCCCTTGGTTTGGTGACTGGCACCGGTGAGCTGCACGCAGAGGCGGGGGGGGGGGGGGGCGATGCAGTCGGGAAGAGGTAGGGGAGGGGGGACGGAACGGAAATAACGCTACCCGCCAACACCAGCACAGCGCTGTGTGTGTGAGAGAGAGACAAATGCTGGGCATCCTGTGAGTTTCGGTGCATGGTGGACTTGACTACCCTATGCAGGGGTCGGAGCATCGATATGTTTCTTACCTACTTCTATCTCCTCCTTCCTCCCTGCCTGCTCCCTCTCTCCCTCTGTCTCCCCCCCCCCCCTCTCTCTCTCTCTATCCCGGTTTCGTTCTATCTCTATCCGTCTGACTGTCTCCCTCCCTCTCGATCTTACCCACGCGCGCTTGAAAAGAAAAAAAAAACTGGTTCATCGCGATGCGCTTACACACATGTTGTCGGATATAATTCAGGCGCTGATCCCCCTTCCGCGTCTGTGTGTGTGTGTACGCGTGTGTCTGTGTGTATGTGTGTGTGCCGGGTGGGTAGACTCCGCCCGGTGCCGGGGCTCTCCTACGCCTACGCCGTTCACCATGTGCCCCGGGTATGGAGGGAGGGTGTGTCCCCGTTTAGAGGAGCGCGCTGGTTTCCTTTGGTCCGTATGGCCCCAGATTCCCGCAGAAAAAAAAATAATGCATAGCTCGTATACAGTCTTGTAGCTGTACTTTGACGTTTGGCTAGACCGCAGTCACTCATTCTGAAGAAAGTAGCATTAACTTTTTAAAGTACTTCAGAGATGGGCCTGGATTTCTAGACGCTGCAAATCAACGTTCCCTTGGCCAAGCCAGCACATTAAAAAAAATTAATTCGGTTTACGAGTCAAAACATGCAACTTTTTGCGAGTGCACGGCGGCAGTGGGGGATGTTTTTCTCGCGACACGACCCGGTTTCCCCGCCGGACAAACACACGGCGCCCCTGACCCTGCCGGCCCCGCCGCGTCCCCGGCAGGTCCCCGTCGTCGGCTCCCGCCTTCGGTAAATCTGTCGGCCCGCACACACGTCAAAAGTAAACGGCGGGGCCCGTTGGCTCCCCCGCCCCTCCCCCCGGCGCCACCCGGCGCCTCCTCCCGGCCCGGGTATCCACGATAAATACTGCGCTGCCCGGCGCTGCCCGGCGCTGCCGGCCCACACCCCGCACGTGCCCGCGTGCGATGGCAACGCCATAGCACGGCCCGCGCGCGCCGCGTCCGCAGCCCCGCAGGCCCGGGCCAATTCCGTTCCGATTTGCCGTGCGTTTTTCAACATCCCCCAAGGCTGTGTTGCCCCCGCTGCCGCTGCCGCCGCGCCGCTGTCCCCAGGCGCCGGCGCCGCCCCCGATCCGCCAGCCGCCGGCCCGGCCGCGCGTACTGGCGCCATGCGTGGCTCCCCGCGGGCCGCCGCCGCCCCCTCCGCCTCCTCCCCGGGGCCTCGCCTCCGCCGCCGCCAGCGCCGCAGAAGCCACGACCTTTCAAACCGCGCGCCACCGAGACATAATGTTGGCCGTTTTGCACACGCGGGGGCCCCGGCGGTCCCCGATGCTGCTGCCGAGCACGGCGCCGATGAAAAACAGAAGAAGAGCGCGGCGGGCGGCGACGGGCGGCGGAGGCGGTGCCGGTGGAGGACGACAAGTACGCCGCGGCCGCGGACAGGGAGCGGCCGTGCCGCGCTGCCTCATCTTTTCGGCGGATTTATCTTGTTTTTCAGCGCGCGCCTCGTCGGCGGTGGTGGCGGTGGTGGCGGCTGTGGCGGTGGTGGCGGTGGTGGCGGTGGTGGCGGCTGTGGCGGTGGTGGTTGCCCTCCTCATGCTCGTCACGATCGCATTCCTCACCGCCGGCCGCCACAATAGAGAGCACGGCAAGGACGCCGTCGTGGTGGCGGCGCGTGGCGGCGCGTGGCGATACCCCGCGCTGCAGGGGGGGACGGAAATACGCGTCGCACCTCAGCTGATGCACGGCGCACGACGGTTATGCGTGTAACCCTGCGGCCGTCCGGAATATGTTTCGTCACGCTTCGCCTCGAGCGTCAACCCCCCGCTTGACGATACCCCCTGCACGTGAGCGCACCCCCTCATCCTGATCGTGGCCATACGCCTGGCGGAGATACCCCTCGCTGTCGGCTTCTGCTGTATTTTTTTTTTACTTTTCCAACTTCCGGATTTAATCATTTTTTTTAGAACCGGGGCAACACTTCACAAAGCGCCTGACGGGTAGGCAACACCAGCCTCTCCATGCACGCGTGTCGTGCGGGCTGGCCTGCCCTGAAGCTCACAGGCGCTCGCGCGCGGGATATCGCCGTAATTTTTTTCCCCCTCTCGTTATTTCGTACTGCGAGCGGAACTTCGTGAAGCGCGGAGCACCTCGAGTCGTCCGTGATCACGTCGGGACAGCGAAGAAGCACGAAGTGCATAAGGAAGTTGTGAAACGGGGCGTTTACGGCGGCGCTATTTCACACGCCTTTCCTCGTTTACGGGCCGCGAACTGCCGCCCGGGATTTGTGTGCGTGTGTGTGCGTGTGCGTGAGTGTGTGTGGAAGGGGGAGGGGCTGCGAATTGAGAGAGACGCCACGCGCCAGGACGGTCCCGTCGACAGCTCTCGGCTCGACTCTGTTATGGCCCACCCCATGAGTTTTGCGTTGTTCCGTATCACACGATCACTCCCACGATCGCACGCCGCGCGATCTACGCCTTTTCTTTTTAGAACGGATAGCGTGCATACGCAATGATCAGATCAATCTAAAACGAAATTCGCTTCTCAAGTTTTTTTTTTAACTTTCGTGAAAATTAAAATAGCGGTATAAAAAAATTACAAACAATTATATAGCAGCTAAAACCAAAGACCAACCTCCGAAAAACATTTTTTTAATTTTTTTTTAAATTTTTGCTTGTCCGTGTTGATTCCGTTGTTTTTTTTTATTATATTCATTTTCAATGACTAAACTCATTTGACTGCCGCGCACGCATACAGTTTGTGGCGGTGTGGCCGCGGACCGCGGCGGTCAGAGCGCGTCGTGGTGAGGGAAGGACAGGTGCACGCGGGGGAGGGGGGAAGGGGGAGGGGGAGGGGGGGGGGGGGTGAAGGAGGGGGGGGGGGGGGGGGTGGTGGGGGGGGGGGGGGGGGGGGTCACACGGATGGTGGTGGCGATGTTCTCGCACAAGGTCCGCACCTCGGAGGCTGTTGGCCCGAGGGCTCGACAACATTCTCTCTTGCAGAGCGGTCGCGGTTCTGCTGGCGGTGTGGCCGCCTCTGCTCTGCTCTGCTCCGCTCTGCGCGGCCTCTCTGGCCCTGCTGGCCGAGGGCCTGGCACGCGGCGCGGGCACCTTCTGGGGGCCGTCCCAAAATCACGCGCAAAAAAAAATACGACGACAAAACTTTCTAATGCTATTAGGAGTGGGGGAATAACAGCAAATAGCTCGTGGCGATAAATTGCGTTATTACGTCATTTACTGACGGCCCCCGCTGTGCGCTTTTTGCTTCTCCGCGACCGCCTTTATCGGTCCGCGCACCGCCGCCGTTGCTGTCTTTCGAAACAGAGAGGGAGAGACAGAGAGGTAGAGAGAGAGAGAGAGAGGGAGGGAGAGACAGAGAGAGAGAGAGAGAGAGAGAGAGAGAGAGTCGGAGTATGATACAGGATGCGCGGCCGCCAGCGTCCTGTACAGAGGCAGGCAGCAGGCAGGAGTCGAGTGATGGTCGCGAATGCCTCCCTCTCCCTCCCTCCCTCTCCTTCCCTCCCTCTCCCTCTCCCTCCCTCTCCCTCCCTCCCTCCGGACGCACAGACACGATCCCTCTTTAAGCAGCGACGCTCCGCCCGACTGTATTTGACTCCCAGACGGACCCGCGACACGCAAACACAGGCGTCATTTGTTCGACGCCTTGTCGCCTCGCCTTGGTGGACACGGCGCGACGCGGTGCATTTGTCGGCCGTTGGTCGCCGCGCAGGGTCGGCGTCGGACGGAACAAGCAGCGTACTCGGCTGCCAGATTCGGACCGATTATCACGACGCCGCCGATATACGCCTCGCCTCGCACCCCTCCTGGTCGTGTGGTCTGCGGGAAAGTTCCCAGAATGCAACAGCGGGCTGTTTGTTGGAGGGAGCTGCCCAGAGGAGGCCTGTGAAAATACCGGGGCACACCTCCGCTTACGCATATGCATGCCATTTTCATATACGGCCCTCGCGAGAATCGTTTTGTTGTTTTTTGCTGCTGCTAAAGGGGGGGGGGGCTGTTTTGTGGAGTCGAGTACGAGGAGGCTGCGAGTAACTGAAACGGGTGCGATCGGTTAGCCGGCGGGCCGCGGGTGTTTCGCCACCGCTCCCGGACGGTGGGATGTTTTGTTGCAAATCTACCGAAAAAGCTTTGGCGGGCGCGGCACGGACACGGGGGCTGACTGGCTGCTTTCCACCAGAACCCCCCCCCCCCCCCCCCCTCCCCGCGTCCACCCCTCCCCTCATCGCAAACGCCGTTAGTGATCGAATCCCTCACAAGCCGGGCATAACTACACATATATTTTTGTCGAGAGAAAAGTTGGCTGGGGTGTTCGGCGGCGTGTGTGTGTGTGTGTGTGTTAGTCCTCACACGCCGAGTATACTGCCTCTCCTCGAAGGTTACACCCCGCGAGGAGTTTTTCAACGTGTTTATCCCGAAAAAAATAAATAATGTGAAGTCGGTAGTGAGCAGCCATTCATCATCACCCTTTCAAAAAATGAATTCCGAAGTATTCGAATACGAAGCTAACTGACATCATCAACACCTGCTTATTCATTATTTTTCAATTGTTTTTTTTTTCGGGTGTTTCGGTATTTGGAGGGTGTCATCCCTGGTTGCCGTGAAGACCTGCAGCGGTCTGACGGCGTGCTCCTCGCGGCGCCCGGCGGACCACTGCGGCCGAGTCCTGGCGGCCGAGTGCGTGCGGAGCGGCGCGCGGCACGTGGCGCCCCCTGCGGTCGGAGCCCCGCACTCGCCGACTCCGCTCGTCTCCGCACAGATGGCGCGCGACGCCGGTTCGGCTCAGCCCTCCCAGCAGGCGGCGGCGGCGGCGGGCCCGGGGGCCCTCTTCCTCTTGCCTCCTAGAGTGTATATAATGTATCTGACAATAACGAATTCTGCGAATAAAACCTCCCTCCTGCTTGACGCAGGGACCGGACCCCTCCGCACCGCCCGCCGTCAAAGAGAGCTGCCGAATCAATATCAAAATAATTATCGCCGCGCGGTTTTATGAAAACCACCGGCACTTCGTTGATAAAGTGTACCCGTGAATACCTGGCTGTGACCTCTCCGATAACGGTGCCGCCGTTATGCAAGCCAGGACGGGCGGCGCGCACCGCGGCCAGTAGGGGGGAAAAGTTGGCGAAAGTCTGCGGGGGGGGGGGGGGGGGCTGCACCGCTGGGCGGGCCCCGCCGGACACAGCGATCCCCCGCGGAGATAGCCGATGCCTGCCGGCTCTGTAGAGCAGCAGGGAGACACGTGCGCGGGTGGCGAAAAAGAAATCGGAAAATGTCAACTTCTTATGGCGTAAAAAATGTATTATGTGTAACTAACTTTGACCACGGTTAGTGCGAGAGAGACGTCAGAATGGGCGCCCCGTTTAGGTACCTCTCTCTCGCACTCGCAGTTGAGTGGGGCGTTTCGTCTGTCTGTCTGTCTGTCTGTCTCGCTCAGCGCCCGCCGCTACGGGGAGCGCCTTACGACGGCAGGGTAGGCCGCCCGCTCGCCCGCCGCGCGTTGCGGGCCGGCCATTGTCTGGGCTGCGGCCGCTGAGCGGGGGGGGGGGGGGGGGGGGGGTGCCTTCAGCTGACTAGCCTCGCGCAGGGTCCGCGGCCGCCGCTCTCCGGTCGTCACGCCTCATCTTCTATGAAACTCCTGTCACTGACCGCCCCTTTTTCTGCTTCTTTCTGTTTCCGCATTCCAGGGCGCCGAGATGACGGACGAGGAGGCAAATATGATGCGGGGCAGCCGTTTGTATACAGGAATGGCATGCGAGTGAGCGGGGAGGTTTTCTGTCTGTCGCACACGGTCGGCATGGCAAGGAGAAGACATAATGTTGGATGCAGCATGGAAGCAAGCAGTCTCTCTCTCTCTCTCTCTCTCTCTCTCTCTCTCTCTCTCTCTCTCTTTGTGCACGTCTAGGACAGTCGTCGTTCTCGTTTACGCATTCGACTTGCACAAATCGCAGGGTACGGTCCCCGAGCTGACCTCACCTGCACACTGGTTTTGGGCATGCATCTGTAATTTCTTTACAATTTACAGCCGCAGTGGATTTCTTTTTTTTTTAGTCGAGACTGTTTCTGCACGAGCATCTCCAGATAAGCTTGAAGACCGCGACTTTCATTTTCTTTTCTTTTTGTTTTGTGGTTCGCTGTTTGGATTTATTTCAGAGTCTGACGTAATGACGTTTTGTCCGTGCCGAATGACTGGGCGCGCATGTGAGCGGTACCGACGAGAATGCGAACGGTAAACAAAACGTCTACTCCTCTCTCTCTCTCTCTCTCTCTCTCTCTCTCTCTCTCTCTCTCTCTCTCTCTCTCTCTCTCTCTCTCCGGACGTTGCTCCCCGACACAGCAGCCGGACGCCTTGGGCAGGGATCGGCACAGTCCCACTCGAATGTTGGCCCGGATAAGACGCGGGAAGGAGGTTGCGAGGACGAGCGTTCCGTTCTAATTTCTCTCTCTCTCTCTCTCCTCTCTCTCTCTCTCTCTCTCTCTCTCTCTCTCTCTCTCTCTCTCTCTCTCCTCGCTGCCACCGCCACTTTCCACACGGTCACGGGGAGCGGCGCCAGTGAGCCGCGGGGCGGCGGCCGCCCAACGAACGTCGCAGATGTCACTGATGTATGCCGGTGGAGCACCGCACAGCACTGCACACCCCCGCCGGGACCCCCCGCGGCGGGGGCGGCGGAGAGCTTTCCCAGGTCGGGTTGTTGTTGTCGTCGCCCTCTATGACTTGTGCTGCTCTGCAACGCAAAACCGTATATATATATATAAATACGATAATGTCATGTTTTCGGAAACGGCGGCAGTAGTTAAGCGCGCCTGTGTGCGGCGCTGCTGCGGGGGGTAGGGTAGGGGAGGGGAGGGGAGGGGAGGGGGGACAGAGACATCAGTGGAGGTGACGACTGCACCGCCGCCCTCACCCCCACCACGACGCGGCGCATCTGTGGCCACTTTGATGTCGACTGCAACTAGGCCGTGACAGCTGCCGCCGCCACCGCCACCACCACCGCCGCTGCTGCTACTGCAAGTCTCTTCCTACTCCACGCCGCACCCTCCCTCTGCAGCTCCTCTGTCGCTTCCTATTCGCGCGCTTTCCTCCCCCCTCCCTCTCTCTCCCTCCCTCTCTCTCTCTCTCTCTTTCTGTCTCTCTCTCACACACACATTCTCTCACACGCGCTCTCTCACGCACCGGCCGCACCCGGCAGCGAGGGAAGAACACTGATCCAATTAGTCAGAGGAGAGAGAGAGAGAGATGGGGGGGGGGACAGGGAGCGAGAGAGAGAGAGAAGGAGAGGGAGGGAGGGAGAGAGGGAGGGCCAGGGGGAGCGAGAAAGACAGAGACACAGATGGGTGCGGTTGCAGGCGGGTCCTGGGCGCAGCAAAGGTCACTGCTGCCATACAGTAACAGCTTCCGCGGCGCGGTGCCTCGCGGGTCCCTCGCGGGTCCCCCGGGAGTGTCGCGTCGGGACGCCGCGGCGCTGCGGTTTGTCGCCGCCGTGTGCCGCGGGGCCCCGCAGCTCCGCGGTCCGAGCCGCGCCGGCCGCTCGCGGGCCGAAAATAGGAGGCCGCTGAATCCGCTGAGGCGGTCTCGGCGGCGGCCGGCGGCAGCGGGAGGCGGCGGCGGCGGCGGCGGCGGCGGTGGAAGCCGGACCTGTCGTTGCAGCGCGCGCGCGTCTTTGAATTGTTTTGATGTGTGAAGGAGGCCGCAGTCGCGCGATATCCACAGCGGCAACGGCATCGTCGTCGCCGCTGCCGCCGCCGACGGTGACATGTCCGCCGACGGCAGAACCTTGAGGACGAGGGGGAAGAGGGAGGGGAGGGAGGGGGACGCGTGGGAGGGCACGGCACGGGCGGCGGCCGAGAAGGAGTAGCCACCGAAATAGATGGAAAAATGCTTTTGGCCCGGGCTCAGAATAGCGCCGCCGCGCCGCCGCTGCCGCGCACTCCTCCGGGAGTGTGTGTGTGTGGGGGGGGGGGGACACACACAAACACACACAGACACTCTCTATCTCTGTCTCACGCACACACACACACGCGCGCAACTGCATGTCGCGGCGACGCACTGCGCGGCCGCTAAGTCTTCTGTCTGTCCAGCTCGCATGGCGCCCGCCGCCGCAACGCCAGCAAGCGTTACACACCCGATTACACCCTCCCCACCGCCCCAGTGCGGACCCAGTGCGACCGGCGGCCACTAGCGTTATGGCAGCCTCGAACGGGGGGTGTCGAGGGGGGTGTAGTGTGGGAAGGTTGCGGAGCGCGGGGGGTTGGAGAGGAAGAGGGAGGGGGCGAAAGTGGCGTGGCGCGGGGGGAGGGGTGGGGGAGCATCCTTCGCTCGGGGGACGACGCCGTCGTCGTCGTACAAGACGAGACGCTCGGCGGTGGCCGACGGGAAATTCGCGAGAGCGTGGCGCGCCGCTTTACAAAATATAACTAATTGCTGGCGGGGGCACTCGCCAAACGCGCAGCGGACGTGGTGTGGCGTGGCGTGGCGTGGCGTGGGGGGGAGGCGGAGGGACCCGAAGGCACGGCGTCGTCTGCCCTCGAGGAGGGCCCGCGCTGCTCTGGGGACGCCCGGCCGGGTAGGCCGGCCCGCCCGGCACCGCAGTGCACCGGGCTGCATACACCACGCGGGGTCCACGGCGACCCTATCGACAACACAAGCCGCCCACAAACCCTATCGCCCTTCACCGCTCCGGCAGAGTGTCCGAGAGATGTGATTAACTGTTTGCGTGGCGTTGTAGTACGGGTTTTGGCCGGGGCTGTACGGAGACCCTCGGACTACACACACACACACACACACACACACACACACACACACACACAGGCGCGCGCGCGTGTACGGGGACCACCACTTAGGCGACGCGGCACGGGAAGAAAAATGGGGGAGTTCGGCAAGAGGCAGCAGCAGCAGTTCTGGCCGCCTCGCGGTTCCTCCCGCTCGTGCAAGTCGCCCTTGAGGCGCGCGGGGGAGACGCGGTTTCGACGTGGTGTGTAATCCGAATTATATTTTAGTGGCGTTTCTTTGAGGCATGCGAGGGACACAAGTCGAGGCGGCGCGCGGCCGTCGCCCCGTCTGCCAACACGGCCGGCGGCGTACATCAGGAGACCAGCACCAAACCTCGGGCCCGCCTCGGCAGGCAGGCAGGCGGCGGCGGCGGCGGCGTGCTGCCCGATCAGCGGGCACGAGCGCCTTGACGGGAGGGTGGGAGAGTCAGCCACCGCGTTTGGCATTGACATTGGGGCGGGGGAAGGAGAGGAGGGAGAGGAGGGAGGGAGGGAGGGACATGAGGAAGGGAGGGAGGAGCTTTGCACGGGGATACCGGCGATTCGCGAGGGGAAAACACGCGCCGCGGCCAGCAGGGGATCCTGCAGGGAGCGGGGACGTTGCTTCCGCCGAGTGCGGAAGTCACTTCGTGTTTATCTCCTGCCACTTCCGGGCCACGAGACAGGTGCAACAGGGTGGAGGGAGAGAGAGAGAGGGAGAGAGAGAGAGAGAGAGAGAGAGAGAGAGAGAGAGAGAGAGAGAGGAAGGAGGGGGACTTTGTGCCTAAAAAAAGGGGTCGGGTCGGTCGGTGATGCTGCGGTCTGCACGAGCCCACACGAGCCACGAGCCAATCGCTGCCCAATAAAACACACGGAGACGCGCAGAGGGACAGAAGATCGACCTTTTTGATGTCGCTGGGCGGCTGGGCGGCTGGGCGCGTGCGTCTCTTCCTGCAAGGCTTCGCTCCCCGCGCGCACCTTCGGCCCCTCCTGCCCGCCCGCGCTGCCCCGCCGCACAGCAGCTGGCCGCGAGCCGAAACCGAAACGCCACGACAAAACACGGCTTTGTCCACCGCGGGCAGGGACGACAGCGGCTGCCGTGGTGACTCACCCGTGGAGGGGAAGCCTTGTCAGCGCCCCTGCCGCTGCCGCTGACGCTCCAACCCCGAGAACCTCTCCGCGCGGTCACCATCAAATTTAATTACTCTTCGAAATTTATCTTGGCGGCCGGCGGCCGCCGCTGCTCACGGGCCAGGAAGGAAAAGGATCCGTTTGGCTTTATGTGGTGGTCGGTCTTCTTCCCCCCGAAAACAAGATAGGTTTCTAGTTTTACAACGAGTGACCTCCACGCACGAAGTGTGAATGTACTTTTCACGAATCATAAAACCTGGCACGTGAATGCATGCATTTTCATGTCGGGTGTTTTACGTTCTTACGTTGGTGGTGGTGCATTATAGCTTATTGCAACGATTGCAACGGAACGGCCGCGAGAGTGAATTATTTGCCGATTTGTGCAAAAAATTCCGGCGTGAATTCCTCCCCGGCCCCGCCCCCCTTGTTGACCCCTCCCCATCACGTCCGAGCTGTTTGAGCGAGCAGCCGGCCACATGAACATGTCATGCACCCTCGATCGATCAGCTTCTGCTGTCGTGCCCCCCCCCCCCCCCCCCCCTCCCCTCTCGGTCCACTTGGCACGGACTGCGGTGTGGGTTTTTGGCGCTCGCAAAATAGAAAATAAGAAGGAACACTGTCACTAATCAGACATGGTCTCGTCTTGTGTTTTGCAGGTGAGACGAAAGCTGTTCGCCGCGTACGTTCGCAAGGCGAGCATGGGCGGCGCCAACGGCGAGAACGGCCGTAGAGTAAGAAAGTCGTTCACAGAAAGGAAACATATCGGGGGGCGGGCGGGCCAGGCGTGGCGCCAAAAGACGTAAGCGATTATAAAATCATCCGAGTGTTTGATGTGGAGTTCTCAATCGGGCCGGGTTTCGCTCGTCTTCTGTCCCTGTCGCGCACCTATTTGACGCTGCTGAGTGGGAGCGAGACAGAAGACAAGCTGGGTTTGGTTAGACCGATCGGTTGAGAACTCTAGTTTGGTGTGTGCAGCACCTCAGCTTCAGTCGTAGAGATGTGCCTAGCTATGCTTGCCTAGCAGACGTACCAACTAAAACAGTAGTGTAGACTAGAGAGATGCTTTTCTAACACATTCTAACTCATGACGCATCTGCTTTGTTTTGACCGCGAACTTTTTAAAGTCTTAAAGCCGGTTTCATCATGCCGCGCTTTCCGAGAGCGTCGCCAGCGCGGCGCGAGGTCGCCAGAGATTCGCTTTGAACATTGTAGCAGCGCGCCGCCAACCAACGCGCCGGTAAAGCGCGGGGGGATTTGAAAAGGCTTTTCCCCTGCTGCTGTTAGGGTTGGTCTACGCCCTGCTGTGTTCGTCACACCTTACGGGACGCCCCGTGTGAGTGAGAGAGACAGACACATGTCCCCGTCACTGTGTCGCGCTGCCGGACGGGAGCAGCTGGCCGGTGCTGAGCAGCCAAGCAGACGACGACGGCGGGCGGGTGGTTCCCGGTGGTTCGGCGGGCCGCCGCCGCCCCCCCGCAGCGCCAGCGTCGCTGCCGGCAGTCGCGTTTCGTTCCGGACAGGCGGCAGCCGGGCCACTTTCGCGGGATGACAGGCGGCGGTGGTGGTGGCGGTCGGCAGACGTTTCCGAAAGCGAGATCTGAAACTGAAACTAGCCGGCCGCCACCGCCGGGCCCTGCAGCCCCTGCAGGCAGCCCCTGGCGGGGGACCAAGTTAATTTCCGATTATGACAGAGGTTCGTTACCCCTAAGCTACCGCGCGGCACGTCTCTTCCAAAACGTTGACATGTTGTCGTGTACGAACGTCTCGGCCCTCGTATCCGGGTAGGCCTGTGGCGCAGCTGTAGCCGCTGGGTTAGGGCGGACTTCCTGTACCACAAATGATGAAAAATTAATTAAATGCGCATTGTTCCTTATTCTTGTTCCGTGTTGTTCCGGAGTCCTCAACGTGATCAGAATTTATTCGCTGCCATGGGCAAACAACTCTTTCTTTCTCGCTCTCGTTTTCTCCACCAGTAGAGCTCTCTTTCCTGCCCGCTCAACGTTGTAAGCTTTTATAGCTCAGCAACAGCGGACAGTATAGGTATCACCCCTCAGCCTCTCCCTCTCTCTCTCTCTCTCTCTCTCACACACACACACACCATACACCTCTCTCTCTTCTCTCTGATGCAATTAGCCCCCCCCCCCCTCCGAGCAGCCGACGACAGGTTTTAAGGGTACTCGTGGGAGAAAAAAGAGGGAGCCGCTCATAAACGCTAAATGTCGCTTGGCAATGACCAAGACGTGTCCCGCGTGACCCTGGGCCGGGCCAAAGCCCCTCGTCTGCCCGAAAACTACACCGGGAACTACGGCAAACTACGGGGGAAGACTACGGAATTTCACTTCCGGGTGATGTCGTCTCTAGGAGGGGAAAAGTTGATTTTTTGTGACTTTTTTCCCTTTTTGCCACACGAGGAAGTTGGTGTGAGGGTCCTGTTGGTGATGGGTAGGGGCAGAGCGATTCCGAACACTGCGAGCTCGGGCCTCTCTCTCTCTTTCTCTCATATGAACAGACAAGTGTGACGGAGACGGAGCTACGAGGGCGGCGTTCGGAATCGGCGGGCTGGCTGGGAGGGGGATGGGGAACACGCCGCGTCCTCGTCCTGGTCGCTCTGGGAGGGGATCCCCCTCGATATGTGTCCCCCCCCCCCTCCTCCCCCACTTACACTCCTTAGGGAAAAGAGGAGAGGGGGGTGAGACAGAGCGGAGGGGGGGGGGGGGGGGCAAAGGGGAGGTGGGGGGGGGATAAGACATGGAGTTATTTATGGGCGAGCAGCCGCGCGAGCGGCGCTCACGGGAGGTTTGGAGGAAACCGGGAAAATGTGGTGTGAAGAGAAGACGACAGAGGGAACGATTCGGAGCGGCGAAGCGCGGCGGGGCGCGGCCGGCGGAGGGGGGGGGGGGGGGGGGGGGGAAGGGGTCGCGTCGCCGGGGGGCGCGAGGGGCCCCGCTGCGCCGCCTGCGCCGCCTGCGCCCCCCGAGCTCCTCGCCGGCTCAGTCCAGAGGCGGTGCCGCTCGGAGCGCACACCGTCGCACCGCGTACCGCGTTGCCGACATTTTCTAAATTGATATATTTTTCTTTTCTTTCCGATGCGCCGATCTGAGGTTCGAAACTCCTCCTAAACTACCGCGATTTCGATTTTTTTTTGCGTCCGTTTTACAAAATTAATTTTTTGAACGAATAATCCGCCCGGGTTGTCGGCGTTCCGCGTTCCGCGTTCCGCGTTCCCGCGACCGTCCGTGCCGCGTGTGTCCGACCCGTGCGCGTCGCGTGCCATCCGGACATGGCTCCGGACAGTGTGAGCTGAGTGCCCGGAGGCGGAGCAGTGCGTGCGAGCAGCAGTGCGTGTGTGTGTGTGTGTGTGTGAGGCCGGGGCGGCCGAGGCGGCCGGGGCGGCCGGGCCGAGGGCGGCCCATCTCTTGTGCACCGACAGTGACCCCGAGCCATGGGGATGGAGTACTTTCAAGAATGGAATTCCCAGCGCGAGGTTAGCAGCCCCTAGAGTGCGCTGAATGGGCGCACCGATCTTGCATGCGTGTGTGAATGTGTGTGTGTGTGTGTGAGAGAGAGAGACAGACGCAGCGGTGGCGGTAGCGGTTTTGTCTCTTTGTGCAAAAAGTGAGAGACATTTGCGAATGAGGCGAGAACCCCCCGCCCGGCCCGCCCGGGGGGTTTGAAGCCCCGCCAACATTGTTGAGGAGAAGGCATTGTTCAAGCGGGTCCGCGGCCCCGCCCGTGCAGCCCCCGCGCCCCGCGGTGCGTGCGTGGGAGAGAGACAGAGGGAATTAACCGCACCATCTACACTTCCTTCGGGCGTAAATCCCGTTTTCCAAGAGTTTTATTTTTAAATTTTTTCTCATAGTGAAATGAATATAATTTAATTCGCTCACGAAGGTTCTTAGACTGTGTTGTACTCAACAGTCATTATCGACGACTTATCTTGTGTGACAACAGTGGGAAAATACCCCCCCCCCCCAATTACGGCGTTTCAGAATCAAAACTTAGCCAATAAAATCCTCCCCCCGCCCCAGAAAAATCAAGCTGTTATTTTTTAAGTTTTTTTTTTTAAATCTATGAAAACGCTTCTGTGCGACATTCCTGAGCCAGTGGTGTCTCACAAAGTGGGGTTGTATTTTTATATCGTTCGGTCCCGCATAACATGGTCGTCCTTCTCAGAGAGAGAGAGAGAGAGAGAGAGAGAGAGAGAGAGAGAGAGAGAGATTCCTCCTGGCTGGCCGTGCTGGCCGTGCCACTGCCACACTACCACTGTCACTTCTGCCCACTCGGTCGGTCGGCCGGTCCCTCCCCAGGGCCGCCGCCGCCGCCGCCGCCGCCGCCACCCGCCGGGGGGGCGGCGCGCTGACCCGTGTCCACCTCGTCCCTGTGCGTGACGTTTGCCATTGGCCAGTAGGTAAAGGAGATTCATGAGTGCCTCGAATATAACTCTTGCACAATGGCCCGCGCGGACCGCGGCCCTCGGCGGCGGCGTGCCGCGGGGGCCTCCGCCGCCGCCGGTGTTTACCTCCGCGTTACGGGGCGGCGTTTCAGCAACGCGATGACAGCACGAAAAATCCCTCCCTTCCCCCCCCCCCTCTAACCTCCCACTGCAAACGCCTGGCGTACAGCGGCTTGTCGTCTGCTTGTGTCTCGCGAGTACGGCTTCACATGCATCATTGACCCTTTAAAAAAAGAAACTTGAAAAAAAAAACTGAAATAAGGCCCGGGAGTAGGCTGCTGCGGAGACGTAATCAAATCGGATGTAAATAAAACGAAAATAAAAATTAGTTGTGAACAAACTCGGTAAAAAATGTAACGCCGCGCTGCGGGCCGCTGTTTATGAATGTCGTGCGCGGCTCCGCTGTTCAAGCGCCAGCCGCCGCGCACGGCGTTTTCACGTCGTAAAATGCTGTCTAGGAGTGCGCGGGCCCTTCCTCTATAACCCCCCCCCCCCTCCTCCCCCTCACCCCATCCTGCCACCATCCCCGGCAATGGCACGTTCACCACTGAGAGTAAACAGCACGGCACAGCATTTCCTAGAACTCGTATCATCTATGTCAGATATGGATTCAGACATTTTTTTTCCTGCTTAATTTTTTTTCTATGCCAGTTTTTCTCTGGTGTTTATTCCGCATCCACCTGTTGTCTTGTGGTCAGCAGTGGTCAGCACTTGGCCGTAGCGCCGCGCAGCACCCACCTTACCTCACTTCTTGTTCACCTCGAGGAAGGACCACGGAGAGCCCGCCGATCCGCCCGTGTCGCTGACGGCCTCCTTCAGTCGACCCCCGTAGTCCGCCCAGCCTCATTTGCGGATCCGTGGGGGGCGTGGCGTGTGTGTGTGTGTGTGTGTGTGTGTGTGTGTGTGTGTGTGGCTGTACGTCAGCGCTGCGCGGGCTGCGCGCGGCTAGCGGCCCGCCCGCGCTGCTGGTGGTCGCAGCACACGGGACGGCACGGCACGGGGATTTTCTCAGGATTCCGCTCCTCTCGTTGGACGGGGCCCAGAACGACCCTTTACACACATTATGCAGAGACTTAGTGCACATTCGCGTCAGCGCGGCCGGCGGCCGGCAGGGACGTCCGCATACTGCGGCCGGCTGCACCGCTCTGCGACGCGAGGGCCGCCGCACACTAAATGTAAATGTACAAATTTGTACATAATTATGTACAGAATTGGGGTTACGCGGCCTCTGTATGCGACTCTCGTTGCCGCACTGTGCGTGCAAGTCTCCCCTCGGGAGAGGGAAGGAAGGGTCGAGCCATTTTTGTGATTCTCACCTTGTATAATGTATTTTTCCAGTTTTATATCTTAAACTCCAAAATCTTCAACTTTTTTTTTAAATTCATTTTTTTCCCGTCGGTATGGAGGGCGTTTATTGATACATGTTTTTTTTTTTAAATTTGAGTGTCACGCTATAAAAAAAACAAAAACAAAGTCCTCTGTGCGCGGCTATGCGCCCGGCTCTCCAGAGCCTGGCCGCCCATCTGGCGGCCGTGCGCGCTGGGTTGCCTACTCTCCGATCCGCGGGCGCTCGGCGAGGCGCGGGGCCGAGGCACCTTAGAGAGCCCCTGAGTCTCTCTGGAGGCGCCGCGGCGCGTCGGCCTTCGGCGAGACATGCAATCGCAGCCGGAGGAATTGTTTTTAGAGAGCCCCCGCTGAGGCTCTCTAATTATTTGCATACATGCATATACAGTACGCATCGGAAGGTCAGGGCGTGGCGGCTCACTGCGCCGGAGTTTTGGTCAGTCATGATATCGTATCCCCTTGCCAATCTATGTGTGTGTGTGTGTGGACGTGAATGAAGCAGACTAGTGACGGTCTTGTCGGGGGCCAGCGGGGTCCTGCCGGGGTCCTGCCGGGGTCCTGCCGGGGTCCTGCCGGGGTCCTGCCGGGGTCCTGCCGGGGTCCTGCCGGGGTCCTGCCGGGGTCCTGCCGGGGTCCTGCCGGGTCCTGCCGGGGTCCTGCCGGGGTCCTGCCGGGGTCCTGCCGGGGTCCTGCCGGGGTCCTGCCGGGGTCCTGCCGGGGTCCTGCCGGGGTCCTGCCGGGGTCCTGCCGGGGTCCTGCCGGGGTCCTGCCGGGGTCCTGCCGGGGTCCTGCCGGGGTCCTGCCGGGGTCCTGCCGGGGTCCTGCCGGGGTCCTGCCGGGGTCCTGCCGGGGTCCTGCCGGGGTCCTGCCGGGGTCCTGCCGGGGTCCTGCCGGGGTCCTGCCGGGGTCCTGCCGGGGTCCTGCCGGGGTCCTGCCGGGGTCCTGCCGGGGTCCTGCCGGGGTCCTGCCGGGGTCCTGCCGGGGTCCTGCCGGGGTCCTGCCGGGGTCCTGCCGGGGTCCTGCCGGGGTCCTGCCGGGGTCCTGCCGCCTGGCACGGCAGGTACAGGACCGCTGCCAGGTGGGTGTCACGGGCCGCTCTGTTTACACCCCCGCCCCGTCCAGGCCACACGACGCCATCTCATTTTCCCGCACCGTCTCCCCCCCCCCCCCCATCATTCATTCACCCAGACAACAACAACAAATGCTTCCCTGCGCATTCCTTTATTATGCAATTATTTTTTTTTTCGCATGTCTGATTATTTTGCTTACGATGAGGTCTCGATACTCCCTATTACTTGCGCCCTGTTCCCCGAGATTTAAATACTCCAAATTATTGCTCCACATTTCTTTTGCCTTTTTCCTCAAGAATTTTGTTATCGTTGCACTTTCGTCGTCTCCTTCCGGGCGTGAAAATGACGAAACCGGCGGCGCGCGTGCGCGGCCGCCCCTCGACTTTTGTTCCGTGTTTGCGCACGCGCGCACCGATCTCACGGCGCGTGGCTCGGCACGCGAACGGCACGCGCCACGCACGCGCCGCCGGGGGCCGGCAACGCTTCGCCACCTCATTCTCCTTGCGCAATTAGCTCGCCCCTTTAGCGTGCATACTGTAGTATATGCGCCCGCGTGGGTGGGAGACTAGACAAAGTGCGGTGGGAGCGAGCGAGAGAGCGAGCGCATTCTCCGTCTCACTCCTCCGCGCATAACCAAGATGTATGTTTCTCTGTTTTTGTGCCTCTCCCACCCCTCCCCTCCATTCCCCCATCCCACACACACACACACACACACACACACGAGAGAGGATGAGGCCATAGAAGCGAAAAAAATGAGGGGCAGTAGTAGTAGTAGTAGCCCCTGTGAGTGTGTGTGTGCGTGTGTGTGCCGGAAGGAAGAAATCGCGGGAAGAAAGAGGGATTTCAAAGTTTGTTGCAGCGCGGGTGCATGCAGGCGGCGCGGGCGGGAAGTCTCATGAAATTGGGCTGCACTCCACGGCCGGCTGCACCGCGTGCAATCGCGTATATTGTGGAAAATGAGGACAAAGGAGAAAAATCAGCATCAGTCATCTTGCAGAAAGCTTAAACGCGATTCATGACTTATTTATTTCTTTTCGTCTCTGCTTGCTTCATTTTCTGTATTATTATTTTTATTATTCGCACGATCCCGGTGCTGCCGCGGCGTCCATTAGCAAGAGAGGCCCGGCGGAGCGGACCCCGCGGACTCGCGCCGATATCATATCGCCTCGAGAGAGAGAGAGAGAGAGAGAGAGAGAGAGAGAGAGAGAGAGAGAGAGAGAGAGAGAGAGAGAGAGAGAGAGAGATAGTCCGGGGAGGCGCGGCGCAGCGCGGCGCAGCGATGACTCATCTACTTCAGCGGGAACCGGCCGTGCCTCCATTTAATCGGATTATCCTAAAAAAAATCAAAAGAGTTTTAAAAAATTAATTTAGGTGAGTCTTCTTGATAGAAAGAAACAATATGCAGATCGAAAAAAAAAACGCAAACAAGGTAAACAGAATCCTTTCAAAAGTTCACCTTCCACCCTCATAAACGTAGCTAAAATGTGATTAATTTTAAGGTGTTTTTTTATTCTTGTTAAGCACCTGCTTGTTTTGTTTTTAATTTGGGTTGGCATTGAAATGAAGTACGGAGCGCTTGACGGTGCAGCTGTGCGCGGCCGGCGTGTCACCCATCGTGCCTTGTCTGCCTAGCGCTCCCCCGCGCCGCGCCGCACCGTGCGGCGCCGCCGCCGCCGCTGCTGCTCGCCTTGCCGATACCCCTTTCACTTCTCGGAGCAAAGTACCAGGCGAAGGACGCGGGTATAAATACCTGCCCCCCCCCCCCCCACACACACACACTCACACAGCACGTAATGTAGCACCCAAACCGCGCAGTGCCTGCTGCGACATCTCCTTACACTTACGCAGTGTGTGTGTGTGTGAGTGAGTTAAGGGGGGGGGGGAGGTATTTAGCATCGGGGATGTATGGAGGCGACAGAGCAGACGACGGATAGTCAATGTGGAGCAACACATCAATTGTCGCGACTGCTGTGCAGACCCCAATCTGCCTTTCTCTCTTCCCGCCCTGCCCTCCCTCCCTCTCTCTCTCTCTCTCTCTCTCTCTCTCTCTCTCTCTCTCTCTCTCTCTCTCTCTCTCTCTCTCTCTCTCTCTCTCTCTCTCTCTCTCCCCCTCTCTCTCTCTCTCTCTGCCTCTCTGCCTCTCTCTCTCTCTCTCTGTCTCTCCCACTAGCAGTCGACACAGTGCAGCAGCGCAGCGTTGCGGTGTCACTGCTTTGGAGGTCCTGCGGGTCCTGCTCCCCGAGCTGCCAAAGGAGGAGCCATCAGTAAACAGGATGCGAGGAGGGCTGGGCTGGCGGAGTGCAGCGCCGCCGCCACCCGGCAGACGGCAGACGGCGCACGGCGGACATATCTTTTTAGAGTCCGTTTAACGACAAGGGTTATTTCGGATTTCACAGTACGCTGCACACACACACACACACACACACACACACCTTGGTTCGCGCGAGACTCCATTTGCTACCAGAAATAAATGAGCATGCCGCACACCGCCGCACCGCCGTCCTTGCATTATTTATTTCGAAACCTTCGCGCGCGCGCGGGTTCAAATACCGGTAGACGCCGCGCCCCGCTCGACGCGGTTATTTTGAAACATCCGTCACCCGAGTTTAGGAGACTGTTTCTGCTTTCCGAGCGGACGCGGCGAGAGTAAAGTCCGCTTTTAACATCGCGCCTTGTCAAACGGTACACTTGTTGCAGCGCCTGTAGCATTTCGCTTTTTCATTGGCGGCAGCGGGGCACTTGGGGCAGCTGTATTCTTCTTTCTTTTTTTCTCTCTCTCTCTCTCTCTCTCTTTCTATCGCTCTCTAAACTGACTCGAGTTTTTGATCCACTTTAATCATGGCATTCTTGACAACCCTGCGGCCGCCCCACTTGCTCGCCGCCAGTGGACGCCGCGGCGCCGGCCTCGCTAATGTTATTCCAGTTGACAGCGAGCGGGCTGGAGTCGCCGCTCCAGCGCTGCCCGCTCCGTCGAACCTTTTTGGCATCTTCCCTGCTGCGACTCGCTGGACATCCGGAATTATTTATTTAGATTATTCACCGCACACTAGATTTTTTTTTGTCGCCACGTAATGAGCCGTGCGCTATTTTGTTTCCGAGTCCCATTTTGACGGTGGACACAGAAGGAATACGGCCGTTGAAACAAAAGCAAGGCGGTGCCGCGTCGTGCCCTTTTGTGTCCTCGTCCCCACGCGGCTGTTCTCGGCTTTTCGGCCGTTGACTCGGACTGCACGATCGATAGTTCGATAGTCGATTGTTTTCGGGGGACAGAGAGCGGCGATGGCACTGTGTGTGTGTGTGTGTGTGTGTGGACCAAGTCCGTTTCCGGGCATTAAAATACAGTGTCGGGTCGTGACCACCTCGGCCTGTAGGAGCGCCAGTGTAGGCCGGCCAGCACGACACGCACATAACACTCGCTAAAAAAAATCGCCAACGTGACCGAAATTTTTCCGGGCAATGTGGAGCGGCATCAAAAGAAATATAGTAATTATTTCAATAACTTTTAACCTTTTTTTTTTGCCGTTTCCATTTTTCTCTCCGGAGTGATGACGGCCGTTTGCTGCGGCTGCGTCGAGCCGCTGTGCCGCGGACACTCTCAACGGGCCGCCGTTTGGGACCGTTCTCTGCCGGCTGCTTCAACCACTTTTTGCGCGCTTTGGTGACGGCTGCTGCCGCGGCTGTGCGCCGTGCGCTGTGCGCTGTGCGCCGTGCGCCGTGCGCTGTGCGCTGTGCGCTGTGCGCTCTTCGCGCAGCCCGCCGCCGGAGACACCGTCGTCGTTGCCAAACTCTCTCGATCAAACCGACCGCCAAATAACTCGCGCGTGCGCCGCGGGACGGGCGCCAGATAGTGGTACTTAGCAGAAGCCCGCCGCGCACGCACGCACGCACGCACGCACACACGCGCACTCTCGTGAGGCACGCTGTGTGGGAATAGACTGGTGGTGTGACACACACCTCCCCCTCCAATCCGCGTAGGACGACGTGTGCGCTGCCCGCGGGTTACTGAGTCCCACCAGGATCGTATCACCCCCGCGGCAGCTGGGACCGAACCCCCCCCCCCCCCCCCCCGCCCTCAGCTCACATGCTCACGATATTCCCGTGGGATACATCACCTCGGACGAGTGTCGAGGGAGAGTAACACTCAAAAAACGCCCTTCCAATAACATTTCGTATTATAAATATTCCCTCGGGTACCTTTCAATGAAACACTCGGCCGCGGTGTGCGCGGAGCGTTACACATCGGTGATGGAAACCTTTCGGAAGGATTCCGGACCGGAGCCGAGAAAGTCGAGATGGCCGCGATATTGGGACCTCCGCATTAACCTCTTGGTCATCGGGGGAGGAGGGCGATGGGCGTGACTCTGTCATTTTCTGACTGACGCGAGGAGAACAACAAACTCTGACATGAGAGAGAGAGAGAGAGAGAGAGAGAGAGAGAGAGAGAGAGAGAGAGAGAGAGACTATTCCCTGAGGCAGAGGACACAGCACCGCGCGGGGCCGGGCGGCGTAACGCCGATTCGCTAAACTTTCTCCTCCATTCGACCCGCACTGTCACACGCTCACCAAAAAAAAAAAAGAAAAATGAAAGAAAGAACAATAACACAAGATGAGGAAGAAGCGGCGATGGCGGCGGCGGCGGCGGCGGGCGTGTTCGCGTGCGTAACCGCAGCAGCCGACCCAGCAGCCGACACCGAAGTGACGAGGGAAGCTCCTTCTGCTGCAGGCTGTGTGGCCGCGGGAAGACGGCGCCTGATGGGTAGGCAGCGCCCGGCTCCCGCCGCGCCGCCGTGCCGGCCGGGTTTGCCTACCCTGTCATTCGCAGGCGCCTGCTCAGCGGCCGTCCCCGCCGCGGCGTCCGGAGAACGTTCGGACCTGGTCTGTGTCCGACTGTGGCAAACGGTCAAAACAGACCGCGCCTTAATTAAGCGCCTTTATAAATTAAAAACAAAAAAAAATTGCGAGTAGCTTAATTAAGTACTCTACCGTGTGCGTCGCGGTACGCCGCCGCGGTTCGGTAGTGTTCCGCCCGTGATGAAGCAGAGCTACTTCCCGGTGCCCCGATTCGCACCAGAGTCATTCATCATCCAAGCGGACGGGACGGGACGGGACGGTCCGTCCGTGCGCTTGCTTAGAGAGAGGTTACGCAAGCCGAGAGGGCCGCCGCGGGGGGCGGGGCCGGCGGGGCCGGCGGAGTGGAGCACCAGCAGCAGCAGTCTGCGCTCCGGCAGCGGCCGTCTGTACGGCAGCGGGACCAGACTGGGTGTATTCAAGTAATGAAAAAACAAAAATATTTCTGAAAGTTTAATTTGAAAATTATTTTTGAAAAATGTATAATACCGCGTGAAGGCAGAAGGAGCAGCGGCACTCTGCATTGAATGCTGCTGGAGAGAAACAAAATAAATAAATATGCCAGCAGCTGAGATGAGTCAGCTTATAGAGTGATGCGGTCTTCTGCAGGTCTGTGTGTCCGCGGCTGACTGCACGGGAAGTCCCGCACCGAGGCTCGGTTTGGTTCGGGGCGCTTGCAGGACGGGTCGGGGACGTTGCGGGGACGTTGGGGGGAGCTGCAGCAGGCTCGCTGTCGACCGCAGTGCACACATTCATAACATCGGCGGACGGCAGCCGGCTTAGTCGAGATGAGCTCTTCTGATGCCGATGGCGAGCCCGGCAGGGGAGGGGAGGGGAGGGGGGGGGGGCTTGAAATCAGGCGCGAATCTGGGGCAGCCTAGCCGGCCGGGGGGCAGCCGGGGGCGGGCAGAGGCGAGGCAGGAAGGGCGGCTCTTCCGCAAACACTGAGGGAGGGAGGGACGGCCAGAGCGGCCCGCCTACGTCCACGGTGGCGCAGCAGCCTGATCCGACCGAGAAAAGACAAAAAATAAAAGACGATGCTTTGATTAAAAACAAATAGGAAATCAACTAAGCAACGAAAAAAAGTCGGAAAAAAAACAGTAGAGTCAGGAAAAATATTTAAGAAAATCAGAATTTTTATTACAAATTGCTTTGAAAAATTTAAATGAAGGTGGATGCGGGGACGGGGGCTGTGTGAATCTGCTGGTCGCGCCCTACACCTGAAAAGTCCGTGTTTATCTCGGGCCTGCGTGCGGGCGAACAGATGAGGGGTCAAGGGACGGCGACCCCCGCGTGTGTGGGTGCCCGCCGCCACCGCTTCTGTGGGTCTGCGGGCGCATGACCCCCCGGCTCATGTCTGCGGCCGGCCATGAGGCGCTCCGCACTCTACGGAGATGAGCCGCTGCTGCTGCAACTGCAGAACGGGCGGGACGGGGTATAACGGGTTTCGCTGCGCGGGGAGAGGGGGGGAAGGGGGTTGTGTGTGTGTTTGTAAACACAAAAGCGAGTGGGCTTTCTCCCCGTCCAGGACCTGACAGACGCGAGACAACGGGTACGTTCACCCGGCACGCTTTGCTGGCTCTGGCCGCAGCCTCGCCGCTCTTCCTCCCTGGTTTACTTAGTAGCGGTTGCCATGGGCAAATGGGCAGCTGAGAGGCGGTCGCGGCGGCGCGTGTTCTTTTCCCGCTGATCCCGCCGACGGCGAGAAATCTCCCCCGGGGGTCATGCCCAGGCGTCCGGCAGGGTTTGCAGCCGCAGGGACGCTCGCCGCCGACGGCGTCCTGGCGTCCTCCCTCCGCGGCGACGCGCTCCCGGCGCGGGTCCTGAAGCCCCCGCTGCTCGGCTCGTCCCTCCCTTCGGCCGCCAGCCCTCCCTCCCAGCCGCTCGGCCGGCCGCCGTCGGGCTTCGGGCCTCGGGCCTCGGGCCTCGGGCTTCGGGCTCGGGACCCTCGTCCGCTGGCTTCAGGGCAAGGGGCCAAAGCTCTATACTTGGCCATTGGTGCGCTTGCTTACGTCCCGAGGATAATTTTAGCCGTGCCGCTACAACCGCCGTTGTAACTGCCGCCACCACCGCCGGCCCCACCACCGCCGGCACCACCACCGCCACCGCCGCTCCCGTTGTTGATGCTGCGGCCCCTGTTGATGTTGTCTGCCGCCGCTGCGGCGGCGGCGGCTGCTGCGGCGCGTCGCGCGGGTCGCTCGTACCGGTGGGCGCGGACATGCCGCGTGCGGCGGCCGCCGGTCCCCCTCGCCGCCGCCGCCGCCACCACCACCGCGACGACGGTGACCTTGGCATTGGTGCCCATGGCGGGACCCGGCGGCCGGCCGCGCCGCGCGGCTGTCATGTCGCCGTCGGACCGGACCTCCAGCTACGCACCGGCTCCGGGCTCCGGGCCCCGGGCTGGACTCCGGCAGTCGGAGCAGCGCGGACCGCGGCCCCCAGCCCTACATAATCACTTAGTGTGTCGCCCCGCTCGATGGCCGTATGGACTGCGGGGCGTGGTCGCGGCGGGTACCCAGCGGGCCCCGCTCGCCGCTCGGACCGGATCTGCGGCGACGCGCCGCCGGCCAGCTGTGCGGGCCCGGCGGCCAGACCTCACGGCCGCACGGCCGGCCCTCCTGCAGCGCCCGGCGGGTAGGCAGCCGCGGCTCCCGCCTCGCACGCGTGCCGCGCGGGCCGGCCTACACCGCCGCTCGCAGGCGCCCCGCGTCACCGCCGGCGACGGGCGCCGCCCGCGCCGCCCATCCTCGTCCTGACCCAGTTGACGGCAGCCCTTCCCTTCCCGCCGAGCGGACACGACGCGAGAACGCCCTCGTCGTGGCCGGTACTCGAACCCGGGACGCCCTCTGTCAGCTCCTGCCGCGCCGCTGGCGGCCGCGACCTCTCACGAATCACCTCTCCTTTATTCTATTAATTTATTTCCATGCCGCGGGCCGTCAGAGTCTGAGAGGGGCCCCGACGCCGGGGTCCGCGGCCAGGCCCCGCTCCCGCTGGCAGCACCCGCCGCGCCGCCGCCCCCGCGGAGTGATGCAGTGCCTCATTGTGGCCGGCCGCGTTTATTGCCATTATTATTCACGGAGCAAAATGAGGAGGCAGCAGTGAGAGCGAGAGAGAGAGGGGGGAGGGGAAGTGGCGGGAGAGCGAGAAGGACGGCGGCGGCGGTCACCTGGCAGCGCCTGGCAGCCGCCGCCGCAGACTCACACCTTTCACCCATCGGCTTCCGCGCTCGCGGTGGCGACGACGTGCTCGCGGTGCCCGCGGTGATGTAGTGCCGCAGAGGCCTGCTCGGACTGCCGCGGGCTCGGGTTCAAATACCGGCCGTGCCCCACTTGTCTTATTTTTTTTTTTTTTTGCTGGGGGTGAAGCAGGTGCCGCTCCTGTTGCCGCCGCTGCTGCTGCTGCAGCCGCCAGGAGAGCCGCGAGTCCCCCTCTTCTCTGCGTTTGTTAGGAGTAATTAATATTTCGCGGCGGGAAAGTGGAAGCTCACGGCACGGCCACGGCAGCGCCGCGGTCCAGATGAGAAACTGTGTGAGGCGCCGCTGCTTGGCCGCCGCGGCCGCACTAGCGGTGACCCCCCGCCTGCCCCCGCTCCCCGGCTCCCCCCTGCAGGCCCTCATCTGGTTTGCACTGCTCGACCCGCTTCCTTTCCGGCGGGCCGCCGCCGCTGCCGCTCCGCGCTACAAACAGCGAGTGACGCGGTCCTTGTTGTTTGGGAAACAGCGGCCGACGGCGGCGGCGGCGGCGCGGCGCCTGGAAGCTGCCGTGAGAAAAGCGGCGGGACGAGGCGGGCAAACAGAGGATGACAATGTCATGATGATGACGGCGGCGACGATGTGGTAACAGTCACGCTGATGATTATGATTTTTCTGTAAAAAAAAATTTACCGTCACTTTCTCGTACTTTGCCAAAAAAGGGGGGGGCGACAGTCCCTGCGGCACTGTCTGCCTGGCCTTCGCCTTTCCATTGCCCCTCTCACCTCCTCTCACCTTGGCTGCGCCGCTGCGCCGGATTCGGCGCTCTGAACCGGCCGAGCCGCCGCCACAGCCGACCGGGCAAGTCCCATTCTCTTACCAAATGGACTGGAGGCAGGCGAGGCGCGGCGTGGCGTGGCGCCGTGGGATGGGCCGCGCCACGCCGCGCCACGCCCCAAGTTCAGCATCATTGTCTGTCAGCCTGCGGGGTCCGCGGGGGGCCGCGGGGCGGGGACGACTCTCTTACGCAATGGCGGCGGGGGAGGGGCGCCGCCGTCGACGGCCAGCCGCAGCTCCGCGCCAAGCAGTCCCTTAGCAGTCGTCCGGAGACGGTCCGGAGGGCCCACACGACATGTGCCATCCGACACACCCGCGGCAGGAGAGCCGAGAGCCGAGAGCCGGCCGGGCGGGGAGAAAGCGTTTGCGACATGGACGGAACAAACCGCCGGCCGCCGCCACGGCCCGGACGGACCCTACGTGTGGGGAGTCAAGGGCAGCGCCGCGGCCGCCCGCGCCGTGTGGCGCCGTGTGGCACCGGGTGACCGGCCCCGCCGCAGGGCTGCGTGACGTCACACGCCCCCCCCCCGAGACTCTTGTCGCGATGCGTCATCCGGGCGACGACTCCGACGGGCAGCGGAGCACGCGGGGGGCCATGCAGTGCGCCGAGCATTCCTGCTGTGCCGATTGAGGCCGGCCGGGCGGACAGCGGCACAGAACAGACGGCGGGCGCGCCGGCGCCGCGGCGGCGGGACGCGGCGGCGCCTATCGCAAGTTTTATAGCGTCGCCCCGACTCCGCCGCCCCCCCCCCCCCCCCCCCCCCCCGACGGGCACAGGGCAGACCCATGGGCGGCGGCGGCGGCGGCGGCGGCGGCGGTGGATGTCTCTCGCCTGCGGACGCCCGGCGGGTAGGCCGTCCCGTGCGACACGCGCGCCAGCACGCGACTGTGGTTGCCTACCCAGCACGGCGCCCTTCGCGGCTGCAGGAGTTCCCGCGTGCGCGGCACGCCGCCGGGGAAATGCCGCGGGGCGATAAGAAAGGCCGCTCCGCGGGGGGGCTGTTCCATAATCCGGTGTGGCGACGCGTGACGCGGCGGCCGGGCGCGTGGCGGTCGCGTGCCGGGCGCGTGGCGCGGCTCATCCACGGCGATGGAGCGCGCGCGGGCCGCGGCCTGTAGTCCGCACGCGCCGCGCCGCCGCCGCCGCCTGCTGTCGGCAATCGTGAGAGATGTCGGGGGATGCGCTGGGAACCGAGTGCGGGGCACACCGCCGGCGGCGCGGCAGCGGCCAGGAAAGGCAAGGCAGCGACGAGACGCGACGGCCGAGAGATGCTTTTCTCTCCTCTTCGTTGGTGTTCTCGTTTTCCTTTCCACTTTTTTTATTCTTTTTTTTCTTTTTTTACAAGCGCGGGATAATGAAATGAGTACACACACGCTCGCGCAATGGCGAGCGCACTCGAGACTCTTGCCGCACGGCGGGGGTTTATTCTTTTTCCTTTTTTTTTGTTTTCGTGTTTCTATACGGTGCGCCCATAGTCAGCCGTTTCCCTGTTTTCGGCCGGCTGTTTGCGGACACACACGGATGGTGGCGGAGGACGGCCGATCCCCGGCGGCCCTGAGCCTCCGTCGAGTCCGAGGCCACGAGCCCGCCTGCATGCACACCGCGAACACAATAGGGAAAGGGCCCGGCCCTATGCAGCCCATGCACATCTCTATGTAGGCCAGCCGGGCCGGAAGTCCACGCTCAGCCCCAGGGCTCCAGGCACTCCAGCCGGGCCCCGCAGCTGTGCAGCACCGACTCCAGCGGCTCCAGACACCACTCCAGCGGCTCTGACAGCCTTGATATGCGCACGACCCTAAGCAGGCGGGCAGGCAGGCGGGCAGGCGGCCGGGGTCACACACACACACACACACACACACACGGCCGTGCCTCACTGCCAAGGGGGACAAGAGTGAATTACTCTTTTAAAAAAATTAAACGGTAAAAAAAAGATATTTTTTATTTTTCAAAAAGCTCTGAACATCATTTCATTTTCAAAACTGTTTTAACATTTAGAGGACGCGTGATTTTGTTGCGGTTGGTCCCCTGCCCGGCCGCGGTCCGCGTTCGGGGCCACACGGCCCCGGCGCGCTCAGGATCACACACACACACACACACACACACACACACACACACACGCCCATCGCGATCGCACCGTGTTCCATATGCCCGGCCGAGCGGTGCACACGGGTACGGGTCCCCGACGGGACACTATCCGAGTGCGGGCGGCCGTGGCTCGGTGGGCGCGGTCATCCACAGCCCGCCGCGGCGCTCTGGAGCTGCTGGAGAACGGCCGCTCTGCTGGAGCAGCTGGAGCGAATGCTGCTGCTCCGCGGAACATATTGCCTGCAGCCTATCGGTGCGGATCGGGGGTCGTACGTTCCATTAGAAGCACACGGACGGCGCGGTCCCGGCGGGTCCGGCCGGCCGGGCCGATCGCCGGGACTGCGGCGCGGCACGCCCCCCTGGCCGCGGACAGCTTCCGGGCCAAATGACCTACTCGAAGCGAAAGACGCAAAACGCGCCTTTCTTTTCCGCGCCGTCCATTAAGCGCGTCCCGGACTTGCTGCTGCTGCTGCCACCCTGCGACACCCGACGACAACGGCACGGCTGGGCGCCTGCGAAGGCCGGGGTAGGCCAGCCCGCACGACACGCGTGCGCTTCACAAGTCGTGATTGCCTACCCAGCCGGCGGCGCCCTGTGCGAGAGGCGACCGGCCAAACCGCACACGAGCGCCTTCACGCCGCCGTCGCCGTGGACGTCCTCAGTGGATGATGTCTTCTTCGATGCCCTCGTCGGGCCTTGCCGGCTGGTTTTGCTGACGCGCCGCGGCGAATACCGATTTGCCATACATTTCGTTTCTCGTGGGAATGCTCGCGCCGCTGTCGCCGCCATTCCCACGGCCGCTGCCGCTGCCGCCGCCGACGGTACGGCTCCGTCGTCGCGGTAACTCGAGGCCGGAGCCGGCCGGGGTGGCGTCGGCGTCCCTGGCGTCGTGCGAGGAGCGCGATGTAGCTCGCGCCGAGCTGCGGGGCAGTTGCGCGGCTCTGGCCGGGCCGGGGGGGGGGGGGGTACCGACGGCCCCCGCACCGCCCTCCTCCAGCAGCATGGGCCCTCCTCCCCGCGGCGGCGGGGCCGAGCCCGCGGACTCCAGGTGTTCAAGCCCGCGTCCCCGCCGCCGAGCCGTGCCCCCCGGCTGCCGCGGGGCTCGGCTCCGGTGCAGTGCAGCTACTTGCCCCCCCCCCCTTCCCTCCCCCGTTCGCAGCCCGCGGCGGCCTGCCCGGCCCGGCACGGCCCTCAGTTGTCGCCTGCGCTCGCTCGCGCCCGGATCGGCCCGGACTGCCCGCGCTCGCCGACGCCCTGACCGGCGGCTCGACGTCACGCCGCTCGCGCGGTTCGCTCGCGGTCCGAGCGACTATCTAATCAGCGCCCGTCGTCGGCCGCGCGAATTGAGTGCGTCAGTCGTCGCTGACGCTCGGTAGCCGGAGGACCGGACGCGCCATGGCCGAAGTAAGCGACACGGAGAGTAGGGAGTGTTGTTCCCCGCGGAGCGCCCCGTCAAGGCGCGTCGCCGCCGCGTGCAGTGGGTGGTCGCCGCGTGCGCTATTGATTTAGCGTGTTATGGCGGTGCCGGACGGCGGCGGCCACTCAGAGTCCAAGGGAATGTCCTTTTGCCCCCCTCTGGATCCGCGCCTGTTTGGCGGACTGCGCCTTGGACGGTGCCGCTGCTGCTGGCAGTCCCCTTAAGCACTCGCGAATTATTATTGCCGGGCGATGGGGCACTCGGCACTCGGTGCTCTCGTAGCTCTATCTCACTCACCCCTCTACGGGAGGCCCCCACGAGCGAGAGAGAGACAGAGAGGTACGGGCACCAGCGAGGAGGCATGGGGGGCCACGGCCGGCGGGCGGGCACCGAGACCTGTCGTCGTTTGCTTCCGAACACAGTCTGTCTCTGTCGCACACGCGGGGCGTGCCGTAGAGGTGCGAGAGAGAGAGAGACCTACGAAAGCTCGCTGCCAGAGTGCCTCTTAGCGGGGTGTCGCGTGGCGATGGTGGTTAGCAGCCAGGTGCCTCGCAGAAAGAAATCCGCCCCGCCGCGCCCGGCCCCGCCCCCGCCACGCCCCCTCGCCTCGTGGTGGCCCGATGGCGCGGGTCCACCGACTCCATTAGAGATGCCATACGAAGAAAGCGGCATGCGAAGGCGGGACAGCAGATCCCCAAGGACGGGCGGGAGGAGCCGGGAGGACAGAGCGCACGCCAGCGGCAGCGGCGCCGACAGGGCCGACAACTGTGCTCCGCGGAGACGGCGCACGCAGCACGCCGCAAAAGGCTCGCTTGAATCGGCCCGCTGGAACGGGGTACAGTGCGTCCGCCGACGGAGCGCGGCGCGGCGCGGCGCGGCGGCGGTGACAGTATGAGAAACTGGGAGGTCGCCGCGGCCGGGACACTCAGCGGGTGAACGCTCTATACCTGTCCGCTGGTTATACAGAGGGTGCGTGCGGGTTCTGCAGGACCCTGATCTGTGTGCGAGCTCGTCCAATATTCTCGACGAGAAAAATTATTGTCACGTGCGATCGGAAGATGAGTTCGGAAATTAAATTCACCGCGAATATTCCACGATGTTGGCCTCCCTGGACAGCCCCCCCCCCCCCATTTTTCCCGTTCCCCCTCCTACCTCCCCTCCCCCGCCCCTCACCCCACGACAAATAACAATAAAAATAGGAACAATCAACAGCAGTGGGCGTAGGGCGCACGGCCCGTTCCAGGAGTTTAACCGCATTGCCTGTCCGTAAGTTGCCTCTTATCGGCGGTTCCCCGGCCGGTGCGGCGTCGGGACGCGAGTCTGCGGCGGCGGCAGTGCGGGGCGGGGCAGGGCTTCGGGGACAAGCGTCGCGAACGCACCGCACGTACTTGCGCGTAACGTCTGCTAGGCTTGGCTTCTGGCTACGCACGGCCCGCTGCTGCCGCTGATCTCATCGATCCGCGACTAGTGAAGCAGAACTGTGTCAGGCCCGCGGCCCCCGCCGCCACGCATTTTCCGGACCCGTTTCGTTTTCCGGCCGAGGCCGCGACCGGAGCTGAAAACGGTAGAGAAACGCTGGGGTCTTCCTGTCGCGCGTTACCTTGACAGGCGACGGACGGGGCCCCCGATGGAAGTTTTTTTGTTAGGTTAAGTCCCGACCCCGAATTCAGTTCTCGTACTTGGTTTAGCGTTTGTACCGATAGATCTGACTTGATTCCGTCGTGGGGAGTGGTTTGAGTGTCGGTCCAATTCATCTTTTTATTTGTTGTCTATGTCATCTGTCCTGCTATGACTCATCCACTCAATTGCTTATCTGAGTTGTCTGTCAAAGTCATTTTGATAGTGAGGTACCATGCGAACAAAACGTCCAGTCCTTAAACTTCCACCCTGTATTTGTAGTGCGTCACTTAGGTGCGAGGCAAATACAATTCCAGAATTAAGTGTAATATGTGTTTCCTTTATCCTTTTTACAGACTTCGTCCACAACCACCACCACCACCATGACCACCAGCGCTGCCAAATTATATGGCAAGGACCTTTCTGTCTATGACGACTTGGACGTGGACACCTTGTTGTCACAACTTAGCCCTGAAGAAATTTCATTGTTGGCAAAGGAAGTTGATCCAGATGTAAGTATCCTGTATTTACTGTATTGTTGATGACATCCCATTTACCAATTTTAAAATTTTCGATCTTGCCCCCATTGTAGGACAACCTCCTTCCTCCGTCACAAAGGTGCAGCTATGAGTGTGAGAAAGACCCCACTGGTCCCTTGGACCGGAAGAAGCTTATTGAGCACATCAACAAGCAAGCTTTGGAAACACCGGACCGACCAGAAGCAAAACCATTTGTTGCTGGTGTCATTCGTGGAAAGAAAGTGAGAGTCGTTAATAATTCAGAAATATAACTTAGTTTGGAATAAAATCATCATTTTCTGTTTCTTTTTGTTCTATCTTTTTTTAGTGGGTTCCACCAGAACCATCCCAGAGAGAGCGTGAGGTAGAAGAGCAAATCGCCATCGACATGGGAGATGAATATGAGCATGCCCTGGATGATGCTACTCAAGAGGAAATCATTGATTTGGCAGGTAAATGCTATTCATAATTGCTCAGCTCTTTTGTTTTTCTTTCTACCTGTGTGTCTTTTGTGGTTCTTCTTGTAGTTTACTCCAACTTGGTTTATTACTTTTCATTCTAGCTATTTTGGGCTTCCACTCAATGATGAACCAAGACCAGTACCATGCATCGCTTCTGAACAAAGGCCAGCCTATTGGTCTTGGTTGGGATGGCATTACCAAGTCAACTCAACCTAAAGCGTTCCCTGCAGAACCACCAAATCAGACAGATATTGACAAAACTATCCGACAAGTGCGAGAAGATGATCACACACTTATAGATCTAAACTGGAACAACATTAAGGTACTGTAGTACAATCTCTGTTCTCAGTCCTATTCCCATTTTTTGCTGGTAACATATTTTAATGATACCCATTCTCTGCTCCCTTTATTTTAGAATATTTCTGATGAGAAGTTTGAAGCCCTATTTGAAGCCCTGACAGAAAACACACACTTGGAAGTCCTCAGTCTGACAAATACTGGTTTGACCGACCGGTGTGCTCAGAAACTTGCTGAGGCTCTGGAAAGAAACCAAACCCTGCGAGTTTTGAAGTAAGTTCATCAAATGGATTGGGTTTGACTTTCAAGCCATCCCTTTGATTTCCAAAAGCCTGACTAAAACCTCCCCTTCCTATTTTAGCATTGAAACCAACTTTATCAGCCCACCAGTTATTGTGAGGTTGGTAAAAGCACTGCTCAAGTCACGCGTCATTGAGGAGTTCCGGGCTGCCAATCAGGTAAGGATACTTACCATGTGCATATTTTTTTACAGTTTGAAGAAACAATTAATATCCATGAAATGTACTTTTCTAGCGATCACAAGTTTTGGGAAACAAGATTGAAATGGAAATTACTCAACTTGTTGAAGCAAACCCATCACTTCTTCGACTTGGACTGCATCTCGAGTATAATGATGCACGTCACCGTGTTGCATCCCACCTTCAGCGTAACATAGATAGGAGTGAGTATTCTCTTACAGCATTAAGTTCAGTTGAGTACCATGTAGGACAATTTGCAAACTCTTTTCTTCTCCTTAGCTGTCTTTCATCCACCATTTCCTCTGTAGTTTAATGTACTTCTCTAGGTAGCCAAAATGCAGCCAACACATTACTTTCTGGATAACTAATATGTTAATTTACAGCAGAAAAAAAGGTGTACTCCAAGTCCTGAGTCAGCTTAATTTGAAGTTGTTATTATCAATACCTGTTCTGTCATATGTCTGTCAAGTCTTCACACCCCTACTCCTGGATTCATAAGTTTGTCATCAAAATAGCTACTATGCATTTCAAATTGTTGAATATAGTCAACAATTATGTTGTATTGTGGCCCCTACCACCTGCCTTTTCTCTTTCTCATGTAATGTTTGTTCCTTTAAAGATAAAGTTAGATAATTGTTGCTCTGAATGAAACCCCACATTGTGCTAGGCTAGAAAACTTGAATTTCTGTCTATTAAATCCTAACATCTTTCAAGACATTTCATGTAGCGCATACTGAACATATTATATTTTCCTCTAATTAGTTTAGCTTTAGAAATGTTCCATTATAGTTAGTATGACTTCGCTCTGTACATGTAGCCACTCATTTACATAATTCAAATGAACCAAGGAGCTTCTACCATAGAGCTTGTGCTCAAGTTTATATCGGTGTTGGTTTTCTCTTGTGTAGAATGTAGGTTGCTTAACCAGGAAATTAACGTGCCTTAACCATTGCAGGGAGGAGGGAGGCTCAGGAAGTAAGGTGTGCCGCAACAATTCGTCTGCCTCGTGCATCTCTAAAAAAGATAGAGGTCCCTGAATCCATCTCCTCGCTTTCTCCGTCTCCATCTCCCCAACCCGTGACCCCCGAGCCTCTGATGTCTGAACGAGACATTTCAGAGAGCGTTGTTCCAGAGTCCCAAGGCCCCTCTCCTCACAGCCCTCTATCAGATGAGGCTCCGTCTGAACCCATATGACCAGTGCACCGCTGAGTGCTCTGCGGCATGCCTGCAACGTGCCTGCAACGTGCCTGCTGCTTGTTTGCAGTGTAGTTGTATATCTTCTTACTCTCTAATTATTTTCTATGATTCCTGCTTTTCAGCTACTGCTGCCTTTCAGCGTTATTGATGCAATAGAGGCAGTGTGGGCATCTTCAAAATTATCATGAGATTCTCATCGTGTAGTATAGTAATTCAATTAACTCCATACTTCCTACTAAACTTTGAATGTGTGCTAACACTAGCCTTACACACTGGTCTTTGCTTTGTCAGAAATGAATAGTGATAGTGATAAACCATGCAAGAGCAAGGCTTTACTGCAGCAAATTGCATGGCTGTGGAAGACTTGAGGTTTAGATGGGTGCCCAAGTTTTACATTACTTTCCAGACCGTGCACTTTATGACCTAGGCACCATTTTTCTTTCTCTTTCCATTGCATTAGTTTAATAACATTTTCTTTCTCAGATTGGGAATCTCAAACTTTCTATTGCATGAACTCAAACCTCTTAATCAGTTCATTCAAAGAAGTTGTTAGTGCAGTTTCACATTAAATAGCTCATATTTTGTGAAGAGAAAAAAAATAACCTTTTTCTTTTTGTCTTTGGTTATAAAAATTAGAAGGAATACTATTACCTGATACATTTTTGTGTAGGGAATTATTTTTTGTCTCCTTTTGTGTTTTGGTTTTGTGTGACGTTCAGTATGATCAGAGATACAGTAACTGAATTTTTGCATGTAGCCCTGTAGCTTTGCTTGTCTTAGCTTCTTCCTCTATCTTTCCCTGCTCTATTCAACCTTTATTCAACCAACAGAAACCTACCTTTTAGTGGGTTTCCCTGCACCAGATGACCCTCACCTCCCGCACGAGTATTACTTCCATTGAGATGCAGGTTCTATTATGGCGCTGGAGTGAAACACCATGGTGCGTGAAATGAAACCCCTTTTGTGTGTTATATGTAGCTAGTTTACAGTGAACATGATTTTTAAGAATGTTAGGAATGTTAAAATAGTAAGAGCATTATCTCAAGCAAACTCTGACCCAGCTTAAGCATTACCGCACATTCCAAATAATTCTAGTAGAAATGAAAACTTTGATGTGAAGTTTTACCTCGTTGAACCACAGGGTTTGCAGCTAAGGATGCTCTTCCTACCATTTTTTTATTTGCTATGCTGTTCTTGTCAGCATGGAAGGTGGTGTTCAAATGGGTCACCAACAAACCTTGACATGGTGAAACCATTTGTGTGTTATTCTTTTTCTTTCCCCTGACCCTCAAGATAGTGAAAAGAGATTTGTTGTATCTTTTTCACATTTTTAAAATGATGAGGTTTTGCATGTTTCTAGAGAACATGTTAATTTTTTATTTTAGATACAAAAAAAATTCATCACTATCTTGGGTGTAAATGTTTTTATTTTGTCCTGGTGTGAATTGATTTTTTGATTCATGATCCATGTGGAGTGGCACGCAGAACCATGTGGGCTGTAACCAAATTGCTTGTGGCGATATAACATTTTGACAAATACCACATTTTAAAAATTGGTTTTGCAAGTAGTCCATAAGAATATGCTTGCCTTTACAACTTACACAAATACTACTGTCCTTACAATTTCTAGCTTTTTGCAGCGGTGCAAATTTTGCAGTTTTCAATTTTTTATGCTTGTTATTTCTGATAAGAAACAAACATTGCAGTATGGTGGTGGGGGCCAACTACTACTCTAATCACTGTTCACACATCTTGTCCTCTCCACTTACACATTTTTTTTCATTAGTGTTTAAGCCACAGTCATCATGGTGTGTTCACAAATCATACAACTGCAATAATTGAAACAATCTGATTGATCACATCTTCTTTGGTTTTTCTTTCACAGTACGGAAAGACCTCAATCTGCAACTTCAATTCCGTTTCTTTAATAACCGTCACAGGAAAAACAAGCAAATGATCAAGTAAAGTGGAGGTACTGGTTGAGTTTACCGTGTTGAAAAATGTCTGCTTTGGCTTACGCCTCGCATTGCCTTTTTCTTAGGCGTGGCCTGCTTAGGTGCAGGAGGATAATCTTCCTTTAAACAAGTCTCACCCCTTGTTTATACTTAAGAGAATTGTAATGTATCAAGCTGCAGTATAACAATTACTCACACAAACAACATGTACATTTTTATTTACAAACAAACTGACAGCCCTCTCTCACTGAGGCTGGAAGCCTATCAACTTTGGCAAATTATAAAATGGCTCACATTCATGTTTTGTTGGCCTCCACCACTGGACCTCTTTAATTTTATGTTTTCATAATTGTCACTATTTCTATTGTACAACTTTTTGCTGTTTTAAAAGTTATTGTTAGTTTTGACATAAACAAAGTATTGGTCTATGGGTGGAAGGCTGAACAATGCTGAAAATTACGTCTTAAAAAATGCAGCTGCAGAGGGATTGCCAACCTTTTGTTTAGAATATTTTTTATTTTTCTTCTTTTTCTAACATTTTAAAACACACAGCCAAGCTTCAGGCCTTCATTGACATTTGCTTGCTATGTGTTCAAAGGTCGTTTGCATGCAGTGTGCAGTAATTCTAGGTCCTACCTTCACTGCATGTGTTTTGTGGATTGATCATTTCAGCAAAACAGATCTGTGTAAGAAAGTGAGTGGGTATAAGAAAGAAAACGTGTTTAAAGCCTTGATCAGAATACTTCTTTTGGTACTGATGTACTTCACTTTTGTTGTTAATTGTGTGTGCTAATCATGATTTACTGAACTAATTCTTTTTCAGAGGTGATCAGTTTGTTAACATTTAACAAAGCAACTGCCTATGATAATTCTCTCCAACTCCAGCCCAGGCCAGCACTATTAACACAGTGTTCTAGCTACAGCAAAAGCAATTTAAAATGGACATACGCATTAATTTTGGCCAAATTTTCTTCTTTAGTTGTGTAGCATAGAGCCTCATTTATTTATATGAGATTTCAACGATTTAGCATTGAGCCACTAAAATACATTGTTTTGTATGTTAAGAGAAGTTTGCTTTGTGTCAATCATAATGCTGCTATAGAAACCCAAAATTTATCCAGGCTTACCATACCATCCCTACAGATAGACATTTTCCTCCCATTAAACCCTCTTTTTCGTTATTAGATCCTTTTTAAAAGCAAACAGGTGTTTGGAATTAGTAGCATAGTTGGTTATACTTGCTTTAGAAACACACACATGATCAATTTTTCAACACTAGTTTGGGCTGGAGAGGTAATTGTTGTAGGCGGTGGTGTCAATGTCGGCATGTATTTTAAATGTGTTCCAGTCCCTTCTCATTGATCTACCTGCATCGAGCTCTATCAAAGAAAAGTGTGCTCTGTGTGATGTTCAGTACAAATGAACCTTGCATGTTGAATTATTGGCTGGTGTTACCACATTTGGATATGCATATCATAAAGTGACGATTCAATATAACTGAACTGTAACTGCCTTAGTTCTGTGGAATACCAGCCAAAGTGGAATGCTTTCCCAATCTAATTGTGTTTCTTCGTTCCTTGTTTCAGTACGTCAATCTCGAGTGGGAGTGTCCAGCTCATAGCCTGATCAAACCTTTGATAGGTACTTCGTAAGCATATTTTTATTATTACTCTTGTATTTTAACTTTTTAACTTATTTCATTAAAACATTTCTTGGCTTTGCTTTAGTAGCTGTCTGCTTTCTAACTTGTGAAAGCATTTTCAACATTCGTAATTCTCTCATACTGCAATTAGGCTGCTATACACTATGCTGCAGCAGCATTTAGTCAGTTTCAAAACATGCATTTTGTCTCATACAATAATGAGTTTTTCTTAGTCTTGATACTTTGCTTATAGCTTATGCGACAAACATATTAATTTAATTGTATCTGTGGAGGAAATTCCCCATGTATGTATTTCCAATACACCTTTTCTTTTAGAGCATCTTTTGCTGTGTGGAGCAGCTGCGCTGTAAGCTCTAATTAGTGTTAAGAATTTGCATCTGCATGTTAATCAAAGCATGTTTACTGCAGTTCAATTAGTTGTGCATTGCCTGATTCTTCACCAAATTAAATTACTCAGCTCACTTTGGGAGTTCCTTTTCAGGACTGAGATGTCATGCTGGGTTAAGACATTCTTGGAACGACTTATGCTATTTTATGATCTTCCTAATTTCTAGCGCCTACAACTGCAATTGCTTATGACATTATACTGCTCTGTCTGTGCCTCTGTTTAGTTTTCCTTCAACATGCTGATTTATTTGAGAGATTCTGCTTCTATTGTCCATGTACATCTAGCAACTCTCCAAATGCTTTTCTAACTTTGAAATTAAATAAATTTGCCCATTTTTACCATAATATGAACCTATTTTCATTGCCTTGTCTGATGTTTCAGCTGGACGCTGTCGCCGCATGGGTCACTTCTCTGCAAGTCAAACCGTTGGCTGGATGAGGGACAAAAAGTTTTAAGATGCTATGACAGTGCTTATCAGAAGGGTCACCGGAAACCAGTTACAATGTGAGCTTGCTTACTATTTGCCCTAAATATGTAGCAAAGAAAATATGAAAAATTTCATAAAAATGAAATTGTTACTGCACATACTATTGTAGCAGGGCTATCACTTCTTGTAGTGCTTCATTTATATCTCTATCGGAACTTTTTTTTTTTTTAAGTATTCAGTTGAGGGGAAAATGGTGTTCGAGTTGAAATATCAATTTGAATGTGATGTTACCACCTTCTTTCTGCTTTTTCCTATTTCTTTTGTTTTAATATTTTCTTGATGGCCCATTGTATTTTGTGTTGTCAGCGCATGATTGGACAGCATTGTAGTGTGAGCTTGTTTTAATAAGTGACTGTTGTGTATGAGAGTATGTATGTGAGTAGCAGTGATTCTTTTGTTCCCACCTATCTCTGTCTTTGGTGCCTGGGACATATTCTGTTCCATGATCTTGTATTAGTTAAAGCTGAATGCTCAGGTCCAGTATGCTCTTCTCTTACTAGTGTATCTATTAAATGAGATAGAACTTCTCATCAAAAGGCTAGAAGTATACAAAGGTGGCAGTATGTTGATGTCCACCCTTAAAAGTTGTAATTATCCCGTTATGAGCCTTTTGTGTATTGTGGAATGTATGAATTTGTGTTGATGAAGAAAGTTTTTATTGTATGTTCCTTTCACTCATCAAGTGAGTAAGTCATCTCTGCTGCTTTGGCTTTGTAAATACACTCATGTGTGTAAGTATTCATCTATGTCTAGAAGCTTCTGACAGTGCAAATGCACAACAGAACTTACTGCCAAATTTTCTTTTCATCCTATTGTACATTTGCAAATACACTTAAGGATTCGAGGCCATTTTGAGCAGGTTCATTTCTGCACTGTGCGTGAAGAGAAGACTTTAGAGAGTAACACCATTTTACAAAAGCTTCAAAGAAGTTCAAATTATTACTGAGCTGTTCAGTGCTTTAACAATTTTATTGTGATAAATTAAAGTCAAATTCATATACTGTGCAAATATATGATCTATCCAAATCAAACACCAAAAAGAATTTTACCAGCTAACTAAGAAAGACCCTAGAAATTTTTTTATCGTAAGATATATGAATTGACTTTTTAGCTACAATATGTTTTGCACATGTCTTTTGGAGATTTTATTCAAGGTATAAATATTATTATAATAGCTATTGTATAAATCAGTATCTGTTTTGCTGGACGGACTGTATTGTGAAAAGCACTGCATAAGTTTTTTTTTTCTTTATTTTTCAACAGCTTTCAGTGTGTTCTGATCAGTCTGATAATATTTTAATTGTTCTCTATAAGAATCTAGTTTGTAAACTGTGTATATTACATTCATACAATTGAACTAGTGTTTTCTTTCTCTCCCCCTTGTTTATTGCCATCACAAAACACAAAGCTTACTTAGCAAGGGAATGCCCCCAGCTGCAACTCAAGTCAAACAGAATTCTGACGGTTGGGTCACTTTGACTAGTTGTGAGGACCGGTAAAAACATTATCGGCGGGGTCTTACCATGTCCATATTTTAAGACCCGTCTAAGTTTGGACCCCGGGGCTTAACTCGTTCTCGGCGCTGCCGTGCTCCGGCCGAGTCGGTTCGAATCCGAGATCTGTCCACCTTCCTGTGATCGGTGGACCGGCGTTAGGGTTGCATGGGCAGGGGGCGGCCCGCGGTCTGTGTGGCAGAGGACTCAAGATAATGTCGCACCAAAGTAGTAAACCTGCGTCCCTGACCCGAGCGCGTTCAGCTGCCAATTCATGAATGCACACACGCGCACTACTACCAACACCGAAACCCCATGTCTGTAAAGCGACCCCGTTCAAAAGTGGCGCGCGCTGCCGAGCTTCCTGAAATGTCCGCTGTAGAGCGCACCATACGCAGGCACTGCCGACTTCGTAATAAAATCGATGATTGTGCTCAGAACAGACTGTACTTTACGGTACACATATCTGATTCTCGTCACAAGCGGTACGGGAACTTGGTCGTCAGATATCTCCGATATCTGGCTCTGGACATGTTGCGGAGAGAGAAATAAAAACGTAGTCATAGAGAGCCCCACGGAAAGTAGGGTTAGTCGTCATACCCTCTCCCCTCACTCCTCCCCTCACCCTCACCCTACCCTACCCTTTTCGGTTCTGTTCGGGAAATTTCTGGACAGACCGTGGGCAGGCAAGCCAGTTTCTATCGCCGGGGATCGCTTCGTAGCTCTCCAGTGTCTTCTTTGTCGCCGTCGAGTGAGTGTGGATAGTTTCAGGCGTGCGACCCGTGTGTGCGCTCGCGATTTTGCAGAAAACATCAAAGCAAAGTCGAGTCACAGAGAGTAGCAAGTGCCGTGGCTTTTCTTGCTCACATTTCGCTCTGTGAGTGTTCTATTGCTAAGCGACCTTGCTGCCTCTATTTCGATGATGAAACGTGTTGGAGTGCTGTCAGATTAGTAGACGGACTCTCCCACGTTTTATTGTCCGCCCATGTGTTATTTTGTGTTCTTTTCGTTCGTTTTACTGGGTTTGCAAAGTTCGTTTTCTTACATAACCTTACACCCGGAAGTCGTAGGCCTGTACTGTCGAGCTCACTTTGATAGTACAGATACCATCACAGGGCTTTGTTTGGCTAGTGTTTCCATTTCCATTCATTGTCTTGCATACCTGTTCATTTTACATCATATAATTTTGACATGGGAAGGCACCTCACAAGCATGAATTATACTTGTTTAATTGATGAGAAATTCAGGCAGTGACTTCTTTGTTGAGACTCATACATTATGTAAAAATAAAATGCAGTAGCCTTGCACAAGGTTGAATTGCTTTGGAGTTAGTTCTGTAAGATTCCCTGTTTATGTCCTGCATCCTCCTTTGCAGGTCAATAATAATAGTCCTTTTTTTCAGTTTCAGCAAACTGCTGAGTCAAGATGGTGAAGGAGACCAAATTCTATGATATCCTTGGAGTGAAGCCTCAGGCCACAACTGAAGAAATTAAGAAGGCATATAAGAAGTTGGCCTTAAAGTACCATCCAGACAAGAACCCCGATGAAGGCCACAAGGTACTGTTATTTTATGATCTGTCAGTTGATTTTCATTGCTGAATTGTTTAGTGTCTAAAAAAAAAATTTATTTTTGACCCTAGTTTAAAGAAATTGTCATGGCATATGACATCCTGTCAGATCCTGAAAAAAGAAAAACGTATGACAAATTTGGAGAGCAAGCAATGAAGGAAGGAGCATCAAATGGCGGAGGATTTGGTGGACCACAAGACATGTTTGACATGTTCTTCCGCGGAGGTGGCTTCTTTGGTGGCGGTGGTGGGCGAGATCGACCGCGTCATGCCAATGACGTTGTTCACCAGCTGGCTGTGTCACTGGAGGACTTATACACAGGAACTACCCGTAAACTATCTCTTCAAAGAAATGTAGTTTGTGTGAAATGTGAAGGTGGGCATCAAATGAACTTTGATTCAGTTTATTCACTTATTTGGAGTATTTGTGGTTATTGATGATTTATTTCTTATATTCAGGTAAAGGTGGCAAGAATGTTGAAACATGCCCCAACTGCAAAGGTGGTGGCTACCATGTCCAAATCCAGCAACTTGGACCCAACATTGTACAGCAAGTCCAGATCAAATGTGGGGAGTGCCGTGGTGCTGGCAAGCGCATTAGTCCTAAGGATCGTTGCAAGCATTGCAATGGAAAGAAGGTATATCCGTCAAGCCAGATCATTAATTTCAACATCTTCAGTGATGGTTATCTGATTGATAATCTATTTTTTTCCCCCTCAGACTATCTCTGAGAGAAAGATTCTTGAAGTACATATCGACAAGGGTATGCAAGATGGACAGAAAATCACGTTTTCTGGTGAAGGTGATGAGGAACCTGGTGTGGAGCCGGGTGATACAATTATTATTTTGGATGAAAAGGAGCATGAGCTGTTTAAGTGAGTTGATGTAGCTCTGAGTTTTGTGTTGGTATTTATCATGTGATTTCTTCGATGTATTGTTTAATTCAACCAAAAACCTTTTCTCTCTGCTCAGGCGTTCTGGGAACAACCTCATCATGCGAATGCATCTGGAACTTGTTGAGGCTCTCTGTGGTTTCCAAAAGGTTATCAAGACTCTTGATGACAGAGATCTTGTTATTACAACTCTACCAGGTTTGTTTCCATACAATTAAATTTTATGTTTGAATAGATGAAGGAATGTAGAATATATTTGTGGCAGTTTACATCTTTCGAGGATCTTGATTGAACTATGTGTATTGTTTTAGGTGAAGTCATCAAGAGTGGCGATGTTAAATGCATCCCCAATGAGGGTATGCCCCAGTATAAGAATCCATTTGAAAAGGGGCGTCTAATTATCCAGTTTTTGGTGAATTTCCCTACACAAATTGACCCTGCTCTTATTCCTCAACTGGAACAGTGCTTACCTGCCAGGTATTGTCAAATTTCTTTTAGACTTCAAAAACATTTTGACCAGTTTTTGATATAGCTTATCACCTTTGAAATATTGTGCTTTCAGAGAGGAGATTATGATACCCGATAATGCTGAAGAAGTTATTCTTGTCGATATGGACCCTAACTCATCACGGCGAGAATCACGAAAGCAAGCATATGATGATGATGACTCGTGTGGCAATAGAGTACAGTGTGCTTCACATTAACGCTCTAAGTGATCTTTTTAATTTATTTACCAAATTTCACACGACCTGAGCTTTCCTGTAACACGGATCTTAAACATGCTGCTGCGTAGATATCTATAGGTCAGGATTTTAGGCTTATTTGTTTCATCTCTATATGAAGATTACCATTCCAAAGTATGAAAGAGAAATAAGTTTACTTTAAAGTAGCTTCATTTTAATGTAGCTTCCCTTGTTTGGTTCATGTTTGGTACATTAGTACTTATGCTTACTCATCCCTTCATTTTAATGTATCAGTCATCAACTGCTAACTGGAGATACTTGTAATGAAATGGAAGATTGTGTACAGGCACTTTGTGGTTTTAGTTCCATCCGGAGATTAGATGAGTTTGAGGATAAGGCAGTTTTGTCATTATTTGTTTAATACCAATCTTGATCAATTTGACATGAAAAGACTTGAAATCTTTTGATTATTTGAACTGTTTGCTTATCTCTGTAATTTAGGTAGAAACCAATTGTAACTGTTTGTAACTCTTGCGGTTTATTGTCTTATTTAGGTACAAATTGATACATTTCTATCACACAAACTATGTACAGTAATTAAAATTATAAAGATCTTTATGCCTTAATCCTATGCGTTTACATTATTTTCCTTACGTTCCTGGGTATCCAATTTTCTCCTGGTAGACAGTCCATTACTTTTTTCTTGATGTCCAAATTGAGGAGCGGACAAGAGGCAACTAGTATTTTTCTCATGGTCTAGAATGCACTTGCCACATTGATTCATTTACCACTCTGACTAAACTGAGCATCACACGTGTCTTTAGTGGCAACTGCTTAAGTCTACCACTCTGAGGTATTATGCGTGCATCTCCCCCGTACGCTCTTGGGAGGGGGCCGTGGAGATTGCTCTCCTAAAAGACAAAGATGACCCATCATTGTCCTACCCTATACGGTAGTTGGTGGGCGAGGCCCAATGCGGGGCTGGGTCCTTATATCACTTCCAGAGGATTCGGGCCACGTAAGGCCCACGCAAACTAGAGCAATTTCCTGGAGCAATTATTCGTAAAAAAAAAGGGGGGAAAAAATATATTGGCACAGGGAGACGAGGCGAGGCCTCGGTGTGGGTCTCTGCCTTCACCGCCTCAGCATGAGTGCCAGGAGCGTCAGCGAGAGGATGATGTGCGTGGAGGCGCCGGCGCCGCCGGGGGCCGCGTTGTAGAAGCCGCCGTACACCTCCAGGCCGGCGGTCTCGATGCTGCGCTTGCAGTAGTCGCCGTCTGTGCACAGAAACGAGGGGGCATTCACTCCAAAATATCTTTATCTATATTTATCATCCCAAAAAAAAAAATAAAATATTAGTAAAAACTATAGGGGGTATCTCCGGGACTTACACTCGCAGAAAAGTCAAACAAAAAAAGCAAAAAGAATTTTCAAAAAAGTAAAACATAAGGAAAAGTGAACGGTGAGGTGACCGCGAGGGTGACCGGCACCCACCGTAGGTCCAGCCGACGAACTCGGCCGTCCTCAGGTTCTCGTTCTGCAGCCACTCCTCCAGCGGCCGGAAGAACTCCCGCAGCGCCGAGCCGTTGAGGCGGCTCTCGCCCGTCGCGGCGTGCAGGGCCTCCGTCCACGGCACGCTCGAGCCCTGCTCCATCAGCTTCCTGAGGAAAAAAAAATAACAAAATGAGACGAGTTTGCAATGTGAGTTGTTTTCAGTTTTTTAATTATTATTATTATTATTTCGGCTGCTGTTTCCGACAGTGTAGCCAAGCGCCCACGTGTCGCCGCGGGGAGTGCCGAGTCACGACGGACGCAACGCGGCCGGGATGATCCCGGGCGGCGGGGACGCGGGGTCCCTAGGAGGTGCTGCGGCCCGCCCCGCCCCATCCTTGTCTAGCGCTGCTCGCGCGCAAAACGCGGCCTTGAGAACGAGTTTAGGCGCCGGATGGGCTGCCTACCGGCCGCGGCGGCGCGTGAGTCACGACCGTGCCGGCGGGGCGCCGGGCTGTCTGCCTACCCCGCACGGCGCACCCCGCCACACAGGAACAGGCGGTCTGGCTGGAGCGCGGTCAGCAGTGTGGTCTCTGGCCGCGAGGAGCGACACTGCTGGCGGCCTGACCCTACCGAACGCCATAAACGGTCGTGACACACCGCCGGCGAGAGCAAACTGAGCCTTAAGCTGACGCTCCTCGGCGTCTTCTCCCCCTCCGCGGCAGAGATACTCACAGATATACCGTATTCGCAAAGCAAAAATAAACAACAACAAAAAACATTCACATGGTCGATTTTTTATAAAAGGCTTCTGTTTGTCCTTTACGTTCTCTTCTTCTTATATTTTTTTGTGGCCTTATTATTTTGTTTGACTGCGCCGTCAGGGGATGTCTAGTTTCTCCCCCGCGCGCGCGCCCTGCCCTGACCGGGGGTCGAACCCGAGCCGCGCGGGCGAAACGTCGGAAAGGCAATCCAAGCGAATCCGATAGACGTTGCGTCACTTGGGCCACTCGTCAGCGCGGTCAACACACACACACACACACACACACACACACACACGGCGAGGCGTGGACACTGATCGCCACCACCACGACACTACTTCCGGTCCAGCCTCCAGACGACCCAAACCCGAAGGAAAGGAAAAGTGTTGCCGGACAGCCGGCCCCGGCTCCTAGCCCCGGCTGCCCCGGCCCAGCGGGGCTTGTCTGTCCCTGTCGCACCAACGGGGAGGGTGGCGCCGGTGCACCGTTCGCACGCAGCCGGGCCCCGCGACTGTTTTCGGGGGCCGCCCCTCGACTATCGCAACGTATTAATTAGAACGGCGGTGCTGGCCCAGACGCAGTGGCGGACACGTTTTTGTGTACGGAAGTGGGCCATGCAGACATACTGGGCGGCAAATTTTGAAATCGGTTTTCAAGAAAATCAATTAAATTCAGTTTAAAAAATTGTATTTTTGGAATATGTTTTTTCTAATTTAACGTTTTGAGTTTTGTACGAATGAACATCGCACACTTACTTGAGCACTTTGCCGGCCTCCTTGGAGCGGTAGATGTCGCACTTGTGCAGCTGTAGGTCGTCGTTCTCCGGGTCGTACTGGCCGGCGGCGCGGCACATGGCCTTGTGGATCTGGAACTGGAGGATGGTGGCCACGAAGTACCTGGAACAGAGGACGGGAGCGGAGGGTTTATAACGGCGCACGCAGGCCGACTCTCGATGCCTCACGAATGCGTTCTGAATGATCACCAATGAGTGGGTCCTGGCCGTGACCCACACTTCGCCGCTCGGGAGGAGAGGCGGCAGGACCGCACGGTATCCAGCTCGGAATTATTTCGAAATGTTAACGAGCCCCACGCCTGACCAACGCCTTGACGATGACGAAGAGGCGCACTTAGTTCCCTCAGTGCGCCGCTGCTGCCGCTGCGCCGGTCTCGGCATGGGCGCAACACCCGGGCCGGTGGTGCTGCGTGCCGCGTGCCGCGTGCCGCGTGCCGCGTGCCGCGTGCCGCGCAGAGCTCGGCTCAGCTGTTCGGCCCCGCGGCCGCGCCGCACACCGACCCGTCGAGGTGGCAGCGTCGCCCGTACGTCCACGTCCACCTCCCTGTCTTTACTCTGATTTTTTTTAGCCGAGTGTGCGGGCTGCGGGAGGGTGCGGCGCGGGGCGCCTAACCTAACCCGGCCACCGGGGGGGGGTGACCCCTGCTGACCCCCGCGCGGAAGCCAGCGCTGGCCTCCCCTCATGCTCATGACACCTTTGTGGCGTAACGCACCGCGAGCGCTGCATCTCTGTCTACTTGCAGTAGCTCAGCGAGCGTGGCTCCAGCTCCCCCCTCCAGCGGATCAGCCGGGCCCGTGCCGCGCTGACCCATATCGCCCCCCTAACGGAGGGTCCCCGGAGAGGGAGTGGCGGCCGGAGGATGCCGGAGCAGAAGGGCTCCGGTCAGCAGAACCGGCGCAGCCTCCGCAGCCCAAGTGTGTCCTGTCCACTAATGAAGTGGCGCCGCGCTGTCGCCGCCGGCTGACGGAAGGCCCGCCGCGGCCTGCGGCCTCCATCGACCCCGATAACTTCCCCGCCCTTCCCACGGCCCGCGGCGCGCCCCTGTTCACATGCACTTCTTGTCCCAGCCCCTCACTGCCCCGCTCTGCACCAGGAACGGCCGCAACGTCCGCGTTCCGAACGCTGTCCGACCGTATTTTCGTTGGCACTATTCAATTTTTCTTTCTTTCCATTTTTTTTAAAGAGTGAATAGCTCTATCGCCTCCCACCCCCAACTCGTCACGGCATCGCTGAACGCCATCGCAGGTGTCTTAATCGCCGTAACACACACAGGAGAGTGGTCACGAACTGCTGTCGGCGCGGCCCGGCCCGGACGGCTCCGGGGAACGCCTGCCGCGGCCGTGGCAGATTGTGCCTGCGTTGTGCTCGGCGGCGGAGGGCGGCCCGGACCCGGCCGGCAGCCGTACGGACGGCGCCGCCGGTTCAAAGTTGCGCCACGGCGGCCGGCCGAGTAATCTGCACGTGTACCACGCTGCTGCTGCTGCTGTTTCATCCGCGGCCCGGCCGGGACGGAACAAAAGGGTTTCCACGTAACCAACAGGGGAGGCTCTCTGCTATCTCACACATGGTGCGGTGAGCGGCGGGCTAAAGGGGCTGGCTGAGGGGCCCGCTGAGGGGCCGGCTGAGGGGCCGGCTGAGCGGCTGCCGGCTGAGCGGCTGCCGGCTCAGCGGGGCCTAACCCCTGCAGGCGCCGACGCCACCTGTTGGCACGGTAAGTGGTGGAAACTACACCGGACATCACACGACGTGACCGTCCAACCACCGCCGGCCCCCGCCGCCGGCCGCCGCCGCCGCAGCGGCTCAGAATTTATGAGATCCTCGTACCGTCTGGACCCGCCGCGCTCCGGGAGGAGTTGGTTAGCTCGTGCCGTGTCACAGCAGGTCCTTCCCTCGTTCTCTGTCTGCCTGTCATTCTCTCTCTCTCTCTCTCTCTCTCTCAATAACGGCACTCGTATTTTGTACACGAACATAGGGTGGAACGGAGGTGTTGAATATTAATTGCCCGATCCACATTATGATGTACATTGTAATGGACCTTGCTGCACACAATAGGCAACGGTGTGTGTGCGTGTGAAGTGCGGGAGGGAGAGGGTGAGTGTGTGTGTGCGTGAGAGAGAGAGAGAGAGAGAGAGAGAGAGGCAGAGGCCGCTGCACTCCAGCCTGTGAGGGGAGCTCGGCCGCGCCGACGCTACTAGTTCCATTCCTAATGACCGCTTAGGACGCGCATCCTATCCCGTGCCGCGCCAGCAGCAGCAGCAGCAGCAAGGAGTTACGCAACCAATGAGCGTCCAGGAAAGGGAAGCGGGTGTTGGAGGGGGGGGGGGGCGCCCTGTCCTGTCCGGTGTGTCGCCTAGCTGCCCCGTGTGATTAGGGCCCATAGGAGGCCGCCGCGCCGCGTCCCAGCGTCGCAGCGATTCGGACGGTTGTCGCTCCGTCATTCATTGCGCCACCGACCACCGCCGCCTCAAACGATTTTGATCGCAAAACGGAACCTGCGTCGCCGCCGCCGCCGCCGCCGCGCAGACATTATAAAACACTCCCAGCCGCGGTGAATACTGCGGACCCGTAAAAATGAAGGGCAATAAAAAGACGGACCGGCCGGAAGGGATATTCCAGATTTATTCTGGATAGCGGCGGCGGGGTGACGGCGTATCGCATGTTGTCCGTTCGGTTTGGCAACGCGCGCGCGCCGTACAGACGTACGCTTTTCTTTATATTTCGAGTCGTCATTTTTATGGGACGCTTAACACATTCAGTCTCACACACACACACACACACACACCACAGCAGCGCACACAGACTAAAGTACTGCCCTCTGGAAAGTAGGCCGCGCCCGCGCTATTGACACAATTAAAACACACAGAACATGCAGCAGCGGGGCCTGGCGCGAGGCTCCGCGCCGTGCGCACCTGTTTTATTTACCGAGGGGATGCGGTCCGTCCTGTTGTTGCTGGCTTATCTCCGGATTACTTCATCCGGCCCGCCGCCGCCGACTGACCCCGGATATGACTCGTGGAGCGGAGCGCGTTCCCCGAAACTAGAGGGCGTGTCGCAAACGGCTGCCCGCCACCGGCCGGGGGGTTTTAATAAGGGCTTCAAGGATGGGCGGCAACAAGTATTTGTTTGTGCAATAATATGAAATAAAAAAAAGGTCTCTCTTATTTAATGTTAAAAAAATATGATGCAGTTCACACAATACTATTTTGGAGTGCCTTTTTAAAAAAAATGGAATCTTTACGACTCCTTTTAAACTTTCTTCAAACCGCCCACACTACGTATGACAATTTGACAAGCAATAATTTCTTCGTAGAATGCGACGTTTCGCATATTCACGTCTGCGCGGGCGAAAACTGGACTAGATCTGGTTAGGGATTCTGTCGGCCCCGGCGGCAGGCGAGGGGGCGGCGCAACGCGTCTTCTTGGAGCGCCTATCGGCCGGGGAGAAAACCAGAACCTGAAAGGCGAGCGCGGGACCTAACCGTGGGACGTGCCTGCGGGTGCCCGTGCGTGCGTGCGTGCGTGCGTGCGTGCGTGCGGCCATTAGTCAATCAATTACTTCACAACGTTGTCGGGGCGAGCGCCCCCCGTCTCCCTGGGCGAATTTAAAAAATACTGTCCCACTTCGTGAGACACTAGTAGGCCCGGAGCTTCGCGAACCGAATCTCGGTAGCCGCGTGGTTAGCGAGTCCAGCCGGCGGGCGGCTGGTCGGACGTTCAACTCTTTGCCGGTCCGTGCATTTTTTCTGTCGGCTCAGCTTAGACGACGGTGTGTAAAGTATAGGGGGCGCGCAGCAGATATCATTGCGGCTCTGTGGCCGCATGGGTATAGTGGATGACCGGCGACCGTAAGGTCGTGGGTTCGGATCTTACTGATCCCTTTAAAATTTTCTTGTGTCTGCGATTGGAAGACAGAGGGTAAAATATACTTCCGAACGTGGCGTCGGTATGGCTGTCTGAACGGCCGTGCGCGCTGCGTCACTGAGAGATGTAAGCGTTGGGTTTCAACTTGAAGATTCCCGCAGCACGGTCGGGCTTACCCCCGTTCCCGGGTCCGAGGTTCTCTCGGTCGCCCGGGGTTTCCGGCGGGGGGGCTCTGTGTCTACCAAGGAAACTTGGTTCGGAGACTCGGGTGTATGCTACGGGGGTACCTAGGGTTCGGTACCTTCGTTTTCGCTCCCTGTGAATCTGGCAGACGAGGACACGCCGTCGCGACTAGGGTTCGTCGTGAAGTACAGCAGCTTCGGCTGTGTACGATATAGGAAAGCCTACCTCCCCCCCAGTCCGCTCGGGAGTGGCCGCAGTGCCACAGACCAACCAGCCAGTCGAAGGGAGTTGATTCCGGAAATCTGGCTGGCGGAGGGGGCTACATTGACCGTTGCGGAAGCGTGCCCCTGAAAAAGGCCGCTGCGTCGTGCCTGTGTCTTAGCGGCGGTCGATACCTGGTACACCGGTTCCCATTCGAACACCGAAGTTAAGCAGGAGGGTTCCAGGCGGAGGCCTGGGACGAGGTAGTGCCCACCCATTTTTGCATTTTTTAAAAGTATCCACATATTACTAAGCGAAACAAAAATATTTCCGTTTTGAGTTTTGGTCACGGTAGGAATGAGTTTTAACCTATTTTGGGGTGGGCGACAGCTCAGAACAAGCTTTTTCATAGTGTAAAAACACGGTAGCGTGCCCTGCAAAAGTATCCTGCGTCCAGTTGCGTCCAACAGGCCAGACGATAAGGCAACTCCGTTTCACTCCGTGCCTAAATTAAATCACAAATCACAAACGGGCACCCCTAAGAGCGCCGGTGCCGGTGGCTGGTGTGCCGTGCTATTGCAGGACTCGGTGCCGGCAGCGGCGGCAGCAGCGGCGGCTCCCGGGTGTAGCGGTGTGTAAGCGGCGGTCAGCGAGCCCATAAGACATAAATAAACGAGGCCGGGACCGGAGGGAGCAGCGGCAGCAGCAGCGGCAGCAAGGGGAGCCGGCGGTGCAGCGCGGTGCCGCCGGCCCCCGGGCCGCCACCAGTGCTGTGCTCCTCCGTGCAGCGGCGGCGGCCGCGGCGTCGACGACGGGCTGCCCGCCGGCCGGGGTGGCCTGGCCCAGCCTGCCGCCGGCCTTTCACTCAGAGTGTTGCCCCAGAGCGGTGACTGGGAGAACCCCTCCTGCCCTCTCGCCTCTTCCTATCGGCCGTGCCTTCCATTCATTCATTTCCTCCCCACACACAACGCGACGTGTCGTCCTCCGAAGGGATGACTTCGCCGTCGGTGATCTGGATTTAATTTGTCGAGCCGAGAATGTCGTCTGCTGGCGTTTTAATCCTCCCCGCCGAGCTGGCGGCCCGCGGGTGGGCGGGGCAGGCGTCGTTGTTACACGCTACCCACAACTAGCAGCTCTGGTCCCGACTGGTATTGCTGCCGTGCCGCAGTGGTGCTCGGCGTGTGCACGCGTTACCGCTCGCTGTATCAGCCGGGAATGAGGAATCTGGAGTAAATCAACCGTGTGTGTGTGTGTGTGTGTGTGTGGTCCGCATCGGCTTCCGAGGCGGGCCGCGAGGGCCTCGGTGCAGCCTCTCTGTGTTACTGCCGACCGTCGTGAGCTACTTTGTGAGCCCGCCGGCCACGGCAGCCCTACAACCCCCCTCCCCCCCCCCCCCCGCAGCCGCAGCCCGGCCGCAGTGAACGGTGTGTGGGGAATTAATTGGATCGGAATGGGCCTCGTTACGCTGTCCTGCTGGAGAACAGACAAAAAAAGTGCCCGCGATGCTCGCGATAATCGTCCAAAAATTAATTTATTTATTATTCGGTTTTAGAGAGGGTGGGGGATGCGGGGCGAGAGTCGGCGAGTAGTAAGGGTTGACTTTAATGACGTTGTGACTCATTCATGTTGACAGGGAAAGGAACAAACGGAGCGGCACGGCGCGAACTTTCACCCCTCATTCCATCCAACGTCCTCGCACAGCACTAGTGGCGGGGCGACCTTGCACGCGGTGGCCGACCCACTAAGCAGAGCCGGCGGAGCCACAGAGCGCGACGCCGGCCGGCCGGAGAGGCGACCGGAGGCGACCGGAGGCGACCGGAGGCGACCGGAGACCGGATAGGAGACACTCACACGCACAGCAGCAGGCCGACGACGACGCAGACCCACCCGACATCCTCCAACACGTCGTCTCTCTCTCGCTTCTCAAGGCGCGAAACACTTTGCTCTTTTCATTTCAACTGTCGGTATTCCTCAAGGTGGGCACTAAAGGCGTCTGCCTACGGCCGTGCGCGAGCGCCTGCGAACGCCGGGGTAGGCCGACCCGCACGACACGCGCGCGCTGCACACTCTTGGATTGCCTACCCAGCAGGCGCTGGGGGGGAAACTGGCCGGCCCGTGGACACGCGGCGACAACGCGCACGTCCTTCATAGGTGACTCCCGAAATAAACTTGCAGCAGTACCTATCCGCAGGACTACGCAAAGCAACCCCATTTATTTCTAATTTTTTTTTCCACGGTGGCGATTTGTAATATTTTTTTTTTGTGCGGCATTACTTGAGATTTTAGGGCTGCGCGGCGCGGATGGCGACACACCGGGCGCTTCAAAAGCCCCCGCGGGCCCCGCGGCAGAACGGTGCCGTCAGCCCGTGCCGTACCGCCAGTGCCGTCCCACGGTGTCGGCCCGGCAGGCCCCCGCGGACGCCCGCCGCCTCCGCGCCTTCTGTCGCCGCCGCGCCCGGCGGTGTGATACGCCGAGAGGAGGGTGCTTCACTAACGCAACGACCGGCGGCGACTCCGGGGGGCCGCGGCGGGGCCGGCAGTGTCACTGCACTGGATGCACTTCACCCCCCCGGACGCAGTGCGCGCGCGCCCGCAGCCAGGGGCGCCTCCGCCCCCCCCACCGTCCCTCCGCCTCCGAATAACAACGACACTCTGATGACGCCACGCGGCGGCGGGACGCTGGTTAAGACACATGCTGGCAATGCCGTCCGCCCTTCTTCTTCCCGTCCTCCGCGACAGCGTCGTCGCGCACCGGAGGCCAAGCGGAAAATGCCTGGTTTTTATGATGTGGACTCTGCTTTGGGCGCTCGCCTCGGGCTATACCCGCCGCGTGTGTCCGCCGGTGCGGTGACTGCATTCTATTTCCAGCCGGGTCTCTCTCTCTCTCTCTCTCTCTCTCTCTCTCTCTCTCTCTCTCTCTCTCTCTCTCTCTCTCTCTCTCTCTCTCCCTGCCGGGGGTGGCAGATAGGATGCAATGAGAGGCGGGCGTGTCCACACCGCGGTGCCGCGCCGTGCCGCGCGCTATATCTGTCATCTCACTCACTTTTCGGCCCGAGCCCTCCGTGTCATGACTGTTGTCGCAACCCGAAGGCCAAGAGGGACTCCGGCAGCCTCCGGCCGGCGGCCGCTGGCTGCCGCTTGCTGCCGCCGCGCCGCCGGGGTCTCGCCACCCGCCCGGCGAGCTCGCCCCCGACGTGGAGGTGCTGCCCTGTCCAAATCCGTGTCGCAAAGCGCGCGCCCGCCGCCGGACGAAGCCTCCTGTCCTCATCATCGGGGACCCCGCGGGCGGCCCGTCAGCCCCCCGCCAAGAGTGTCCGCGGGCGCTGCATCTCTGGGAGCCGCACCCTCCCCTGGCCGGCCACACGACAATCCGAGGCCGCTTAGCTGCTCTCCGTGCCGCCGCCGCCGCCGCCGCCGCCGCGCTGCCCTGGATAACGTTCGCGGAAAGGCTTCCCCCTCCCCCCCGAGGCCGCCCGCGCGATGACGGGGGCCCCAATCACCGGTGCTCGCGCGGCCGGCCGGCCGGCCGATCACAGACGGAGTCGGTCGCCGTGTGAATGCGGAGCATTACCGCAACGTGACCACGATAGTGGGCCTTTGTGGCCCCGCCCGCGCCGCCCGGCAGGCGCAGGCACTCCCGTCCGGAGCACGCCGCGGAGGGAATGCTGTCAAAATGTGGCCGCTGCCGGAGCCGCTCGGAGGACCGCGGCGCGCCCGCACCGCAGCTGCCGCCGCTGCAAGTGCAGCTCCTGTCACTTCAGCTGCCGCAGCTGCCGCAGCTGCCGCCACCGCCGCTGCGGCATCATTGTTGGACAAACAATGGGGAGCGGGGAGCCCTCACACAGCAGCAGGCAGGCCCGCCGCCGCCACGGTGCGAACAGGATCCAGGTCACAGTGACAGAGGGGCGGGGCGGGGCGAGGCGGCGCGGCACACAAACACACGCACACACATGAGCGACGTATTGTACTATTCCGTGCCATATCTTCAACATCCCTTAATTTTTCCCCCTTTCTAATTTTCCGATCCGATATAGGATGTGAGGCGGTGTGAGCACAACGACGCAAGCCTAGATTTACCGAACCACCGATCACCCACTGACCACACTTTATTTTTACACCTGCCTCGGAAATTCTTAAAAAAAAAAAAATAGAAATTAATGGGTCGGCTAGTCTGAGCATGGCGCCTGCTGGGTAGGCAGCCACGGCTCCACGGCAGGCACGCGTGTCGTGCGGGCTGGCCTACCCCGACGTTGACAGGCGCCGAGCTCGGTGCCGAGCACTCTCTCTCTCTCTCTCTCTCTCTCTCTCTCTCTCAAACATGACGCGCACCGCGCACGCAGCGCAGCGCAGTCCATTCACCCTGCGGCTGAACATTACCCAACGCGTGCGGACGGGACAGGACGGGGCGGCGGGCGGGCGCTCGTTGGGAAAGGAAAGGGCCTCGTGGGCAAACACAACAACAACAACCGCCTGATGCCGGCCGGCGCGGGCCGCGGGGCGCCGGTGGTCGCGGTGGCGCTCTCCTTGGCCTTGGCGCCCCGGCCTGGTGCGCCGCCGCCGCGCTGCCGCCGCCGCCGCTGCCCGCCTGGCAAATGCGCTTCAACGCCGTTCCCATCCTGCTGGCGTCCACTGGCGCCAGGATAGAGGCGCCGCCACCGGGCCGTGTCGAAAGATGACAGCAGCGAGCGGTAGACTTCACTACTCACAAGGGGCGAAAAGCAAACAAATTAGACTATTGAGCCGGTGAAAACGTTAAAAAAAAATACGTTTTCATGCTTGCTTTTCTTCTGCGATGTGTCTGCCCTTCGCATCTGTCGGAGACTTGAATGCCGGAGGGGACGCAGAGCTCGCAGGGCGCAGCCGCCGTGAATATACTCCATACTGGTTTCCTTACACCCCAGGGATGCGCGGGGTGTCTGGATTACGCGGAATAACGACTGCTCGCTATCCCGCAAGTCTACGCGGTGTCGAAGGTAGTTTTCCTTTGCAAAAGTTTTGGGAGGCGTTGAGGCCTGGTCGTTGTGCCCAGGGGGGGGGGGGGGGCTGGGCCGGGTTGGGGGGCCGCGCCGGACCGGGGCACGGCCGGGCCGCGGGCGCCGAGGAGGAAGGGAGCTCCGGGCGGGCCGGGGCGGGCCGGGGCGGGCCGGGGCGGGCGGTTCCCCTCCCCGCCGACGGTCCTTGGCGGCAGGGGCGGCGCGGCGGCGCCCCGTGGGGCCCCCGTGGGCCCCCGTGGGGGAGGGAGGAGTATAAGAGCGGTGGCGGCCGGCACAGGGGCATCAGTCAGCTCCCCCGGGCTGCAGGCATCACGTACGCTCACAGACATGAAGACCAAGGTGAGTGCCCGCGCTGTGACTGGATACCGCCCGCCGCCGCCGCCGCCGCCGCCGCCGCCGCCGCTACCGCCGCCGCCGCCACTCGGATTACCTCTCAGTTCCACCTGCGCTGACTGTGACATTGTGATAACCGTGGCAACGCGCCAGTGAGACTCGTCTAGCCCTCATCCACACCCTGGTGCTGGATCAGCTCGAGCGAGAAATTTTAGAGCGCAACTATTTTTTTTTTGGCCGTGTATCTGGTGAACTTCTCTAAAACTCTTCAAAATAAAATTCAAAATAGAAATGCTTCAAATTTTGACCAAATCCGTTCGATGGATTGATTTTTTTTTTGGCGCACACCGAGTCGATTGGTTGCGGGTTGTTTCCTGCTTATCTAGAGCTGCACCCAGAATATATTTCTGGGGGGTGGAAAAGGGGTGGAGCGGCACGAGCGATCGCAGACGGCGGTCCGGCCCGGCCTGACGATAGAGAGCGGACCCGACTGATCGGTCAGCAGATCAGCCGCACCGCATCGGCTGACAGCTGAGCGCCGCTGGCGCCGGCGCCACACTGAAAAAAATGATTTTGCTGTGGTAGCTAATACTTTGGCTAATTTTTGCATAGCCGAAATATTTGCTAAATAAGCTGAGATTGTCGCTGAAGTAGCTAAATTTCAGCTATGTCAGCTGAGGCCGAGCTGTATCAGCCGACGCGTGATCTAAAACAGATTAACCTGGGGTCAGTTGTACCAGCTGACACTCGGCTGTCGTAGCTACGACGCAGCTGTAACAGGGAACCTTTCAGCTCCAAGAGATGAAAATGTCGGCTATGCCAAAATTAGCTAAGACATTAGCTAAAATAGCTAATTCTGAGCTACCACAGCTAATCCATTTTTTTCCGTGCATGGCATCCTCATTAGCCATAAAGCCGTCCGGGGCAGCCAGGTGACCGGTGTGCCCCCGCGGCCCCCGCGGCCCCCGCGGCCCCCGCGGCCCCCGCCAGATACGGCGTTGTCGTCCTCCCCGCTTCCTGGAGGCAACGTAACACTCCCCGTGACCGGCCCCGCCCCCCCCCCCCGGACCCCCCGCGGACCCCCTTGCAGACCCCTGCCACTCTATTACATTGTGGTCTGGTCAGCAGCGGTCGTGCCCGGTCCCGCGACTTTTGTCCGGAAGTAGGCCAAAATTTAAATTTCGGTGCCAAAGGACTAAACTTCGAGGTTGCCATCGTGAAACGCGCAGGGTTTCTTAAAATAAAGTCGTGCGAATCCTTTTTACATATTTCTTTTGGGAATTATGCTCGTTTGGCACGGCCACTTGCACACCCCGCCGCGGTGTTGCCAGCTCGACACCGGCCGGGGGCGCCCGCCTCGCCAGGGGGCTGCGGGATGTCAAGTGTCATTTATGACCCGCGGTCCTGTTCCTGCATCCGGTGTGCAGGAAGCTGCGCCGCCGCCGCCGTGACGATGAAAGTGCAAGTGCCAAAGGCGGCCACGCGCCGCTGCTGATCAGGGGCGTGGCAGTGTGTGTGTGTGTGTGTGTACGTGTGTGCGGCGCGTGCGAGGCAACGTGCTGACCGATTATTAAAAAGCTCTGCCCCGAGCAGCGCACGCCGCCGTTCAGCGGCACGGCCAGTTTCCTTTCGTCCGTCGCCAAGCGAAAGTGTTGTTGTTGTTGTTGCTGCTGCTGCTTCTAGCTAACCTTCTCTGTGGTCTTACGTTATCAAATTTAAATTTCACATGGAGCCATGTAGAAATCGGCCGAGAGTTACGGATGCTGTTTGACAGACCGGAAAGGTGCGCAGTTTCGCACAGTGGCACAAGCAGCACGGTCCGTGTGGCAACACTGACGGCAGGTCCGGTGCGCCCAATATAACAGACACACGCACGCGCACACACGCGGACACGCGGAGAGGGAAGCACGCGGCACCTCCGTGGGGAGGCGTGGCGCCGGGCACGCCCGTGGTTCCTGCATCCCGTCCCGGACGGTGTAAGGAAGTCGGGCCCGGAGCTGCCGGAGCCGCCGCCTCTGCAGGGTGTGGGTGGTATCGGGTGCTTGCGGCTTCCGCCCGCTCCGGCTGACACGTGACCGCAGCAGCTGCAGCTGCGGCAGCTGCGCCGGGAAACGCGAGCGTCCACGCGGAAGGGGAAGAGCCCCCCCCCCCCCCGCAATCTCAATCGATACATTTAAGTGTGCCGCTATCTCTTACCTCCATTTCCCGCCGCTAAATCGATATTGGAGTTCGGTCAAGTAGTAGTGACAATTAGGTAGGATCGATCGACAGTGTTTGTCGCGAGTGGGTCGCCGACCGGCAGAGGGTGCAAGGGTGTCTCTCTCCCACATGTGTGTACGTGTGTGCTTGCGTTGTGCGGCTACTGGTACAGTTGTGCACAGCACCCTGTCATTACCAATCGTCTCACATGTGCTATCGCGACTCTCTGTCTGTCTCTCTCTCTCTCGCGGTCGGTGCCCACACCGCCACAAGGGGCCACGCCCCCCGCGGCCCGCGGCGGCGGCCCCGCCCGGAAGACGAGCAGAGCGGAGCGGAGCCGGGCACCGCACCAGAGCAGAGAGCCGACACGATGGTAGTGTGCCGTCACGGTGCAGTGCCACGCCGCGCGCCGCTACATCCGAACGGAAACGAAAACGCACAAAACCATACATCGTCGGTACACGCGTAGTCTCTCTCTCTCTCGCTCTCACTCGTCGTGTGCCCGGTGTAACGACGACGTGCCCGCCCCGCTCGGTATGAGAGATATGGCTGTCGTCGCCGCGGCAGCGCGGCAGCCGCGTCGGGGTCGGCTAAATCATCCGGCGGCGGTATGAAAAATCGCGTACACGAGTCTGTGTATGTGCGTGGCCGGCCGGCACGCGCGCGCCGCACTGCAACACTTTAAGCGGAAGCGCGACGCGACGCGACGGGATATCGGGTGGTGCAGCGGCTCACTCTCTCTCTCTCTCTCTCTCTCTCTCTCTCTCTCTCTCTCTCTCTCTCTCTCTCTCTCTCTCTCTCTCTCTCTCTCTCTCTCTCTCTCACTCTCACTCTCCGCGTGGTTAGGAAGCGGGTTACGGGGCGGACGACGACACGGGAGCGGTCAAGAGACGCGGCCGCGAGGTGTGGACTGTTGCATCTGCAGCCGCCGCCGCCGCCGCAGCTGCAGCTGCAGCTGCTGCCCGCCGCTTCTGCCCAGCTGCTGCCGCGCCGCCCACTTTCCTTCCTGACCGTTCGCCGCCGCGGTAATGCGATTGCGCACGTTTATCCCGGGCAGCGCCCGCAGCGCCTGATGCCGGCCGGACGTCTGCAGTCCGCAGTCCGCAGCCGCCGCTTGTTCTCAACAGCTTCCAGCAGCGGCACGACGGACGGCTCCTCCAGAGGAGGGAAGGCGACATGATTTAAATTGAGACCGACGGGGTGCCCGTCGCATCCCCCCCCCCTTACTTCCTGCTCATCACGACCCCCCCCCCCCCCCCCATCTATCATCCCTTTCTCTCTCTCTCTCTCTCTCTCTCTCTCTCTCTCTCTCTCTCTCTCCCTGCCTCCCTCACCTCTTTCATCTCTGTCTCTCTCAATCTCTGTCTCTCTCCCTCTGTTTCGGCTTCCGCCCCCCCGTCCGGCGAGTGCACTCCTCCGCGGCGCATGCACTTGCACCGCTGCACTGCACTGCACTCGGCTGCAGTCGCTCGCCCCCGACCGCCTCCCGCCGCCTCCGCGGCCCGTTCCGACCACTTTACTCCGCAGACCGGCGTCGCGTACCGCCTTCCCGCCTTGTTGAGCGCGCACACTTTTTTTTTCCTCTCCCATTTTCAAAACACGCACAATTTTTTTTTGTGGTGACCGTGTGTGTTGTGTGTGTTGCGCGGAGGGCTCCAAGCAGTGAGTGTGAGAGAGACAGTCGCATGCCCCGCACGTACCACACTATGCGACGGGCCGGGCCCCGGGTCAACGACAAGTGTTTCGGGCTGCGCCGGGACTCTCTGCACCGCGGCTGCGTTCGGTTGTGCCACGCCCCCCTCGCGGTCCCACTCGGGCCCCGCTCGGGTCGCACTCGGTGCGTGCGGCAGGGTCATTACGGGCCCCGGGCGGGACTCGAACCCGCGCGCGTCGCCGCCGCTGCCGCCGCACCTCACGTCTCTACCGAGGTCCCGCCGGGGCCAGGACAGCAACAGCAGAGACCCTAATTCTACACTCGTGTGTGTGTGTGTGTGTGTGTGTGTAATGCCGGACCAACACACGCGCCGCCGCAACGTGTTACAAAATTATCCCTTTTCTTTCCCGAGTGGGATTGCGCGGCTTTCGGATACCGGCCGGCCCAGCTGGAACGGCTCACGGGCGAGAGCGGCACGCGAAAAAGGGACGGGTGTTTGGCCGCCGAGAGCATCTGCTGCCGCCGACCTGCTCCGCCACGGCCACGTACGCCGCGCCGTCCGGAACCAGTTCAGTTACCCCGGCCGGAGGTACACGGGTTGCGGGTTGGTCGTCACTCCACTTCCCCGTCTAGGAGGCTGTGGGACGTGCTTCGCCTCGGCCGGCCCGCCGCCCGCCGCCGCCACCCGACGAGTCCCACACACTCGAACCCGTTGTCCGGCGTATTCGAACCCGCGGTCCTCGTCTTGAGTCGTCCAGGCCGCCGACGGCCGGTGTGTGTATCTGTGGTGCCGTGCCCATGTGATGTCATCGGTACTCGAACACGCGGCAGCCGTCTCCGCCGGTATAGGAACCCGTGTCGGGCTTCCGCGTCGGGCCGCGGCCCTGTCAGCGTGCTGTCCCCAGTGCGTGCGGCTCCGGCGGGGCAGGCGGGGTGTCGCCACGCCGATCCGTATCGCCGAGGGCCCCGCCGAGGGCCCCACCGGGTGTCATCGCGACGCAGCACCGCGGGCTGCCGCAACGCGCCCCGGTCCTCACTCCCTTCCCGGAGCCTGTCGAAAGTCAGGCGCCGCCGACTGACTCGGCGTGAGGCGCGGCGCCACTCTGTGCGTGATGGGTGACCCGGCTGTCGGCTGTCGCGGTGCGCGGGGCCCCGCGGCCGGCCCCCCGGGGGCAGAGCGGCCGTGACGCAAGCCGTGACGCGCGGCGCTGACGTGACGGGACGCGGCGGCACACGCGCGCGCCGCACGGGCGTGACGGGCACGCGTGACGCGCGGGTGCGACGCGGCGCCGGCGATACCCCGCGGCGTCGGCAGCACTGTGACGAGACGCCCCCCTTTCTGTTGCAGGTACTGATTGTGGTGTTGGGGCTGGTGGCCGCGGCCCTGGCGGCGGACGACGCCAAGCCGGCCGCGCAGCCGGAGGGGAAGGCGGAGGACACCAAGCAGGCCGAGCCCGCCGACGAGCCGGCGGCCGCCGACGGTGAGAAGAAGCAAGACAAACGTGGCCTCTTCGACTCGTTCGGCTACGGCTTCGGCGGCAGCGGCAGCAGCCACGGCTACAACCTGGGCGGCCCGGGCCTGGGCAGCTACGCCGAGGACCGCGGCCTCGACCTGGGCAGCAGCGGCGGCGGCGCCGAGTACGGCGGCCACAGCAGCGGCGGCGAGTACGGCGGCATCAGCAGCAGCGGCGGCGACTACGGCGGCCACAGCAGCGGCGGCGACTACGGCGGACAGAGCAGCAGCGGCGGGGACTACGGCGGCCACGAGGAGCACCACCACCCCGAGCCCCACGTCGAGGAACACGAGCACCACGAGAAGGTCGTCACCAAGGTCATCACCAAGAAGGTCCCCTACCCCGTGCACCAGGTCAAGCACGTGCACGTGCCCGTCAAGGTGCACGTCGACAGGCCGTACCCCGTGCACGTGCCCAAGCCCTACCCCGTGCACGTCGAGAAGAAGGTGCCGTACCCCGTCAAGGTGCACGTCCCCCAGCCCTACCCCGTCCACGTCGAGAAGAAGATCCCCTACCCCGTGAAGGTCCCCGTCGACGTGCCCCGTGCCATCCACGTCCCCAAGCCCTACCCCGTATACGTCACCAAGCACATCCCCGTCCCCGTCGAGAAGATCGTGCACTACCCCGTCAAGGTGCCCGTCGAAGTGCCCCGGCCGTACCACGTCAAGGTGGAGAAGATCGTGCCCTACCCCGTCGAGAAGAAGATCCCCTACCCCGTCAAGGTCCACGTCGACAGGCCGGTGCCCGTCCACGTCGACAAGCCCGTCCCCTACCACGTGGAGAAGACCGTGCCTTACCCCGTCGAGAAGGTGGTCCACTACCCCGTCAAGGTGCACGTCAAGGTGCCCGTGCCGCAGCCCTACCCCGTCAAGGTGGTGAAGGAGGTGCACGTCCCCGTGCACGTCAAGCACCACGAGGAGCACCACGAGGAGCACCACGAGCCGGAACACCACGTGCCCGAGCACCACGAGGAGTCCCACCAGGAGGAGGGCCTCGGCGAGAGCCAGGGACACGGCTGGGAGTAAGCCCCCGGAGACGGCTGGACCAGCAACTGCCTGTGATACTATCATGTCTTCATTGTCATCCCTAAGCATCCCCCATCCCCATCACCACAATCATGCCAAAAAGACTAAAAAACTAGAAAAATAAAGATATGTTGTTTGTTTTTACGAAAAACGAAATCATGCTGTCTTCTCATGTTTCCCTTTACACCCTACACCCTTAATCACAAAAAAAAGTGAAAAACGAGTTAACCAAAAACCAAAACAGTGGAAAAAGTAAAGAAATTTATAACGAGGATTCCGCACTATGGACACTCCGAGACAAATAGCATAAATATTACAAATAACAATTTAAAAAAAAATAACGAAACGCACACACGCTCACACACGCGGTCATACATAACAGCCGGGAGAATGATACGGGCCGCAGTGGCGAAAGCCCTCCGGGAGGATCGGGGGCGCCGTGACTCGAGGAGGTTTTCCACAATTACCTCGTTTGTGGTCCAGATCTGAGCCGCAGCTTCCTGCTCGAGATACACAGCGGCGGCCAGAGGCGGCCAGAGGCGGCCAGAGGCGGCCGCCGGTGTGCCGTTTCAAAATTTCTTTGTTATGCAAGCGCCACCGGTGAGCCGGGCGCGGTGAGGGCCCAATAAAATTGCCTTATTCGGGAAAGCTTTCATAATGGAAATACGGGCGGCCGGCCCGGTCCGCCGGGGCGTTTTGGGGCCCCCAAAACAAACTGACGAAATAGAGACAGGAAAGGGACAACGGTGCAGCGCGGCGGGCGCGGGGTGGGGCCCCCCGGGCATCGAGAGACATCGAGTGTCCCGGGGCTGCACGAAACACAGCCGCCGCGCCCGCGGACTTCATAACACAAAAATTGTTTTTTTTTTTCAATAATTATTTTTAAAAAAGTCAATGTAAGCAATCTGTTAAAACTGAGTTCCCTCGGTTAAAAATAAAAGGCTCAACGCCAAGTTCTGCAGACGCCATATTTATAGGCGGGCTCGTAGAACCAGGCGAGCCTTGCGCCGTGAGGGTAGGCAGCCCAACGCACGCAGCTCTGTGCCGGCGGGTATACGGTGCCGGGCGGCGGAGGAGAGGGGGCCGCTGCACCGGCCACCGGGCCGAGGGAGATGGAAGGAGAGAAAAGAATGTAAGAGAGAAGGAGAAGAAAGAAAATTAAGGTGACAAGGCGGAGGCTTAGGTCTACCGGTCATCATTCCTTCGAGAGTCTGATTAGGAAGACGCGTCCGCTGACGATCTGAAGTTATAGAACCGTTCACCGTGTGTGTGTGTGTGTGTGTGTGTGTGTGTGTGTGTGTGTCGGAAAGAGAAACGATATGTGCGGCGCGAGTGAGTGATAGAGAGAGGGGTGCGCTCCGCGGGCTCGCACTCACTCACACCTCACGAAATACATTGCCTCACGTGCCGGAGCACCAAACACACCACCTCGAAGCTCTGCGTGTGTGTGTGTGTGTGTGTGTGTGCTCTGCTTGGCAAATCAGAGCTAGGCTAAGTGAAAGGCATAGGTATGAGTAGTGGGGGTCGCGCCGGCGGCCGGGACGATTTGTGCCGAGCGCGCGTCTTTCAAAACCAAAGCCCGATATGGGCGACACGCCGCGACACGCCGCGACCTGTTTGCGATGCGCCCCGATCCGGGCTCCAGGCAGCCCGCTCCGATGCACTCGTCGCGAGGCCCGGCCATAGCTCGCCTGCACCGGAACAAGCGTGTGACTTCTTCCGTCCCTCCTCCTGCTCTTCTTAATTCTGTTCTGCACATCTGTTCGGCACAGTCCGGCACACTCCGTCACAGAATGGACCGTGTCCTTGCGGGGTGTCCTCGGTGTTGTCATGGCGACCTTGGCGCGGACGCACAGGGCGACTGCAGTGAGAGTCCGAGCGCGACGCGTGGTGACGCCACGGTGGCGCCATCTGTGCGAGGGTGAGAGAGAGAGAAATGCGAGAAGAAAAAGAAAAAAAAACAATCCCCTTTTTTAAGAATTCCCGAAAGCCAAGTCCCGTCCCACGACCCAGAGCTGCGCGCTGTCGGAGGCAGTCGGCCCGAATCTCCCAGTGACTCATATTTTTTTTTTCACTGAGTTTTTAGCCCTCTCCTTCATTGTCACGACCCCTAGCGTCCAAGCATTTTTTTTGGGGGGGGGGGGGGGGGGAATTGACATTTGGCGCCCAGGGCGAAATTGCCATAGTGTCGGCGGCACTTGAGCAGCGCCTGGTGGGTAGGCTGCTCTGACCCCGACATGCACGCGTGCCGTGCGGGCTGGCCTACCCCGACATTCGCAGGCGCTGGCAGCGGAGCTGCACTGCCCACCTCTCCTGCCGCCTCGATCCGCCCTATGCTTCGCTCTCGTTGCGTTTCCTTTTGGACGCTGCGGCGGGCGCATAGTGAGGCCAGAGGGGGTGAGACTCTGTCAGTATGGAGCCGTCCCTGCCGCTGGTGAGTGTGGCAATGCGATTCGGATCGTCGTCGGGTGACGTACCGCACCGCACCGTACCGCGGGGCCGGCCGTGCCTTACACATATATGCAAGCGTTGCTGCCACGGGCCGGGCCGCCGCTGCCGCCGCTGCCGCCGCTGGGGCGTGGCGGGGTGCCGCGGCCAACAGTCTGGCCAACCCACTGCGCTCATTAGGGCCTTCCTTATTACCCGGGCTGCACTGCACTGCACTGCACTGGCGCAGGCGCACCGACCGCGCACACCCGCCGCGGCAGACCCGCAAGCGGTCCGGTAGGTCGGCGGGCACCACATGACGGCGACGACAGCGGAGCGGCGGCGGGTCGAGTGTGGATAGCCAGGCCGACGCCGAGGTGGCGAAGTGCGAGGGCCGAGCCGGGGCCGGCTGGCAGGCAGGCAGGCCGGCCGTCGTGCACCCGTTCCCACGCCGCGCGCGACACACTTTTATTTTTATTTTTTTTGCGCCCCGCGCCGCACACACCACCCCGTCGACGACGGCGACGGCGGGGGGGGTCGCGTATCTGATAAGGCACACGACTACCGACGGTATATTAACTCGAAAGCCCGCGGGCAGCAGGATCTGCGATGAAACTATACAGCTTAGTGCTGATACTGTAGTCTCTCAAGGAAATGCACGGTAAATGACAACACTTAAAATAAATATTCCTACTTTTATAATCTTTTTATTTCGAGGAAAAGTAAAAAAAAATGTCTGCAAGCAAAATGCGTTTACGGCTTTAAAAAAATTTTTAGGAGGATCCTCAGAGAAGGTTCTACATGCATTCGCATCCTTCTGATTTTGCCGTGTATGAAAAAAGAAATGTTACGGCCATTGCAAACTCCTAATTTGAGCGGCCGTTTTCTTGTGCCCCCTCTCCAGCAGAGGGGCGTGCTGGAGGCACAGATTACGGCCGCGCTGGAGGGCTCGCTGGAGCCGGCTGCTGGAGCATACGCTGGCAGGCAGGCAGGCGGGCGGTTCGAACGCCGCGCGGCTAAACAGCTGACGTCGCGGGTTATCACACGGCGTCTATAATAGCGACGCCGAGCCATTCTTCTCACAACGAGCTCGGCTCGTGCATAATGGGGTCCTTAACGCCTCTCGCGCCGCCGCCGCCGCCGCCGCCGCCGCCCAGGCGCCGCATCACTTACCCGACGACGCGCGTCCAACACCGTTTACGGGGGCGCGTTCAGGTGTGCCGTTCGGCGCGCCGAAAACTTACCTGAAACATGACAGGGAAGCAGGTAGGGAATTAGTGCCGAGAGACAGGGATCGATACATGAAAGCAAATGCTGTGCACGCGCTTTTCGCAGGACTCGAAAACGACAGAAATGAGGCAATGACGAAGAGGGGGGGGGGGCAGTACCGATGCGGACGCCACGGGCGGGGCCGGGGGGGGGGGGGGGGGGGGGGGTACTGTAGTGTAAGGGGACCGACAGTACGGATGTGCGCGCCTGCTGTTGCGGCGGCTCGCGCGATTGCGTGCGATGCAGTGCGAATGCCGCCGGGATGGCACGCGAGGTGCGAGTGCAACAAAGACAGGGGGAGCAGGCGGAGTCCGAGACTCGGCTCACTGCCAGCTGATAACCGGGCAGCGAGCGGGCGCACGTCTGTACCAGGCGACTCGGTCGACAACCCCTTTTTGCACATGAGTGAGACGATGCACTGGCAAGGCGGCGTGACAAATGGGTCGGTAGCTGCACGAGGGGCTGCCGGCGTCGCCCAGCAGCCGCAGGCGGGGGCAGGACGGCAGCACCGCCGGCGGGCGCCTGCGGGCGGCAGGGTAGGCCGGCCCGCACGACACGCGCGCGTGCGGGAGCCGCGGGCTGCCTACCCGGCAGGCGCCCCGTGCGGCAGCGAAGCCCGAGCCTCGCACCGGGGGGCGTGGCGGCCGCGGGGTTCACAGCGGGGCACGCCTCCCTCCGGGCCGCCTCCGGGCCGCCTCCGGGCCGCCCCGGACCCTCGCCGTCGTCGGGGGCTCAAGGTCAGGCGAGGCGCCGGCCGCTGGGTTGAGGGCGGCTGCCTGCCACTTGCCGATCCGCGGGGAGCGCAGTGGCCGGAGCGTCGTCGCCGTGGCGTTGAGAAATGAGGCCAGGCGCGGCGTGGCGTGGCGTGGCGTGGCGTGGCGTGGCGTGGCGTGGCGTGGCGTGGCGTGGCGTGGCGTGGCGGGGCGGGGCGTGGTCCGGCAGCGCGCGCGGAGGGCCGGCCGGCCGGCGGGTATCTCGCGTGGAGCGGACGTCGGCCGGGGCTCGCTCACGACGCCCTTATACTACGGCCGCGGCCAATGCAGCAATAAACCGCGAAAAGGGCGCGAGTACTCGAACCCGTGGCAAAACCTCGACCCTCGTTGCAATTTATTTTTGCTACATTTTTTTTGTGGTTATCATGTTTGAGATCTCGTGGCTCACTGTGACAGTCTTGTAAACTACACGGTGCTACAATGTTGACATGAGCTTCTCTCTCTCTCTCTCTCTCCTCTCTCTCTCTCCCCTCTCCCGGGCGTTGGCCAAAATCACAACGGGCTCCACCACTAATAAACACCCGCAATAAACCCAGCGCGGCGTGGAGCGCGGCGTGGAGCGCAGCGCTGCGGGGCCGCGGGGCCGCGGGGCCGCGGGCAATCCGGTCAAGCGCATTAAAACGGACAAACCGGCAGCTCGTTTGTAGAATCCGGCGCGGGTCAAGGCGTCCTCAAGACACTAACTTTTCTGCTCCTTGCAGTAACACACACGCACACACTGGCAGAGAAAAAAACTACATTAAAATGCAAGAAAATAAAATCTAAATGTAATTTTGAATATTTTGTTTTTAAGAACACATTTCGGATTTTCAAAAGTTGATGGCGAATGTTTCAAAAAAAAAAGAAAGAAATACCTGCCAGGGGAAATGGTATCCATATTTGTAATCAGTTTTCTTCAGTACGTGACGTATCGCCAAAAAAATCAGGTAAAAATAAACAAAAAAAATAGGTAGCACTGGACGCATGGTGTGCAAGAAAGTGTGCGACATGTGAGACGTTTGGTGTGGGGCAGCGCTCCTGCCGGCCCCGCGACACGGAGCGGGCCGCGGCGGTGGCAAGACCGGCGCACTCCAGAGAGACACACACGCGCGCGGACACGCGCCACGCACGCGGCGCGTTCCCACAAAACGACGCGGAAGACGCGGGCCATTGTCTTGTCCGCATCGCCCGCGGGCCCGCGGCCTGCGGCATCGACGTTTTACGGCCTCCGCCATGAGTATTATTGTCTCTTGTGGATGAAGACATCTCACTCGTCGTCGGCGGCCGACAACGCCGTCGTGTCCGCGACCCATTCACACGTACAGAAACAGAACGAGATGGGCGGCGACGTGTGGTGGCACTTTTTGCGACTACGTTCGCTCAAACGGTTTTGCCTGTGCGGTTGCCTACCGACCGTGTGCCGCGCGGACAAAAGCTCGCTTGGGCAAGAAAGTGAGTAAATAAACGAGCGTGGCGACACGAGGGGGCTGCGTGTCGCCGTGGCCGCGGTGGCCGCCGCGCAGCATCCCCCGGCCGCCCTGTCCCCGCGGGGTCCCCGGCCGGACACGGCCTGCCGCGCCGGAGACCGCCTTGCCCAACGCGCACGGCGTCGTGGCGTCTGCGGCACGGAGGCACGGCCAAGCCGCCACGCCACGGGCAGGAAAATGCCAATTTTCTGAGCCTTAGCCGGCGAGTAGTTGCTGCTTGTGCTGCTGTTGTTTCGATGCCCGCGGCAGCCTCCCTCAAGAACACGGGGCCAGCCGGCACCGCGTCGGTCCGAGGTCGGGGGCCGCCGGGGACCGCCGGGGGCCGCTCCCGCTCCCGCAGCGACGGATGCCGCGACTCTCCTCTCCTCCCTCATGACCGGCCCCAGACTTACTTTAAGGCGTTTCGCCTCTTCGCACACCCCTGAAAAAACGGCGGTATCAAAAAAAAAAGGGTGAAAAAAGAAATACTTAGAAAAACACCCGAGGGTTCACTTCGGGAAGGGAAAACAAACGAAATAAACCAAATTTGATGAAATTTCATGACTGACAAAAGATCGGTTTGATAAAACTTCATGAGCCTCTGTTTGAAAATATTAACAAACTTCATCAAATATCAACGGTTCGGAAAATTTCAGCGGCTTCCGCACCGCACAGGGTACCCTGGCTGATCGGGCAGAACTCGCTCTTCTTGTCGCACGCGAAGGGCCAGTGTCCTGTCATGGACGGCGCCGGGTGGAGCAATGCATCCCGCCGCGGGTTCCCAAGGGGGGTCCGCGGGGGGTCCGTGGGGGGTCCGCGGGGAGACCCGGCCAACCCGAGGACCACATTTAGTCACATTAGTGGATGGACCGTACCCGCTGCAAGCGTGCGGCGGGGATGTGGGTGGGGGCCGGCAGGGCGGTGGCAGGGCGGCCGGGGGGTGTTGGCGGGGGCCTGGCCTGAGTGGGGCTGCCGGCAGGGGGCTGACGTTTGGCCCCGCGGGGCGGGAGGGGGGGGGCGGGGTCGTGCGGGGGCGCGCGCCTGGGCCTCGCGGGGGGGGCTTGGGGCGGGAGGCTTCATGGGGCTGGCCGGCCCGGCGCAGCCCGGCCCGGGCGGTGGGGCGCGCTATAAAGGCGGGCAGGCCGCGGACAGCAGCAGTCGTCTCCCAGCCCCCGAAGCCAGCGACATGAAGGCCCAGGTAAGCCCGACACACACACTCACACACGCACTCACACAGACATGTGCTCCAGCCGCACCTAAAATGCCACATTACACCCGTTTTGCGCACCCAGAGCCGTGTTTAAATACTCGACTAAAATCTCGCGCTTTCGATTTGAGAATTCAACGCCGACTAAATATCAGACCGAGCTGTAAAAATTCAGAGTGCAGGCGGGTTTTTCGACTTTTGTTTTGTTTTCCCACCCGCCCCTAGACCGCCTCGTTTTGCTCTGCAGCGCGTTCTCATAAGTGTGCCTCCATTGTCCGTTCATCCACTCCGCGAACACTGACGATGATGCATGTCAAGGTCGCTGCCGTTCTGGATCGGCGAACAAAAACGCTCGAGTTTCTTCCATCCATCTCCCCACCATGGAGCCGTAGCGAGCACAAGGGCTTTGCGAGCGCCACCGGCACGAGCGGCGAGGGACCTCTTGACCCAACCGAGGCGTGGCGTGGGGAGGGGGGAGGGGCGTGGCGGGGGGGGGGGGGGGGGCGTGGCGGGGGCATCGGGAGCGATACCCGCTGCTGCCGCTGCAGGAATGTAGCCGGGCGGCTACTGCACGACTTGCGAAAGGGGCGGCGCCTGAAGTGGGGCAGGCCGGACGGCGGCAGGCCCGCGAGGGGTGGAGCAGCGGCGCCGGGGGATGCAACGCGAGGAGCGCCGCCGCCGCGCAATCAAATATCACTTTCGTCTCAGTTTTAATTTTTCACCAACTTCTTCATTTTTTTTTGAAAAATGTTGAAATTCTCATAGTATTGCCTTCCTCACAATGTGTTTTTTTTTTTACGAATGTTTGAATTTTCAGCGGGAATAAAAGACGTTATATACGGGCGAACCTCACTTCTCCCCCGCGATCGCGTTTTGTGTCTCGTCCGCTCCGGCCGGGAGCTGCGCTGCAACACCGATGCATTTCACGAGGGGGCGGAGCGGCGCGGCGGCGGCCCCTCCGTCCGTGTGCCGGTGCACGTCGCCCTGCCGGTCAGGCTTGCGGTCGTTTCGCCACTTTTGCAAGTGGCGGCTATCTGGACACACACACACACACACACACACACACACACACACACACTCGGTGAGATAATTAGGGCGATGCCGCCGCAAACAGCGCCGCCGCCGCCGCCGCTGACTCCAGACGAGCAGTGCACGCCGAGGAATTGGAACGCCGCCTCCGCGCCGCCGCCGGGGAGCCGCGGGGGGCTCCGTGCGTCACGGGCCGTTGTCCAGGAAGGGAGGGGCTCGTCTTGTCAATGTACCACGGCCGCACGTATTCGTGATTTTCTCCTCAACAGTCCGTGTCTCTCTCTCTCTCTCTGTCTCCTCCTCTCCGTCTGTCTCCCGCCCTCTCTCTCGTCTCCTCTCTCCGTCTGTCTCTCTCTCTCTCTCTCTCTCTCTCTCTCTCTCTCCCACAAATTCGGGATGTGACGCTCACGCCGTTCCAGCCGCGGTGCTGGAACGTTCCAGCTCACTGGGCCGGGTCGAGTGTGTGGCTCGCGCGGCCCTTACACGGCCCGCAGGTCTGCACGGCGGCACGGGGCGTGGGCCGAGGTGAGGCCTAACTGCAGGGCTGATTGATGAGGGAGTGATGGTAATGGCAGTAGTAAAGTAATGCCGGAGGTAGAGGGCGCTCGGCGCGGCACGGCGCGGCACGGCGCGGCACGGCGCGGCACGGCGCGTACGGTGGTGTGGTTTCGCCATTCACAAGCCGCGCCGCGCCACGCTTTGGCAAGCGGTCGTTGCAGCTAGCGAGTAGGGTTCGCTGCACGACCTAACCTAACCCATCCCCACCCGGGCTGCAGCCTGCCGGGCCGGGTCCAGCTGGCGGCCGGGGGGAGGGGAGGGGATGGCGCGGCAGTAGGGTACCGGGACATCCGCGGCGGCCGCGGCGGGGGGCGGCGGGGGCCGGCGGGGGGCGGCGGGGGGCGGGCTCCGAGGGCGGAGCGGGGCAGTGCTCCTGAGGTAGGCCAAGGGCGCTGGCAGGGCGCGCAACGGGCCGGGTGAAGGACCTGCGCGCCGCCTATCCAGTTGCACGGCCGGCCGCGGTGCGCAGCGTACACTCTCTCTCTCTCTGTCTGTCCCTCTCACGCTCTTCGTTTCCTTCTGCAGTTCGCATTGGCGGTCCTGCTCCTCGCGGCGGCCGCGTCCGCCGAGGACGCCAAGCCCGCCGACACCAAGGCGGTGGAGCCCAAGGCGGAGCAGGCCGCCAAGGAGTCGCAGCCCGCCGACGCCGTCGCGGGGGCGACCGAGGACAAGAAGCAGGAGAAGCGAGGGCTGGAGCACTCGCTCGGCTCGTACGGCGGCGGCAGCTACGATCTCGGAGGCCACGACCTGGGCGGCAGCAGCAGCTACAGCGACATCTCCTTCGGCGGCGGCCACGAGCTCGGCGGCCACGACCTGGGCGGCCACGAGTACGGCGGCCACGGGCTCGAGCTGCACGGCCACCACCACCCCGAGCCCAGCATCGAGGTCGACGAGCACCACGAGAAGCTCATCACCAAAGTCATCACCAAGAAGGTGCCCGTGCCCGTCCACCACGTCAAGCACGTGCCCGTCCCGGTGAAGGTGCCCGTCGACGTGCCCCGCGCCATCCACGTCGAGAAGCCCTACCCCGTCCACCATGTGAAGCACGTCCCCGTCCCCGTGCACGTCAAGGTGCCCCAGCCCTACCCCGTCCACGTCGAGAAGAAGATCCCCGTGCCCGTCAAGGTCCCCGTCGACGTGCCCCGTGCCGTGCCCGTCGAGAAGCCCTACCCCGTCTACGTCGAGAAGAAGATCCCCGTCCCCGTTGAGAAGATCGTCCCGTACCCCGTCAAGGTGCCCGTCGAAGTGCCGAGGCCGTACCACGTCAAGGTGGAGAAGATCGTGCCCTACCCCGTCGAGAAGAACGTCCCCTACCCTGTCAAGGTGCACGTCGACAGGCCGGTGCCCGTCCACGTCGACAAGCCCGTCCCCTACCACGTGGAGAAGGCCGTGCCCTACCCCGTCGAGAAGGTGGTCCACTACCCCGTCAAGGTGCCCGTCAAGGTGCCCGTGCCGCAGCCCTACCCCGTCGAGGTGGTGAAGGAGGTGCACGTCCCCGTGCACGTCAAGCACCACGAGGAGCCCCACCACTCCTACGAGGAGCACAAGCCCTGGGACAGGAAGTAAGCGCCGACGGACGCACTGACGGCCGCCTGGGCACACCAACGATCTCACTACCACCAGTCCTACTGACTGACAGAAACCCAAACGTGATCTGATATGTTACCGTGTAGCGGGGGAGGATATTTTAATGTTTTGTTACGTTGTCGAGCTTTCGATGGGGCGATGGAGGACGAGTTAAGCACTGTACGGGTGTTGTTCGCGGTGCGTGGGGCTCAACCCGCCGGGGGGGTTTAGGTAGGAATTGCTCAAGCGGGGACACATTCGGGGCGCGTGACGGCTCGGGGCGTGTCTCCACGCGAACTGAGAATAAGACTTAGAGCAGCACATGCCGGAGCACTCTGTAAAACGACTCAGCAAAAAATGAAAGAAAAAAAAATGAACCAAAAAATAAGCAAAGGAAATTGTTACCATTAGAATGTAAGGAAAACGAAACCCAAGTGATGAAATAATAAACGACTGTACGACCCAACAACATAATCTGCTTGTGTTTGTTCACATCTTGCACCCCCCATCTCCTCCTCCTTCTCGACTGCGAGCGCCGCTTTCAGGAGAACATGAAGAAGAAAAAAAAAGGCAACAATAAGACGCCAAACTCGTTGGTTAGAGTCACACGCCGGCCCGCGGTGACAGCATCCAGCGCGCAACAGACGTCGTAACACACTACAATGTCGCCGGCCGTTTACCTGCAGTGCACACACACACACACACACACACACAAGGTGTCCACGTGCATGCACACGTGAGAACGCAAGAAACGAGAGCAAAACTCATAGCAACGACACGCACTCGTGTGTCAGTAACCCGAACTCGCGTATTAGTGTGTGTGTGTGTGTGCAGCTGGCAAGTCACGCCTCACAACTACCACCACAGCTGCGGTGCCCCCACCGGGGGGCAGCGGTGACGCACTAATACATGCGAGAAGGAATCTTGTGGAAATTGGAGCGATTTGGCGGCCGCACAAGCCGCTCGCGGAGCAGTACCAGTACGTGTGGGGCCGGGCCGGTGAGTGCACGGCGCCGGTTGCGACACAGAGCGGCGCGGCGGCACTCTGCGTGTATTGGGTAAAGGCAAACGGCCTGCGACTCTGCGAAACCCCGGTGCTCCCAGTCAGTGTACGCCTTCCAGTCCAGTCACTCTCCAGTCAGACTCCAGTCAATTTCCAGTCAGACACGTCGTGCGGCTACAGTACCGGAAGCGCACGATCGCCCCGCACCGAGGCTCGGTAGCCGCGTGGTTGGCGAGTCCAGCTAGCGGGCGGTTGGTCGGAGGTTCGACTCTTTGCCGGTCTGTGCACTTTTTCTGTCAGCTCAGCTTAGACGACGGTGTGTAAAGTATAGGGGGCGCGCGCACATCATTGCGGCTCTGTGGCCGCATGAGTAGAGTGGCTGACCAGCGACCGAAAGGTCGTGGGTTCGAATCTTACCGATTCCTCTAAATTTTTCTTGTGTCTGCGCTTGGAAGACAGAGGGTAAAATATACTTTCGAACGAGGCGTCGGTATGGCTGTCTGAACGAGTGGGACCCCTTCGTCGTGCGCGCTGCGTTCGGGACTGAGAGATGTAAGCGTTGGGTTTCAACTTGAAGGCCGTGCGCGCTGCGTCACTGAGAGATGCCGTTGGGTTTCAACTTGAAGATTCCCGTAGCACGGTCGGGCTTACCCCCGTTCCCGGGTCCGAGGTTCTCTCGGTCGCCCGGGGTTTCCGGCGGGGGGGCTCTGTGTCTACCAAGGAAACTTGGTTCGGAGACTCGGGTGTATGCTACGGGGGTACCTAGGGTTCGGTACCTTCGTTTTCGCTCCCTGTGAATCTGGCAGACGAGGACACGCCGTCGCGACTAGGGTTCGTCGTGAAGTACAGCAGCTTCGGCTGTGTACGATATAGGAAAGCCTACCTCCCCCCCAGTCCGCTCGGGAGTGGCCGCAGTGCCACAGACCAACCAGCCAGTCGAAGGGAGTTGATTCCGGAAATCTGGCTGGCGGAGGGGGCTACATCGACCGTTGCGGAAGCGTGCCCCTGAAAAAGGCCGCTGCGTCGTGCCTGTGTCTTAGCGGCGGTCGATACCTGGTACACCGGTTCCCATTCGAACACCGAAGTTAAGCAGGAGGGTTCCAGGCGGAGGCCTGGGACGAGGTAGTGCCCACCCATTTTTGCATTTTGCAGTCTTCCTATACCAACCCCTCGCGGCACTGCACAGCCTTCACCTTACCCTCTCATCCCGTCATGCACGTAGCATTTTCTTAGGATCAATGAGAAACTTTCATTCCTAATTTTTTTTTTACCCGAAAAATAAATAAAGTAGGTGCCATTGCTGTTCAATAGTCCATCGACAGTCACTCTTGAATTTTTTAAAAAAGAATTTGCGATGGCAGCGAGCCGAGAATCCACGCGCGGACATATATATGTGTGGTATTGCAGCCTCTGTCTGAAATCGGAAACGGACCGCTCGGAGGCGGTTAAAAATGATGTCCCAGTTACAGCAAGCGCAGCCCGGGGCTCCACAGGCGGGGCCGGGCGGGGCCGGGCGGGGCCGGCGGGGCGCGTGGAGGAAGCGGGTGCGCGCGGTTTTGCAAAATATCCTCGTGTGTTGTCAAGACACGCGAGCGGCGGCGCCAGCGGGCGATGGACGCTCCGCGACAGGACACGGGACCTGCGCGGCAGGACCGCAGGACCCGCCCGCGGCGCCCGCGCAGGACGCGGCGCAAGGACACTGCGAGTTGTGGCGGCCGCCGCCGCGGCGCTCGGGGTGTCTGCCTCCTGGAAGCCGCCTTTCCTGTGCTCGGTCAGGCCGCTCACGCAAACGCGGCCTCGCCGCCTCAGAACGCAAGGGCCTCCTCCACACAAGTGCGCGTTACTGGCAACTTTTCCGGTGCGGGTACGAAAATCGGGGACTTGAAACACTGCGGGAAAAAAAAATGGGATCGGCGATAATTCTGAAAATATATGTAAGTAAGCCCGAATAAATTGTTTTTTAAAAAAAGTGAAACATTAAATTATTTTTTTAAAATGTTTAAAGAGTTTCAAAAATTTATTATTCATTGTCTTTAAGACCTCGTGCGAAATACGCCCGCCCTGCGAAGCTTCCTCGATTTTGCAAGCGTGGTGCGGGATGTGTGCGCACCGGTGCAAAGTGGATTAAGGATTTGAAACACCGACAGCGTGTGCAGAGGCACATGAAGGCGCTGGTTAGATGTGTGTTCCCCCCCCCCCCCCCCCCCCCCAGTCCACGTCTGCCGCGGCGTCTGCTGGTCTGCTAGCTTCCGCGGGCCGCTGCGCACTGGCCAGGCTTGACCAAGCCGAGCGGCCGCGCGGGGGTTGTGGGAGGGGCAGGTCTGCGGGGGGTCCGCGCGGGGCCCTCGGGGGGGCTCGGCACGCCACTCAACCAATGCGGCAGCGAGTCGAGCCCCCTTCGCTTCCCTGAAACCGGCGCTCGCGGCGCACGCACGCGCGGCGGACGGGCCGCAGTGCGGGCAGGCGGCCAGGCCGGGCGGCGTCACAGAGGAGGCTACGCCGGGCCCGGGCCCCTGCGACCAGCACTCTGCACTTGATGGCGGCGACTCGCATCTGCCGCCCGCCCGGCCGCACGCAACAACTCGACCGGGGGCACTTGCGTAAAGACACATACACACGCACGCAGACGTTTGCAAAGTCATATCTCTTAATTGGAAAAGAGAAAATAAATACGATTTTCAATTTTTTAGACCACCAAAGAAAAGACCCGAGAGGACGCCGAGCGGGCTCAAAAACCCTCGCGTACAGGTCCCCACGGCCATGCAATCGGGCGCCGAAAATATTTCCACCCGCCGCATCCACGGTCCAAAGCGGGGGGCGACGAAAGCAACGAGAGAAAAAGAACTGCAGCGTCGGCGGCGGCGGCGGGGCGGCGGCGGTGCAGAGTCACGCGGGACGACGGTGGCGGCAAGCGGCGGCGGCGCGCCGTGCCATGTAACAACGCTACAGGCCGCCGCAGCCGCCGCCGCCGAAAGAAAGGAAAAGTGTGGCGATGAGATGAAGGTTGCCGATAGCTTCCCCGCACCCCGTGTCACACCGCCCTCCGCACCGCTGCCGCTGGCTTGCCTACCCTCACACACACACACACACGACATTTACTCTCCGCCGCTCACACACACACACACACACACACGGACAGAACCCGTTCCCGAGCCAGCGCCGCCGCCCCGTCTGCTATTTCTGTCGGCCGCCGCGGTGGCTGTTATCTCCCCGCGCCTCCTGTCCGCGGTGGTGTTCTATAACGCTTCGGACCCAGCGGGTCAGCGCGGCCGGTTCTCTTGGTCCCCCCCCCCCCTTCCGGTCAGCCGCCGCTGCCGCTGCTGCTACTGCTTGCCGGACAGCGATGCCGGACCCAGTCAGGCCAGGAGCGCAGGACGCACGCGCTTGTTTCTTTGTACGTCACATTAAACCAAAAAAAAAGCTGTCACAATGAATTTCGCAGCAAAATCTGTGCTTTTTTTTCGTGAGAAAAATTTCAACGTAAAAATAATTTTGCATCAGAACTTAATATAATTGCTGACGATGGCTCCGTTTTTTTTTTTTTTTTTGTGCGTGCCGTCCGAACGGGGGCGCCCCTCACTAACGCTGGCCGCACGACGGCCGCCCACTGTCACCGCGGCCAAATGTAACACATGCTACTCCCCTCTCACGCGCAATGAGTGATCAGTTTATGCGCGGCCTTTGCCAAAGGTACGGTGCGCGCTCGTAAAGACGGGGCTCGTTGCGTACTGCGATAATTTTAAGACAGTACAGAGACGAGGCCCGGGCCAAAAAACACACACACACACGCGCGCGCGCACGCGTTCATACACACATGCAACCGGAGCCGGCGGTGCGCCTAGCCAAGTGGCCGGCCGGCCGGCCGGGTGAGCCCGTTGCAGCAAACAAGGCCCGTAATTACAGAGACTAATTACTGACGGTGCTGACGGGTGCCGCGGGCCCCGCCCTGCGCCGCCCTGCGCCGCCCAGAGCCTTGCAGCGCCCTGCTGCTGCTGCCGAACCGCGGCCAAGGACAAGTTCATGACGCACGCCGCGGCCGGAGGATGCGCCCCGCCCCCCGGGGTCACCCCCGGGGGTCACCGGGGCCCTTAACCCTTTCCTCTGCGAGATGACCAGCGGAGATACCCCCCGCTGAATGTGCGTGCACCGCGAAGTTGAGTTCGGACACATTCATGTTCGTGGCCTGGGAAAATTATTTCATAACTTCGAAAAATTAGTTGGTTGAATAATTTTTTTTAAGTATGGGAATATCCATTTATTTGCCCACGCCCTACACATCACTTATATGTGACTAGGAACTTTTTCTATTAATTTTTTTTTAATCCGTGAAAAATTGCTGGGGTAGTTTTTTTTTAGCCTCATTTTATCCTGGCCCCCTGCTTCTGGCCGCAGAGTGGAGGGAGGTGACAACCCAAGCCTGGGCCCGCGCCTGCTCTGCACTGCGTGTGCGTTCCTGGACATGCTCTTGCAAGATGATGGGAACTCCCCCCCCCCCCCCCCCCCCCCCCGTGGCACGCTCGTGACAGGAGGCCCCAGCAGGTTTCTGTCGCGCCACACGAGGCACTTGGAATGTTTGCTGGCTTGGTCTACAATAAGCACTCGTCACCAAGCGGTGTCACGAAATAAAACATGAGGAGGGAGAGGGGGGGGGGTGAATGTAGAGCTCCTTGGCGGGGATTTGCACCCGCCCCCGCCGCGTTGCCTGAGACAATGGCACGAGCTCACCCCCGCACCCCTTTCTGTCCTCTGAACTTTACTCGCGGCCCGCGCGCCTTTTGTGCGCCCTCAAAAGACAGAGTTCAATCGTGATTCGCGATTCCCCCACGAAAAGGTCTTTTCAGCGCGTGCGCCGTAGCGTTGGCTCGGCAGGCTGGCCGCCCGGCCGGGGAGAAACCAGAGCCAACGGGTTTTGTAATAAAATCGCTTTATATTCCCCGTCATACGCAATAGCCGAAGAGAACAACCGCGGCAGGGCCTATGCGCCGGCCGGGGCTCCGTGGCCTGCCGCTCTTACATTCTCCGAACCGTGACCTTGGTACTTTTACTGTGACGGACGTTTGCGTGTGTGTGTGTGTGCGTGCGTACGTGTGTGTGAAGAGCAGAAGCAGGCAGGTTTTATCGGATCGATCCATGCATCAACGAAATCAAACCATCAGACCGAGGCGGCGATGTGTGTGCATTGATTCTTCGCGTCGTGGCCCTCTCCCTCCCTCCCTCCCTCCCTCTCTCCCGCCTCTCTCTCTTTCTCTCTCTCTCTCTCTCTCTCTCCCCCCTCCCCTCCCCCCCCCTCCCCCAACACACACACACACACACACACGACATTAACCTTTTGACGCCACAGCACCAGCCAAGGCTCGGCTCGAGTGCGCTGCACACTAAGTAAGAGAAATAAAGGCTCACAGAGCGGCGCTCTCTCGCGTGGGTCCCGCTGCGGGGGTGATTGTCCGCAGTCACGAGAGCAGACTGGGGGGCGTTCGAAAAGCGCTTTATGCCTCTGCGGGCCGTAAGCGCTTGCTTGCCCGGTCCCGTGTCGCCCACCGAGGGAGGCATTCGCCGCCGCGGACGCGACCCACGATTGGCAGCCACGCTCTGCCGTGGCCTTGTCGACCTGAGCGGGGCGTGCTCCGCTCGTGCTGGTGCACCGAGCCCCCGCCGGTCCATCCCAGGGGGGGGGGGCGTCCATAAACTACGTCACGCCGCGGCTGCAGAAGGTGACAGTACAGGGCGGGATATCACCGGGACGTTCTGTGTCACCCGCGTGTTCCGCGCGAAGGGTTGCAGGCGGGTTGCGCGGCGGGTCCTGTGAGAAGGAGAAAGCGCAGTGCGCAGGGTGACTCGACGGAGCCGCCGCCGCCGCCGCCGCCGCGCGAAAATCGGCAAAGGCGGACCCCGAACAGAAGCAGATGCTCGGGCGAGAAAGAAGGGAAAAACATTACGGCGACGGGGAGGGTCCTCTGCGCCGTCTGGACCGCACGGGTGCGATCACATTATCCGGGAGGGCTTCTGCTCAGAGCGCGCACGGCGGCGGCGGCGGCCGGCGCAGCAACGCACGCAGATTGGGTTATTCAATTCCGTAAGCTCAATTAGCACCCTGCAGACGCGCGCGGCCAAAAATCAACAAGTGGAACCGCGGCGGCGGCGGCGGAGCGGCGGCGGCGGCGGCATGGGGGAACCACTCGGAGGCGGCTGCAAGGCGACTCGGTGCGGGAACCAACACACCGACGCAATTAAACACAGAGAGGCGGGCACCACCGAGCCGAGGCTGGGGCCGAGGCTCGGGCCGAGGGGGTCGCGCGCGCCGGGGGAAAGTCGACCGTTATGATTCGACGAGAAACCGGCGGCGGCGGCGGTGGCGGCGGCGGGCTGCTGAGTGGATCACCGCACCACCTCCACCACCGGTCACCACGAGTGACGCAGTGACGCACGGCACAACGGCCGCCGCCGCGGGGGCAGGTCACACGCACACGGGCACGCCGCGCGCCGCCGGCGCAACCCAAGGAGGATTGTCTCTGAAAATTTTGTTTTTTTTTTCCTCGTAAAAAATGTCTATCCCGTTTTTTTTTGAAATTTTAATAATAAAAATTGAGTTAAAAAAATTGCTACACCCTTGGTGAACCCATGGAGACTTCGACGAAAAAATCACCCAAAACTATCGGCAGCAGCGACACTAACATAATTTGGGTAGCCGAAACTCGCGTACACATGGCGCCTTGGTGGGTAGGCAATGCCGGCGTGCAGGCGTGTCGTGCGGGCTGGCCTACCCCAGCATTCGCAGGCGGTCGGCAGGAGAGGAGGTGTCCTATCGAGTCACACAGGCTCGTCCCCGTCTGAGTGGTGTTCTGATTTATTGGAAGTGCACACGTCCCCGATCCCGTCCGTCCCCTTCGGCCCCCATCGGCCCCTTCGGTCACCTTCCTTCCTTCCTTCCTTCCTTTCTGATGTAATTCCCCGACCCGGCTGAGCGTCGCCTGACATTTGGGTCGCCCTTCCGCTGCTGGCCAACGCCGCCACCGCCGACGGATCCACATTCGATTAAAGCCTTCTCCCTCTCTCTCTCATCTTTCGACACGCCGCTGCCACCTCCAGGAAGAAATGAGGAAGAAAAAGAATACCTCTATCTCACTCAAATAAGCATATCAATCTGGCGACAAGTGCTGAGGAGGGAGAGTGACAGAGAGAGAGAGAGAGAGAGAGAGAGAGAGAGAGAGAGAGAGAGACAGAGAGAGATGGGGTCCTGGATTAGAGTGAACCCACTTCGCACCGGCGCCCGTCTTTCGGCACCTAATTGTCACCGCATGAGCTTTCTGCCGGCACGCTTTAATGAGTGGATTCTTGCATTTCTCTTTTTTTCGTGAACGTGGGTGGGAGCAGCACAGGAAGTCCTGCGTGGCGGCGGGGAGGGGCGGCGCCGGGGCTGCAGGCGGCGGCGGGGGCCGGCGGGGTCCCGGCGGCCCGGGGGGCCCGGCGCCGGCGTTAGGGGCGGGGGAACCGCGGGCCCGGCAGTATAAGAGGCGACCAGGGGCGGGAGGAGGCACAGTCCAGCACCAGGGCTGCAGCACTCCACACAAGCCAACATGAACCGCAAGGTGAGTTTGTGAGCAAAAAAAAAGTGAAGAAAGTGAAGTGTGTGTGTGACCAGTGCTGCAAGCATCTTACTAAGGATATATAACACCAGAAGGGAGTAAGTATAGTGCTTCCAACGCCGTCTCCCCCGGAGAAGGTTCGGACAAGGAATTTTTTAAAAAAATCGGAAGCCGTCCTCAGCAGCTCGCCCTGTGGGCAGCTCTGAGGGTGGGCTTCTCGGCGGGTTAGATTTGAGACCCACAACCCAGACTCCGGCTCACAGATTTTAGACTTTTCTCGGTTCGCTCCGAGGCGCCTCCCAGCGTGTCACGGCGCCTGAACAGCAGCGGCGCCGAGGATGTGCCCGGGCGGTAGGAAGGCGCCTTCTAACGAGGGCTTGCAAGGGGGATAGCGGCATAGAAAGCGGAGGCGGCGGCGGCGGCAGCAGCGGCCGGGCTAAATTGCCAGTTCGTGCGGCCGCGTCGAGCGCGCTCTCCAGAGAGGTTCTCCCGGGATGACTGACATTGCGTAAGTCGGGCCGAGCGCGCTCCGTGAGGACGTGGGAGGGGGTGGGTGGGGGGCGGAGAAAGGGGAGGGAGGGAGGGAGGGAGGGAGGGGGAGGTAAATTGGCCTGGGGAACGGCTAGAACAATGGCGCGGGGTAAGGGCCAGGGTCCGCCGCGACGTGTAAGGCAGAGATCTCGTCAGGACACCGCCATACCAGGAAGCGACGACGAGGCGCGCGGCCACTTGAAATTTTTGAAGCGGCCGAGCCGCTGCTGGGGGGAGAGGCAGGGGAGGTGGTCAGGCTCGGGGGGCTGCAGCGGGGCAGGTGGGTGGCGGGCAGGGCTGTGCGGGCGTGTGCTGCGGTGGGCGTGCAGCAGCAGCAGCAGCAGCAGCAGCAGCGGCGCGGCGCCACGGAACGGCACGCGGCGGGAGAAAGCGGCGTGTGGGATTGATCTAGCGGGGGGGGCCCCCGGAAGCTGCGAACCTAACCCGACCCCGTCTGCCCGCAGGTACTGCTGCTGTCGCTGGCAGCGCTCCTGGCGCTGGCCGCGGCAGAGGAGCAGAAGGTGGCCGAGGAGAAGAAGGAGGAGGCGGCGCCCGCCGCCGCCGCCGAGGAGAAGAAACAGGAGAAGCGTGGCCTCCACGACCTGGGCTACGGCGGCGGCATCGAGCTCGGCAGCTACGGCGGCAGCTACGGCGGCGGCAGCTACTCCCACATCGAGCGCGGCGACTACGAGCACCACCCCGTGCACCACGAGCACGTCAAGACCGTCACCGTCCACAAGGAGATCCCCGTCCCATACCCGGTCACCATCGAGAAGAAGGTCCCGTACGAGGTGAAGGTGCCCGTCGACAGGCCGTACCACGTGTCCGTCCCCAAGCCCTACCCCGTCACCGTCGAGAAGCCCGTCCCTTACGAAGTCAAGGTCCCCGTGCCCCAGCCCTACCACGTGACCGTCGAGAAGCACGTGCCCTACCCCGTCAAGGTGCCCGTCGACAGGCCCTACCACGTGCCCGTCCCCAAGCCCTACACCGTCGTCGTCGAGAAGAAGGTGCCCTACACCGTCGAGAAGAAGGTCCCCTACGAAGTGAAGGTCCCCATCGACAAGCCCTACCCCGTGCACGTGCCCGTCGAGAAGCACGTCCCCTACACCGTGGAGAGGAAGGTCCCCTACGAAGTGAAGGTGCCCGTCGACAGGCCCTACCACGTGCCCGTCCCCAAGCCCTACCCCGTCATCGTCGAGAAGAAGGTGCCCTACACCGTCGAGAAGAAGATCCCCGTGGAAGTGAAGGTCCCCGTGAAGGTGCCCGTGCCCCAGCCCTACCCCGTGGAGGTGATCAAACACATCCCCTACCCCGTGTACCACAAGGAGGAGCACCACGAGCACCACGAGGAGCACGGCCACTACTAGGCGGGGGCCCCACTGGGGGTAGCGCGGCCCCGCGGGGGGCCCTGTCATCGCCCACCGCGAGCCCTTACACCCCTTCAAATTTGTGATTCTCGTCTCTCCATCGTCATCCCTTCCCCCCCCTCTCCTCCCCCTTCCCCTTTGCCATCCTCTTCTCCTCGCTGTCCTTTGCGTCATGTCACCTCTCCCTCGTCTCACCCCTCATCCCCATTCTCATCACTTTCATCCAAATGAGTAATATTTAAGTGGATAATATTATAAATTTAAGTAAAATAAACGACTGAAACCACACGACCAACCCCATGCCTTGTTCAATCTGTGACATCAGCCCGCCTCATAGATGCAGAGAGAGAGAGAGAGAGAGAGAGAGAGAGAGAGAGAGATTTCCTGAGCAGCCCGGATCCGGCCTGGCCTGGTCCAGCGGGTGCCGAGCCCCTGCCTGCCGGCAGCGATGCGGTAACCTTGTCTTGTATCGGCTGTTACACCGCCTGCCATAACACCCCGCGCGGCACGCGCCGCTCCAGATAGCGAGATGGCGGGGAGCGTTCACAAGGCGCAGAAAGAAATTCAAATCGTGCGCGGCAACCGAGCCGAAGGGCGACACGAGAAATAAACACCGTGCGCGCGGGGCGCACGCTGCATCCCCGTCAAGGTGAATTTCACAGGCCCCGACGGGCGCGGCGAGGCCTCTCTAGGCAGTGCATACATCATCATTGCATTGCAGGCGAAGAAAAACAAGAGAGCTGTTGCACCAACGGAGATGCGCCGTGCTGCGTTAGGAAACGTAACTACCTCCCATCCATGTTGTGTCAGCACGCCACGCTCTCTCTCTCACTCACACACATGTGCCCTCGGCAGGTGTAACGAGCGCAGGGCCGCCGCCACACACGGCTCGGTGATCTAATTTCCGTTCAGTCCCCCCGTGCCGCCGCCGCCGCCGCGCACTAGGACCCTTGTTTTCTTTTCCCGCTGCTGCTGCACAAGGAGCGCGCCAGCGTGGACCTTGTGCGTACACAGGTATCCAGGCGCACTTCTCTCGGGACCGCACGCTGCCACGCACTCGCCAATCAGCGCCGGCTGCTACAGCACCGCCGCCGCCGCCCCACGCCGCACCAAGACGGGCGTGTTAGCTGCCGAGCAGACGGCCGCCCGGCCGGTGGCAGCGAAATTGGAGCCCATAACGTCATCATTTTGTCCCGCGTTGCACCGTTGGGCCGTATGCAAGGCAGCGGTGCGTGGGTCTGTCTGGGCGGCGGCGGCGGCGGCCCGCGTAGAAGTGCGCCCCACTCGCACCACATTCGTAACGACAGCCACTTTCGAAACCCAGTCCGGATAGCGCAGCCGGCCAGGGCCTCGGCCGGACCACGAGACCCCCCATCCCCTCTCTCTCTCTCTCTCTCTCTCTCTCTCTCTCTCTCTCTCTCTCTCTCTCTCTCTCTTGCCACGGAGGAAGCGCCCTCCATAGCAGAACCTCCCACCGCCTCGCCTTTCGAACCGCGATCGAAAAATTGCTCCAATAAGAAACCAATAGAGAAGACGCTCCGGGACGCTCCTCACGTCTCATGGGAACACGTGACTGTACGATACGTATAGGTGTGTGTGTGTGTGTGTGTGTGTGCGGGGATAGGGAGGGGGGAGGCGAGCGAAAGGGGCCGTTCAGAGCACGTCAACTAGTCCGCTCGACCGCAACTCTGTAATGAAAGGGTCTTCAGTTAGGCGTGGTGTGGTGCAGCTGCTGCTCTACCTTGCCGCCAGCTGCGCCAGCTGCGCTGTTGCGGAGCGCAGTCAGTTGCTGCTCCTCCGCGGCGGACTTCCTCAAACTCCTTCTCTCCTTCTAGCACACAGGGCGCTATGTGGCTCTCTCTCTCTCTCTCTCTCTCTCTCTCTCTCTCTCTCTCTCTCTCTCTCTCTCAAGGCGCCTAGCGTGTAGGCCACCGCCTTGCGTGCGCGCGCGCTGCGTCTGGCCTATCCCGCCGGGCGCTATGTGGCCCTCTCGTCGGGCCGCGCGTTCAAGTCTCCCGCTCTGCGAGGACGTGAGCCCTCCCCCGGGGGGCTTGGCACCGCAGGCGCCGCTGCCATTGGTCGGGTGCGATGGGGCGTGGCGCGGCGTGGCGCGGCGCTGGCCGAATGGCCGTTTTGGCAAGCGATACACCGAGGTGACAGGTGACTGGCGACGGGCGCCAGATACCTCTCGCGGTCCCCACGGCCACCGCCTATCCCGGCTTAACTGCCTTTCCCAACATCAGAAAATGAAGCCTGGGAAAAGAAATTGGCACAAAGTTCGGACGTTGTGAAACGGTGGGAGGCTGACGGTCATATGTGCTACGGAGATTGATTAAGTTGTTGTGTTAGAATGTACTCGCAGGTGGGCGCGGCCCCCTGGCGGGGCGCCCGGAGCCGCGAGGCGCCCCCCCCCCCGCGGGGGGTCCGCGCACCGCACGGGAGCCGGAGGGGCTGCCGGGGCACCACGGCGGCGCGCCGCCGCCGCACGTACGACGCCGTGCGTGTAGGCAACCCAACCGACGCGCGGCTCCACGCCGTGCCGTGCCGTGTCGAAAACCAGCCCCGTTCACGCAGTGCACACCGGCCCAGCATTCGCCTCCACGAGAAGGTGAGGAACATGGGAGCTGTGCGCGGAGCGCCCGATGGGTAGGCAGCGTCGACCGGCCGGCATGCACAGGTGTGGTGCGGGCTGGCCTACCCTGCCGCTGGCAGGCGCTAGACGGCCACCGCCCGATTTCAACCTCAGAACTCTGACAGGTTTTTAAAATGTTTTAGACGTCCTGAAGAAAAATTGCGCATACCCCCCCCCCTCCGTAACTAAAAATAATTTAAAAAAAAATCTAGAAATAAACTAGCGAGTCAGACAGTAACGGCGGGTTCAAGTACCGGCACTAAATATGCTGTTTTTTCCCCGAGAGCTGTCACTCTTTTATCGTTACTGCCAGTTGTTTAAAATCAATAAAATATTATTACGAGTGCCCTTTCCCGGCGGCGCGCTAAAACGGCGGCCGCCATCTCTTCTCACGCCGCGCCCCCTCTTTCACGCCTGGACGCGCCGCCGTGACGCCGTGTGCGTGTAATCCGCGTGCGACAAGGACGGCTGCGACCGCTCCCTATGCAAGTGAAAGCGAGACACACGCATACCAAATAAAATTTTATTTTGGGAAAAAAATTAGTTTTTTTTAAATCTTTTGTCCCGGGAAAAATGTTTCCAGCAGGAGGTGAAAATTGGGGCAGGTGATGGGACACACGTGCGCGCGGCCGGGCGCCGGGCGTGCAGCGACGGTGGTGCCGGAGCCGCGCCGGCACAGGGCGGCGGCGCGGGGGGAGCGCAACGCCGCTTGCGTGTGTTTGTATTCAAATGAGGTGTCGCGGGGACCAATAATGAGCCGGTGCACTACTTGTGGAGTTCCTCCCCGTTCCCACGCTGCGGGGGGGCCCCCCGCCGGCCCCGCCGGCCCTGCCTCGGTGTCGTCACGGTCTTTAGCTTATCTCTCGCAGCGGGTTAAGGCTACGCGCGGCGGCGGTGGCGGCAGCAGCGGCAGCGGCACTGACGGAGCAGCGGCGACGTTGTTGGGGAAGTACTCGAGACGTAAACGGCGTAAACGTATTCGCGGTATTCGCGCAATTTAAGCCCGTGCGAAGAAAAAAAATTCGTTTCCATTTTTTTTGTTGGTTAAATTTTGTCAATTAACAAAAAAAAATTAAGAATTTTTTTTTTACCGTGGCTGGTGATAATATGGTACATTTAATGATCCCACAGCTACTATTTTTCTAGGTCTAGCGGGGGGGGGGGAAGAGGGGGGACGGACTATGCTGATAATGTGGCTTTTTATACGCCACCACCACCACCACCACCACCACCACCACCACCACCACCACCACCACCACCACCACCACCGCCACCACCACCACCACCATCACCACCACCACCACCGCCTAGGGTGCGGCCAGGAGTGCTAAATCTACTCGGCCGTGCCGTAACAGACCCGCGGCGGGCGGTCAGTTCGCGATCTCCGCCGATCGCGACCCTGGCGGGCCGGCGCTCACGTGATGTATCGGCAGCAGGCGATCCGACGCCGGCGAACGGACGGACGGCTTAATTTTGGCAGAGCGGCGCGGCGGCGGCGCCTCGGCGGCGCGAGGTCAGGCGGTGCGGCGCGAAAAAGGAAAGGGAATAAATCCGTCTAGACTAATGGCTGCGCAGCGTGTCGGCGTTTTCAGTCTTAGAGAAGAAAAACAAAATGGTAGACAAGAAAAAAGAAAGCGTACAACGTCAGTTACTGATTATTATTATTTTTAATGTGTCGGTGTAGACAGGGTTCGCTGAGATGAATGTCATCACGCGCTTTAAGAGGAGCTTGTGGTGCCGCACTCCCGCACTCGTGCGTTTTGAAGAGGGGGAGACAATGTCGCCCGCATTCGGAGTCGGGGGAGTGGCCGCGCGAGTTGCGCAAAAGTGCGAGACGGTGAAGGGACGAGTGCACCAACTGACTCTCCATTCTTTATCCCTCCCTCTCTCTTTCTCTCTCCCCCCCCCCCTCTCTCCCTCTCTCTTGTCTAATAATACTCAAATAATACTCTCCTCAAGCTCGACGGTCACACCCCAGTCACAGTCACATTTAACAACAATTTTTTTTTCTTGAAAATGAAGTTGGAGAGCGCACACATATGTGCACGTTCCGAAAGAGCACGCCACGACGGGATGTGGCCGTGACCTTACAGAGCCGAGGGAGGGAGAGAGAGAGTGAGAGAGATGGGTTGCGCATGCGTGCGCAGTGATGCGTTTCAGAGCACGCACTGCTTTTACATCACTTCTGCATTGGTATGTGCGTGCGCGCACACACACACACACACACGGTCATGTCAACTCCCACACTCATATTCCTTGCTTCGCAGAAACAGAAATCTTTTTAAAAAAGATAAATTATTTTTTTTTCCTGTTTCAGTTTCATTAGGGCGCGCGCGCACAGGGTCGCACACTCGAGACGCTTGTGGTAGGCCAGCGGGCGATCACTTACATTCGCGTGCGCCGCGGCGGCCGCAGGAAAGAGAAGGATATTTGCTTCGCGGGCTGTCTCTATGAGAGTGTGTGTGTGTGTGTGTGTGTGTGTGTGTGCGTGGGGATGGTGCAACGAGCCGTCAACTCGTGGCAGCGGCGGCAGCGGTACGCAGCCTAGTCAGTCAAAGTCGTCTTGTCGAAGGAACTGCGTCTAACTACACGCCGACTCCAAGAGCGCCGATCATTTCCATTCGCGATTAGCCTCCCGTTCTCTCTCTCTGTGTGTGTGTGTGTGTGTGTGTGTGTGTGTGTTGTACAAGGGCGCACGCGATCCCGAGCCGAGGAAAGAAGAACGTCCTAGAGAGAGGAGGGGAGGAAGAAAGTTGTACATCTGCGGAGGGACCCTCAAGGCCAATGTCGACGCTGCTGTGCAGTACCGTTAAAAACGCACGCGCACACCTAACCTAACCTCACCACCTCACCTACAAGAATTTATTATTAAATACTTTTTTAAAAATATTGTAGAATTTGTAGATTTAAAAAATGCTGTAGATCTTCAGAAAATGCAGATTTTAAGAAACTATGGATTTTCAAAAATTGAAAACTGCCCTTTTTTAAAATGTGTACATCCCCAAAAATATGCAGATTTTGAAAACTGTGGATTTTAAAAAAATACTTAAAAGATGTAGATTTCTAAAAACATGCAGCCTTTAAAAATTGGAGATTTTAAAAATTGCTGACCCGCTTGCCGGAACCACCGGAACCGCGAACTTGCCGGGTCTTTTCCCATCCTGCTGCAGCTACTGCGGCGGCGGCGGCTGCGCGGCTCCGCGAGGCGATTGCCGTGAAAGATAACGCCCGAAACAGTCTCCGCTAAGTGCAGCGGCCGCGAGAAGTGCGTGCATCCTCCTCACCTCCCCCTTCCTTCACCTCCTCCTCCTCCTCCTCCCCCCTCCCTCATCCGCCTCCTCATCCTACTCGCGGCCACCTTCCTGTCCTGTCAATGCCGGTGTTGATTGGCTGCGCCGCGGCCGGTACTCGAACCCGCGGCGCTGCACCTTCCCGACGACACGGCTCCGGCGTCAAGGACGGACGCTCGCCTCCTCAAGGACGGCGTCGGCGCCGTGCTCCCGGCCGGCCGGCCGCCTGGTCAGCGATGACGCTGCAAGCCGGCGCCCCGATAAACAGCGTTGCAACAGCATCCGCTGCTTCCATTTTTGACGAAAGCCAAACCGAAAAGGGGCGCCGGCCGCCGCCGTGCTGGTCCAGCTGGTCGCCGAGGCTCGAGGCTGCCCAGGCGGATTAGCGGCGTGGCGCGGCGTGGCGGGCGGGCTGCCGCATCACCGCCGCCCAGACAGACGCCATTGGCCAACCCCCAGCAGCCCGGGCCAGGGGCAGCCAGCGGCCGGCCGGCATGCCGCTGCTGGAAGCGGAGAGGAAGTCGTTGCCGAAATTCGGCTGCACTCCGAGTATGTGTGTGTGTGTGTGGCGCGCGCGCATGAGGGGTGCGGGCCGCAGGACGCGGCCGAGGACACGTGTGTGTGTGTGTGTGTGTGTGTGCGCGCGCGCGCGTTCGGCCCCGCCGCCGCCCCGCCCCACTGCCTTGGTCACGTGGCCGACACGGCTGCGCGCGCGCATTTTAAACAACGAATAGAGACCGCGATGCAGCACGGCGTGCCGCAACGCATCCCCTCCAGCTCGCTCTCTGGATGCGTTGGGATCCGCGCGCGTCGTGAATATACGGCGTTTGCGGTGCCATCACAGGAATATACCCCGCGCTCGAGCGCCGTCGGAGCGTGGGGTATACCCCGTGCCCCTAACAGTCGCTACGATTGTTCCCCGAACTTCATCCCTCCAGCGCGCTGCGAATAACGCAGCTCCTCCGCGTCGCGCTGCCGATAATCCCGGCGGAGGGATGGCCCATGACACACGGCGCGGACGGCTCTCTCGGCGCGCCCGCTGCTCAAGGCCACGGCGCCGATGAGCGCGTTGAAGGTCGGCGCCAAGGCCACTGCCGCACCGCCGCGCCGCCGCGGCCCCGCTCTCACTCACTCGCGCACACCGGGCCGGGCCGGGGCACTCTCCCCTCTCCCTCCCTCCTCCCTGCCGGCCGCCGCTGCCGCCGCCGCCGCCACCGGCTGTAGGAAGCCGGAGTGCCTCGAGCCGCCCTAATGCCCCCGCTCCCCAATCACTCCGACACCCACTGACGGGATCCTGGTCGGCGGGCGGGACCCTGGCGGGACCCCGTCGAGGGGACGGCGGCCGCGGGTTCGACGACCTCCCCGCGCTGCCGGTGCATTCACCGTCCTCGAACATGCTTCTCGTCACGTCCTCACGAAATCTCTCGTCATCTCCCATGAAACATTTTCTAATGTACCAGGTGTCCCATTTGCGGCGGTGGCGGCCAGGGCAGATGGGAACAGGAGGGAGCCGGGGCGGCGGGGGGTCCGGCCGGGCGGCCGCGGCCTCTGTTTGTCGATATGGCGTTATGGTTCCCACACGGGGGGGCCGGGCTGGGCTGGGCCGGCCGGCGCAGCAAGCGCAGGGGGGAAGCTGGGGGGCTGCATTGGTCAATGCGCACAGCGGCGGCGGCAGCGGCGGCAAGCAGGGCGATCGCAACGCCAAACTACGTCGTGACGTGTGAACGCGTGAGTGTGCGCACACACCGGCTTATTTACTGTAACGAGCCGTTAATCCTCCCTCACACACACACACACACACACGCGCGCGCACGCACACACAAACACACGCAAGGATTCAGGCACCCTCGCTGTAAGTGTACACACTCATGTGCGCGCCCGACTACGAGACGCGGTGGCTCCTGTAGTGGTCAGGCCGATACACTGGAACGTTCGTGCGCTCCATGTGTGGAAACACAACGAAGAGAAATGTAAGTGCGCGCGATTTATGGTGCCAGGAGGGGTTAGTTCAAATAGTGGTTCTGGACGAATGACGTGAGTGCAGCAAAGAGGCGCGGCCGTGAAAATGCAACCACCCCTATATGACGTTTTTTTTAAATCAGTTGAAAAAAAGTTTTGTTTTGCCGCCATATAGAGTTAGTCCAGCAGTTCCCAGGCCACCCCTACATAGGCCGACGGTTAAAAACACCGTCTGCGCACCGTCGGCGCACTAGCAGGGCACGTGTGTGTATTGTGACCGCGCCCTGCACCGCATCTCCTCCTCGAGCACCGTGCATGTGCTCTGCACCGGCCCCTAGAGGGGGGGGGGGGGGGTAGCGATTCTGTGTTTGGGGGGTATTCGGGTGCTGCAGGGGGAACGGAGGGGGGGGGGGAGGGTGGTGTTGGTAGCATTGTCCGCGGGGGGCAGCGGCGGCGGGGGGTAGCGGGGGCCGCGGTGGGGCAGCGCGGCCGGCGGAGGGGCGCCGGGCCGCGGAGGGGAGGCGGCGGCGGCAGCGGCGGCGGCAACTCGCTGATTGTATAAAAGCGGTGAACGGCCGGTTCGGAGGATGCAGTGTTGTTGTGGACGAGATATCAAGAGCACCATGAAGTTCGCGGTGAGTGCGGGGAGTGCCCAGCAGCAGGGCGGGGACACGTGTGAGTGTGTGAGTGTGGGAGTGTGGGAGTGTGGGAGTGTGGGAGTCGTGCGACAAGAAGCAGCGCAGCGCGGACCTACCCGGCTAGCCGCCAGCAGCACACATTGGATACCTTCGAGCACCGAGCCACAGCGAGAGCCAGCGAGGGCCCCAAAAAACGGTCAACTCGCCGCTGACGCGCTTTTTTTTGCCTCGCTTTTCATGATTCCAAATTTTCTGAACGTGACCTTGCACGCGCACGAATTCCAGTCCATGTCACGCAACGTGATACGAACTATTTAGTAACGGTTGCAAATCTGGCGCTCGGTGGCCCCATCGCGGCGGCGCCATCCCATCGCAGGGGGTATAGCTAACGCATGCACACACGCGTGCCTGTGGTTTTGAGGGGCGCACCGCCGCCGCCGCCGCCGCCGCCGCCAATGGCCGCGGCCAATGGCACTCGATACACGTCCCGCGGCACGCCACGCCAGGGCGGCGGGCGCGGCGCAGTGTGGGGCAACTGCTAGGAGTATCGACGGGACGGTCTCACACTCACACACACACACATATGTGAGCACGGCTTGTAGTTCATCATCAATATGCAGCTCGCTCCATATGTGTGTGCGCGCGCGCTGGCTATCGCGGCCCCTCTGTGTGTGTGTGTGTGTGTGTGTGTGTGTGTGTGTGTGTTTTTTAGTGGGTCGCAGAAGGGACTCGATGGTGTGCGGGGCGCGGGGGGTAGTGCCGGCAGGGGAACGGCACTTGCGACACGCTCGCGGGGTGCGCTACTCGTCTCCAGAGCGGGGCGAGCGCCCGCTGCTGCCCACGATCATCGCCCCATCCTAATCGGGTGCATTCCTTGCGACACGCCGCTGCTCTCCGAGCCCCCCCGCCCCCTCCTCTCCCTCTCCCTTCTGCCTGCTAGTGCCAGCTTGGGCACGGCGCTCTGCAGCGCGTGTAATGGGCGCCAATACGAATGCGATGTAGATGAGGTGGTGCAGCAGATCGGAGTCATCTGGCGGTGGTGTGTCATTACGGGCGTTGCGTTCGGCGTGGAGGGGCGGGCCGGGGCCGGGATCGCCTCCCACGGCTGCCCCCTCCGCCTTCTTGGCTGATGTTCGCCCCCCAGCGGCCTGCGCTGCCCCGCCGCGGACCCGGCCCCCGCGGCAGCCCGTGTGCCGCCTACCTGTCCTACATTGTGACGGTCCGCATCGGCGGTGTGGCGCTGCCGTGCAACGCGGAAGACAAAAGGTCCACTCTGGTCAGCTAGAAGCTGGCCCGCCGCGAGGGCCGTTGCAGATCGACGCGTCGAGCCCGCCCCCCGCGGAGTGGGTGGGCGTGTGTGCGATTTTTACGATTGGTTAAAATTGAGTGTGTGTGAGGGAGAGCAAAAACTCTCTTCCTAATCTTTCCCATCGCGGAAATAAATACTGCGCCGGGTGAGATTATTAGATTAATTGGAACGCAGATCAGTCAAGGTCGGAGAGGCACTCGAGCGAGGAGTATCGCCGTCATCGACGGTGTGTACTCAGGCCAGCAGTGCGAAGGGCATGCGTCTATGAGTTCACGAGCCAATTACGTTATGGCCGAGGCGTGGGCGTCGCATGGGGAGCGAGAGCGAGAGAGACTGAGGAGGGAGGTAGTTGGTGAAAAACAGCGCCATTGTCTGCGGCCTAACCTTGGCTCCGGCCCGGCCCGCTAGGCGGCGCTAGGCGGCGCCGGGCGGCCGAGAGGCGCCCGCCCCTCGGCTGCCGGGCTGATTTACGGCCGCTCGGGTTACAACACTCACCCCTCGCTGATAACGCCGAGCCGCTCGCCTCCTTTCCACCTTCCCACCCCAGCTTTGATTTACATCCGCTGGTCAGTCCGTCAATTACGTTCCACGGCCCGCCTCTGCGTGGTCGATTGGTAGATACCCCGCGCGCGCGGGATGCCCCGTCCTGTCCTGCCTTGCCCTGCCCGTAAGAGGACGGCGCACCGCGGGCTGGGAGGCGACGCGCCGCGGCGCTGGCCGCGAGCGCCCACTCCCCCGCGGCCGCGCGGTATCACTCTCATGCTCGCCGCCCGACGGACAACTGGCTCACGACTTCCCTCGCGTTGCAAAACTGACTTGAACTTAAGGCCCTGCGCCGCCGTGTACCCTCCGTGTACTACAACGACTGGCCGGCTCGGCTCCGCTGTCCTGTCCCGCCAGCCCGCCGCGCGCCGCTCTATATATTTTACTCGGCGGCGGCCGCACGGGCCAGGCGCGGCGGGCCAGGCGCACCCCGACCGGGCCGGAGGGGTTGGCTGGCGCTGGCAGGACCACAGCCGCCACCGCGACGTCGCCGACCCGACATGAACAGCGGTTATCTTGCCAAGACGGGCTGGACGAAATCTCTCGCTGATTAGGTTTCGGGCTCGCGCAACTCCGGCCGCGTGCCGTGTGGTGCGCAGCTGCGTGTACCGCGGCCTGCCTGGGCCCGGTTCTCTAGCCGCGATATTAATCCGCCGGCCATGAGGGGAGGGGGGGGGGGAGGGCACGGCGAGGCAGTGCCAACTCCACTGGCGGAGCCGGCAACGCCAGCACAGCTGACCCGCACATGTCCTTATCACCACGATGTACTCCCTGTCCGGCAGGTACTGGTCGTGCTGGCGGTGGCGGCGGTGGCGGCCGAGGACAAGGCCCCCGAGAAGAAACAGGAGAAGCGGGGTCTGATCGACTCCCTGGGGTACGGCTACGGCGGCCTGGAGCACGGCGGCCTCGACCACGGCCTCACCAGCCACAGCTACAGCAGCCTGGACCTCGGCGGCCTCGGCCACTACGGCCACGGCCACCACGCCCACTCCCACTCCGAGAGCATCAAGACCGTCACCCTGACCAAGGAGGTCCCCGTGCCGTACCCGGTGCACCACGTCAAGAACATCCCGTACCCGGTCAAGGTGCACGTTGACAGGCCCGTCCCCGTGCCCGTCGAGAAGCCCTACCCCGTGCACATCATCAAGAAGGTGCCCGTCCCCGTGCACGTCAAGGTGCCCCAGCCCTACCCCGTCCACATCGAGAAGAAGGTCCCCGTCCCCGTCAAGGTCCTGGTCGACAGGCCCGTCCCCGTGCACGTCGAGAAGCCCTACCCCGTGTACGTGACCAAGGAGGTGCCGGTGCCCGTCGAGAAGATCGTCCACGTGCCCGTGCACGTCCCCGTCGAGCGTCCCGTCCCCGTGCACATCCCCGTGGAGAAGCGCATCCCCTACCCCGTGGAGAAGCCTGTGCCCTACCCCGTCAAGGTGCCCGTCGACCGCCCGTACCCCGTCCACGTGCCTGCCCCCTACCCCGTCCACGTCACCAAGGAGGTGCCCTACCCCGTCGAGAAGCACGTCCCGTACCCCGTCAAGGTGCCCGTCAAGGTGCCCGTTCCCCAGCCCTACCCCGTCGAGGTCGTGAAGGAGGTGCCCGTCCCCGTGCACGTCGAGAAGCACCACGGCCACGACTACGGCCACGGCCACTACGACTACTAGGCAAGACTGTGATCCCCTCACCCCCATCCCATCACGCCATCCCTCACAGCCATCTGTAACATACGCACTCACTCACCGCCCCCTGAAACTCTCCGCTTTCGCCGTGATAGAAAAGTGGCAAGTTTCACGGGGCTCATCGTGTCTCATCCAAATCACTTTACTTTAAGAGCTGCCCACTCTGTGTTACCGACGTCCTTGTCTCCCTCTGTCTCGTTTGTAAATCCTTTTTTTTTAATCCTCGGCGCTCTGCGCCACGACTTGTGTTCGACGCTGGCGCACTCTGAGAGCCGAGAACGGGTGTAACAACATAAAAATCGAACAATAAAGTGGGACGACGACAACCAATTAAAGATCGTGATTGCCTTGCTTCCTTGCACACACCTCATGCAACCCCAGCGGTGGCCATTACACAACCAGCCCTTCCCATGTGCTGCCTGTGTGCAGCCTGAGCGAAGGCGGGGGGGGGGGGGGGGGGGGGGAAGCCGAAGCCTCCCTAATTGTTCGACAAAGGAGAGGAAAACTTCTGGAACTCTCCCACACCGAAAACAGCAGCACACCCGCGCCGCGCTGCTGGGAAAGCCTGCGCGGGCGCCCGCATACACACACAGAGAGAGAGAGAGAGAGAGAGAGAGAGAGAGAGAGAGAGAGAGAGGCTGTTTACTGGGTAGCACAGGGACACACTGCCAAATCAACACAACTGGGCAAAAAAAAATTAAGAAATTATAGTGCGCAGGTGGTGCGAATGGGAGAGACAAGAGAGAGGCCAGAGACAGGCGTTCAGAGGAGAGACAGAAAAACAGACAGATAGCCCACAGACAGACGTAGCACGGCCCGTACTCGTGTGCCAGCAGCAGCAGCAGCAGCGCCGCCGGCTCCCCGCCGTGTCTGGGCAGACGGCCGTATCTCCCTCGCGGCCCCCGCACGGCACGGCACGGCAGCAGCCGCGCTGCTGCACTGCAGCCCTCTCGGCTCACCGCTTCGCGTTTCGCAAGCAGGGCCTCGCTGGCTCGTGGCCAGTCAGCGAGTGGCCAGTGGCTCCGGTGCACCGATCCGAGACCCTCCGTACCCCCCTCCCCCTCCTCTCGGCCCGCGAGCCCGTTATTATTTTGGCATTGCAGCATGACCTTGTGTCGCCCGCGTGGCAGGACAAGGAGGGTGTCAGCGTGGCGCGGCGCAGCGACGGATGGTCACGCGAGGAGTCACGTCGCCGCGTGACCTCAAGCGGGAAAAGGGCCTTCGGCGTGGCGCGGGGTACAAAGAAAAAAAAAACAACTGTGTGGACGAGGAGGACTCACTTGATGTAGGGGATGTTGGCGGGGACGTGGAACTTGGCGCCGGGGTCGAAGTCGAACTCGGACCGCAGGAATGGGGGCTTGATGCCGGAGAATCGCTCCCTGCAAACACACCCGGGTCAATCGTAGAATCCGGCGCATCTTAAACGCAGGAGTTTCCAGGCGTGGCGCCCGCGGAGTGCGCGTGTCGAACCTGAGGAACCAGTAGTGGCAGTTGTACTGGTCCTTGGTCTTGCGCTTCTGGAACACGTCCCAGCGCCACTTGTCCAGGGCCAGGCTGAAGGGCAGGAAGGGCAGCTTGTCGAGCGCGAGCGCGAACAGGTAGTTGATGTTGTGCGGCAGGTCGTCGACGGCCGTCTGCACCAGGCCGAGGGCCTGCAGGTGGCGCGGGGTGGCCACGGACAGCGAGATGGCCTCGCCGATCGCCTCGTGGAGGCCTGCAACCGAGGCGTGCGTGAGGTGACGGCGCCTGCGGTGTGCGGGGTAGGCAGTCCCGCCCGACACCGGAGCGCTGCGGGCCGGCCCACCCGGCAGGCCGCAGGCGCTGAGGCGCGTCCGAACGGTCAGCGGACACCATCTCACACGGCGAAAATAAGTGAAAAAAAATACGGTTTTTGAAAAATTTTTAAAAGGATTTTTCTCTAATTAAAAAAAAATCCTTGCTGCATTCGGCACTCGACCGGCACGTTGCGGTGCATTAGAATATCGCATGATGGCCAGAAAGTAAAAGAGTAAGGCCGAAGGCAGCGAGTTGTCGGCGTGCGGGCAGACGAGTTTCAGTCCGCGGCGGAGGCGGCGCAGGCGGAATGTGGCTTTTACGGGCTGCCTTCAGCTGCCTCGGCGTTTAAGCGCGCGCGGGCGCGACAAAGTAGAGCATGCTGTGTGCGGTGATGGTCGTGACGTTGGCATTCAGTCAACATAAAATAATAATAATCTCCGTGTTATTCGGCAGATAAATCTTTCGAAAATGAATGACAACACGACGTGCGCATGCACAATTAAAATACGAAATCACAAATAATTTTTTTTTTTCGATGCTTGCCCCAAAGACATCACCTTTGGTGTTCTGCCCGCGGTTACGTACGCCCAGTGGGTAGGCATCCCAACGGGCTCGTACGGGAGGGGAGTGTGACACTCTGAGCCGGGCAGGTAGGCAGCCCATACGACGCCGCCCGCGGGAGCTGCGCCTCGACAGGTAGGCAGCCCATCCGGCGCGCGCCCTCCGCCGCCGCGACAGGCACCCGCACTCACCAGGGTTGGCGCCGTCACGGTAGATCTTGGGCAGGTTCTTGTACTCCATGAAGTACTGGACGTGCGCCATCTCATGGTGGGCCGTCACCAGGTCGTTCATGTTGACGTGCGTGCACATCTTTATCCTGGGCGCGAAATGAGAAATTTTTAATACACTGTCCTTTAAAAAAACACGGAGACGAAATTCGGGATAAGAATTTAGGAAGATCGCGCTCGGCTCACCTGAAGTCCTTCCGGTTGCAGAAGTCCCACGCGGACGGCTGGCAGACCACCACCCTCGCTGGGGGCTCCTCCAGGACCGAGTGGCTCCAGAACTCGGCCGGCATCGCGGACATGTTCATGGACGTGTAGAACTCCTCGGCGAGGCGGAACATGGCGGACGGCGTGTAGCCCTGCAGGAAAAAAAAATTGATAAAAACAGAAACTTTGAAAAAAAAAGGGAACGAAGGTGAGCCGCTAGCAACTGTCCCACGCCTGGTGAGCTCCGTGACCTAGAGGGCAGGGCGGTAGGAAGGGATGCCTACTCCACGGCGCAAGGAGAGGTCGTTCGCCCTCGCGGCAGCATACACAGCACATCTCCAGTCCCCCCTTTTATCTACCTTATTCTTTATTTTTTAAGGAAAAAAAATATGATCCACATTGGTGCGCGGATACCTGGGAGGCCATTTGGGGTCCGACGTCGAGGAAGTTCTTGCCCGGGTACGGGATGGTGATGTCGAGGATGTTGCTCCAGGACTGCGCCCACATGTTCCCTGTGACGAAAGGCGGATGATTAGTTACCCCGCGCGGATACACCGAGAGAGAGAGAGAGAGAGAGAGAGAGAGAGAGAGAGAGAGAGAGAGAGAGAGAGAGAGAGAGAGAGTCCATAGAGGTGAGAAACGTCGCCGCCGCCGCGCCTTTTAACATAAAAATCCCATTCCCCCTCTGAAAGGGGACGACGACGCCACAAAAGCAGCAGAAGGGTTCGGCGGCGGCGCGCGGACTGCGCTGCCCCTGTGCCGCCTCAAGGCCCCCCCGCGGAGAGTGACATAAGGCGAGGCAGACGCGCGGCTGACGGGAGTTGACAACGCGGGACACTGCGGGACAGCAGCCGGCGCAGCCGGCGCAGGCCGCGGGCCGCGGCGGTCGCCAGCAAGGCCGCCGCGACGCCCATTGTCCCTCCGAAACACGCGTTCGGTCACTCACTACCCCGCGCGGCAGCGGCGGCAGGCGGGGCCCGCGGGGTATACGCTGCAACCTCCACGCACCGCACGCGCCGTGCCGTGCCGTATCTGCTGTCACATCGCCATGGAAGCGGCTGCCTGCCTCGCACTGAGGAGCACTTCATGACCGTCGTGTTCACCATTAATCAGCAGCGTCCCCGATGGACGCACAGAGCCCCCAGCAGCGCGGCGTGGCGGCGTGGCGGCGGCGGCGGCCGAGGCGAGGCCCCATCCCCGCGGAGAGCTGTGCTGTCGTGCTGAAAAATCACACAGCCGGCTAGCCGGACCGCTTCCTCCTCCTCCTCCTCCTCCTCCTGCGTGCGATTATGTGTGCTTGGGAGTGGCCGAGGGCCGGCGGCGGGCTCGGCGGGCTCGGCGGTAAGTACCGGCCGTCACGTACGTATTGAACACACCCACACAACACACCCGGCCGGGACGGGCCGGGACGGGCAGGCCGCCCTGACCTTGCCCGCCGCCGCGTCTCCGAGCCGCCCGTCAGCGTCTGCCAAAGGAAAAGGAATCGGAGCAGCGCGCCGCCAAACTGAAACGGGGGGGCGGAGGGCAGTCATCGTCATCGTGAGCGATGATGACGGCGGCAGCGCTGTTGGTGATGATGATGATGATGGGCAGCACGAGCGCCTCCCCGCCGCGCACGCGTGTTGGGCGTGTTGCCTACCCCAGCGTCCGCGGGCGCCGCCGACAAGCAGGCCAGGGAGGCCAGGAGGCCGGGGGCGGCCCGGCGGCATCCTGGGGGGACGACGGCAGACGGCATCTCGTCGTCCTCCAGGGTGCTCTGCTGCCTGTCGCACGCCGTCGTCCACTTTTGGGTGTTGCCAGAGCCGGGCGTGGCGCGTATGGCGTGGCGCCTGCAGACGCGGCCCGCATAGGGAGTGTGCCCGGCACGCGACCACGGCCGCTGCCCAGCGCTCGGCTTGGACCCGAAAAGGTGTGTCTGTGTGTGTGAGTGTGTGTGTGTGCAGTCCAGAGCACTGAACCCTTGCGAGTCCGCGAAAAAAAAAATAACCGGAACTAGTAGATCAAAATGGAATGTGTGTGCACGAGTTTTGAGGCCCTCAATCACTAACCGTATGCTGGGCCGCCGCCGCTGTTCCCCCGCCGCGCCCCGCCACCACGCCCCTGGGCGCACGTACGCGGGGCAACGCTCCGCCGGGGGAGTAATTCTTACAATTAAATGACACACAAGTACGCTCGCAAACATGTCGGCGCGCGGTGGGTGTAGCTGTGAGATGGCGGCGTCCGGCGGCATCGCTTCGAGAGCAGGGACAGGGAAGGTCGGAGTATAATCACCAGGAAATGTACCACTAGCACAACAGATGCGGGCGGGTGGGGGAGGATCCAGGCTGGATATGGACTCGTGCCGTACGGGGCCCGCGCCGCATTGTTTGGGTATGACAAGCTGAGGATCACACACACACACACACGCACACACATGACATCGATACATCGAACGTCCGTCCGACGATTACTGCTAACAAGCGGAGAGGCAGACAGGTGCCATTCATCGGGCGGCTCGACTACTCCCTCCTGCTACAATAAACCCTACTCCAGGTTACAATTTTTTCTGATCTCAAAAACTTCCAAGCTATATTTATCTTTTCCTTTTCTTAAAAATTTTCATAAAATTGATGGAAAATTTGGTTGATATTGTTGGAAGATTCTACAAAAAATTCTCTTACTTTCGTTTTAGATGTTCGTGTGCGAACGAGAGCAGGACGGGGTGTCGGCGGGTACGGCGCCGCCGCGCCTCGCCGCTACCGGGCGGCGCCGCCACATTCCAGCCGCGGCGGCTCTTGTCCGAGAGATGTCCACTGATCGGCCGCCGATCGGACATCGTCTATCGTTCACACGGCTCGAGCCGCGGGGGCCGCGGGGGCCGCGGGGGCTCGGCCTGAGGCTGCTCGGCGCCCCGCGGCCTCTACGCGGAACTCCCCGCAGCGCGGCCGTCACCGGTGTCGGTCTGAGTAATTGGTGACCGCGCATCAGGCATACAACACACGCGCCGCGCGACGCACCGCTGGCGCCGCGTCCCCAGCGGCCGCGCCCAGCGACAAATCCCTCCCGTCTTGCCCTCGTCGCATTACGCAAAGCCAATCAGCACAATCAGCGCACTGCGGCACGGCGGCGGCGAACCATTTCAAGTCCGTCACACATCACGGCGGCGGCGGCGGCGGCCCGAGAGCAGAGCTGGCCGCGCGGAATAGTAATGAGAGAGGGAGAGAGAGAGAGACAGTCTGAAGGAGAGGCGCCGCCTGCCGAAAACGAGTTATAATCGCGTTCTCACGTCATAAAGATGGCTGAAATGCCCCCTTTAAATTTCTCATACACCGCCGCCGCCGCCGTGTGACACGGTGACATCACCGCACAGAGTGACCCCTCCCCCTTAAATCTGTTTCACGCAGGGGATCGTTGTTATTACTCTTCTCCTTGCATTAGCGCGCCTCGCGTATTCCGTGAGAGACGAATTGGCAGCGGCAGTGACACCGCCACGTCCCGCCGACGCCGCGGCGCCAGCGGAGGACGCGCCGGCTTAATGTCGTTCCCACACTCCCGCGCTCGCGGCCCGCGGAGCCGCGCGGCCGGAGGAGCTGCTGGAGCCGTATCTGGAGCCGCGCTGTCCAGCACTCCTCCAGCACCTCCTCACGGACCGGCGGCGGCGGCGGCGCCTCGCCTTGTCAATGTTCATTGTCAATCTCAAGGGCGACGACAGCGCGCGGGGGGATCGCGGACTCGGACGCGGCTGGGCTGCTCGCCGAGGCTTCTAATCCCATCACGCGCGCGCCCCGGTTTTACAGCCCCGTGGCCGCCACACACACACACGGACACACACGCACACACACACGACACTCACCGAGGATGTGCGCGGGGAGCGGCGCCTGGCGCGAGATCTTCTCCGGCCCGTAGAAGTCCCTCAGCTTCCTGCGGACGTAGGCGTGCAGCTGCTCGAACAGCGGCCGCACCTCCTCCCAGGCCGTCTCCAGCTGCACGCGGAAGTCGGGCGTCTCGTACGGGAACATCCAGTAGTCGGCGAACGTCGTCAGATCTGGGCGAAGAGGCAGGGATCAGGGCCACCCTCAGGACGCCTCAAAAGTGTCGGTCTGTCTGTCTGCCTGCGGCTGTCTATCTGTCCGGCCGCCCTCAGGTCGCGTTGCTTCGGGGCAGGACGGAGTGGCGGAGGCGATCGCGTGTTCGGGCCGCGCGAAGCGGTCACTCCCCTGCCTTGTTCCGATCCGAAGGCCCGAAGGCTGGCCTCTGGAGGGTTCGGCCACCTACACAGCCGGACACCGCCCGACAAAAGTCTGCTACTTCCGTCCGACCAGCCAGGCGGAAGTGTCTACGGAAAACTACAGTTATAGTGCTAAAACTGTAGATGCATAAACTGTAGTTTTATTGTGGCTATTACTGAGTGTGTAGTTGTCACGGAACACTATAGCTTTCCCTCCAGTGGCTGTACAGTTTTCTGCACAATCAGTCCGTTTCAACTGTAGCTCCTCGGTGTAGTCACTCACTGTTGTACTTGGCGGCGACGTTGCTGAGGTCGACGAGCTGCTCGAACAGGTCCCTGATCTTGAAGCCGGAGCGGCGGCGCCATTCCAGCCACACGTACTGCAGCTCGTCCCAGTCGCGTGACCGGGCCATGATGAGAGTCAGGTCTGCAAGGCGCGGGAGGCGGGCATGAGAAAAAGGGGGTGTGGCGGGCCCCGCCGCCGGGGATCGAACCCGCGACCGGCGTTACCTGGGTCCAGGCGCAGGCCGCAGCGCAGCGGCTCCCGGTGCGCACAGATGGTAGCGCTGTTGTAGACCGCCAGCATCGAGTTGATGAGGCCGTTGTACTGCAAGCCGAGCTCGGTTAGACTTCATGTTGGCGCGGGTTTGGAGTAGAAACATGAGTGCGGCCTCCCGACTCACCCTGTCCAGCTGATCCGGGGGCAGCGCGGCCGGACCTATGATGGAGAGCAGCCGGATCTGTCGGGCCAGATCTGGGTTCTCCACAAGGTTCAGGTCCACCTGGTTCAGGGTCTCCCGCACGGCGCGCTGCAGCTCCGAGTTCTGGAGCTGCGCCTCCAGCTGTGGACACGAGATTTAATTTTGTACAATCAGGGCGCCGCCTGCTTTGCTTTATTCCAAAGTTTCCGCGGGGCCGAGGCCCCGTCAGGATGACGGATGCGGCGGGCGTCGACGGGGAGGTGACAACGCCGCCGGCCGCGGCCTTGCGGGGGGGCCGTCGGCACGGTTCCCACACACGGCGGCCCTCCCCTCCCCCGCCGACAGCGCGCCGCCGCCGCCGCCGCCGCCGCCGCCGCCGTCGGCCGCGGCCCGAGCGCACATTTGCGTGCTTGGGACGCATCTTTGCGGCGAACGGAATGCGGCTGCAGCGGCGGCAGCCGGTGCCACGCGCGCGCGGGAGATTTGAATACGAGACCAGGAAGCGGCGCGGGTGCGGGTGGCAGCACTGCCGCGGACCTCTCTGCGCGAACCGTTTCGTTATTCCGGTCGCCTGCGCCGTCCCGTCGATATAACCCGTCAATCACACCGCGCACGGGGCGACACCGGCGCGCCTCACTACTGTACATTATACATCCTCCTGGGAACGGGGCGGCCCGCGGGGCAGGCGATGGCGGCGCCCGATAATGGCGCGGCCGTGTTAGCTGTCGTCCAGGCGGCCGCGACGCAATTAAACACGCGTAGCGGCCGTCGGTGCGCGTTAGTGTGCTGACGGCGGCGATCCCCGAGACGCCCGACACGGACGCAGTCACGGAGGACATCCGACTGCCATTCATTCGAAATATAAATACCTCGACGCGACCATCACTCATATGGAAAATGCCCCCCTCTTCCTCCCCCACCCCCTCTATCTCTGTCAGTCTGTCTTTCTGTCTGTCTGTCTGTCTGTCTGTCTGTCTCTCTCTCTCTCTCTCTCTCTCTCTCTCTCTCTCTCTCTCTCTCTCTCTTCTCGCCGCTGTTCTCGTCCCCCTCCTTGTTCCGCGCAGGCGCCCCCTGGAGCACACAGAGGCCTTTTACACACGAGCCCTTGACTTTGCGGACCTCCCTGGGAAACGCGACGCCGCGGGGTCCCATCTGGCCCGGCGCTGCCGGCGGCGCGGCGCCCGGCTCGGCTCGCTGGGGGCCCCCCGGCTCCGACGGATCCGCAGGCCCGCACTCACACCTGCTTACTGTTTACCGCACCGCACCGGCCACTCGGGTACCCACTCATATTTTGTGAGTGGCCGTCCAACAAGGACTTTGCGGGCCGCGCGCGGGCCGCGGGGTATAACGCGTCGACTGCAATTTAATTCTCCTTGCTCTCCGAGCGGGCCCTGGGAGAACAAGTGCACCGTTGGCACCGCGTGTTCCCGCGTTTAAGAGTTCTTAAAATATTTTTTAAATATTTTTTTTGTAGAATTTATTTTGATTTATCTTTGCAAATTATTTATGCATGTAACTAATTTTTAACTTGTATTTTTTTTTTTTGGGGGGGGGGGGGTCCTGGTGAAGGCTGCGCTGAAAAACGGATTCATGCTCCTCGTCCTTCCCCAAGTTGTTGGCGCGTGTCCGCCGCCTACCGATCCACCCCGGTCACGTCGGCGGGGCGGCGGCGGCGGCGGCGGCGGCGGCGGCAGGACAGCAGGCGCCCCCCCCCCCCCCCCCATGCACCAGGACGACACTCCGCCGTGAAGAATTGTAGCAGACGACATCATGTGCGTCGGCCAGGGCCGAGCAGTACAAGTAGTGCTGCAGGACGTGCACCGTCATGGTCCTATCGCCGGTGCACATCTGCGGCGGCCGGGGCCCTGCTCGCGGTGACGGCGACGGCGACGCTACCGGACGCGGTCACCCCGCGAGCCCCGGCGGGGACCCCGGGGGGGCACCAGCGGACCCCCCGCAGCGGCCGGCGAGCGCTCCGACCTTGACCGTCAGAAGGCGCACCGCCGGCGCGCGCGCGCGCCTGGCTTAATTTGCAGGAAACACCCCGCGGCGCGGCGCGGTGTGGGACCCGCCGGGGCCCGGGGCCCTATTCAAACATGCAGCCGCCGCGCCGCAGCACAAGACCCATTCAGCTCGCGCCGCGCGCACTGAATTTCCCATACCGCACGGTCATCTTTTTCTGGATCCGTCCGCGTCTGGAACACAACGCACTGCAACGACGGCGAGGACCTTGGCGGCGGCCCGGCGGCCCGGCGGCCCGGGGGGGAAGCCCGCGCGCGCGGTGGCACCGCCGCCAGGACAACAGCGCGGAGGCAAAGCAGAACGGCGGCGGCGGCGGCGAAAAAGGAAAAGTGGCCGGCGCGTGCATGACAAGACAAACGCAGGCCCCGGGATGAATGCCAATGTGAATGTGTCCCTGCCGTGTGCCTCTGGCCGCGGCTCTGCCCGGGACCGCGCGTGCGCCGTCACGGCAACGCGGCCGAACCGCAATTAGGAAACCTTTGGGGGGGGGGGGGGGCACTGCTAATCGGCCGTGTGATGAGCGCGGGGCCGGACGCGGCTGCGTGGCGGATGCGCGACGGTTCGACTCCCGCCGAGAGCGGGAAAGACAGGCCAGTACGCACGACTCGGTTTTAAAATGGGAGCGCTGCCACAGATGATGAATCAGATTTTTATAAAATTATATTTTTGTAAACACTTTTTCCTTAATACATTTTTTAAATCGAGATTTTGAAAAACGAAATGTTATACTGATTTTTTTGGAGGTATGAATATTGTTTCACACGGGAGAAGGGGGCGCGAAAGGTGCGATGATTTGGACCGATATTTACTGGACAGAGTGTCTTTGGCGGATTCCTATGTAGCCTAGAGGAAGCATCTGGTAAGCGCCAATGTCATGGCTATGTACCCCCTTCCCCCTCTCCCCGGAGGACAACAGCGGAAAGGGCGTTTAGACGCACGCCACACAACACGAGGCAGCCGTCTGCCGCTCTGTCTTCCTCACACTGACCACACTCAAGTCTGGCCGCCTGCGTGTACTCGTTCGCGGAAACGCCGAGCTGCGAGTACAGTGCACTTAACCAAAGCAGAGAGTGAAGCGTATCCCGCCGCGCCCGACCCCCCGCTGTGTCCTTCGGGCGCTACTGCATTCTACCTGCGTTCAGGTCCCTAGACGCCCCTGTGCCCCACGAGCATGCCAATGTGTTGCCGCGACAACCGGCGCAAGGGACGCGGAGAAACTGCCCCCGCACGGAATACTGCGTGTGCCAAAAGATTCGCTATCGTCTTGCAGCCCCGTCCTCTTACTCTTTGTTGTGGGCCTAGGGTAACGCCAAAGAGGTAGGCCACCCATCCGTCACGTCACCGCGCAGACTAGTTTGCCATACTGCCGGGCACCCCAACGCCCACACCCTCTTCCCCTCGCAGGCCAGGAGTCCGTGTTGTGAAAATAGTGGGCGTGCGCGTGTGCATGCATCGGCAGCTAGTTTTACCAACGAAGATGACGTTAAGTTGGCAAGTTCATTTGTTTCCGCTGCTCTATGAGCTCATCATCGACTGTCATGCCCGAAAGGTGGGATTTTGATCTGGAAATACCTAACAAGGCAAGGTTATGTCGCCCATTCAATTATGTAAACATTCTGTAGCGAATGTCTTACTTCTCAGGCCTTCGAGTGCACACGAGCTATGCCCACAACCTTGCTCCACCTTGAAGGACACCATGTATCATGACGTTCATCTTCACCGCCATCACCATCCCCTCCAAGTGCTATGATAAGGTCTGTGATTTAAATTACAACCCCATCCTTCGCTCTTCATCATGTTGAGTCTATTAAATTTATACCTTCATTATTTCTTTTACCTGGGCCCAGTGTAACTCTGTTCTGTACCCTCTAGCTTTCCTCATATCGTTGTTTTTTTTTTTGGCCCCTGTGTCATGGTTATGTGACTTATAATATTATTTTGTCGATTATTTGAACACGTTTTATACCCTACTTTATTCGTCTCAGTTTACGATGCTGCCATGATAATTAAACTCCCTCATGTACTAGTCTGCCACTGTTATATTTGGCGTTCCATAATTTCTGTTCTTTTCTTTGGGTGTCACCGTCACCTTAATTATTATCGATGGACCAACCAATGGCCACCCCCGACTCAACCTACGTTCTTCAAGATTTGTCACTATTTACCATTGAGCATTCGGGTATCACAACACCGCTCTGTCTCTCTTTCCCTCTGTCTCCCTCTCCCCCTCTCTCTCCCTCCCCCTCACTCCCCCTCCCCCTCCCTCTCATGCTTGTTGCGAGTTGTGTAAGGCTGACCGCGCGTGTCTCCGCAAGAGTGACGCACCCCTCCGCATGCCGCGCCCGCACACGCCCGTCGTCGCGGGTTCAAATACCCGCTCCTCTAGAGTCCGCGGGTTCCGCGGCCGAGTTCGACAATTTCCTTTCCGTGGATTACGGCGTCGGATTTGTATGCTCCTGGGACGATCACGGCTCATCCTCATATCCTCATCCTCTCTGCCGCCTGCCCCCCCCCCCCCCTCTCCCCCCTGCTTGCCTATCCCCTTTCCGAGTCGATCCCAGCTCTGGCGGACGCGTGCATTGTGCGCCGTGCGGTGCGAGCGCACGGCTGCCCGTTTATGTCTCCGTTACGCCACCGCCGGCGGCTGCGACAACACCGGGCACTCTGTGATGGGCTTGTCCTGTGCGAGAGAGACAGAGGGACACGACGTATTTCGGACACGTTCTCGTCTTTTGTCTCGACTCCTGTGTGCTCCGTGTTTCACCCGGAATCGGTGATCCTGTTACCGCGCGGCACACGCCACCTCGGCGTGGGGTATTTTTCCCGCACTGAAAGGAACTGGCCGCGGGGGGTATTCCCGGCCCAGGCCCTGCCCTCGGCGGCGTGCCTCTGTGTACGTAGGTGCGCCCGCGTTTTTACGACCCCACTGCTGCTGACCCGCGGAAAGGGAACACACACACACACGGCTGCAGTAGCGCCACGCTGCGCCCTGCCCGGCCCCACCCCGCCCGGCGCGACAAGGCACGACAGCGCTCCGACGACAACCTGTCGTATAGTCAGGGGGGTCGGGCGCGCTATCAGTGCCGGCGGGACACTTTCTCCGCTTCGCGCTCACTCTGTCTCACTCTGTCACACTCGCGGCAGGGAGTGTGGGAGGGAGGGAGAGAGAGAGAGAGAGAGAGAGAGAGAGAGAGAGAGAGAGAGAGAGAGAGAGAGAGAGAGAGAGAGAGGTGAGGGGGGGAGGCCGCATTTGCATGGGGGCGTCCGTCCGTCCGGCCGTCTGTCTGTCCGCCGGCCGGCAGCGCTTGGCCCATTATCAGTAATTGCCCGACGGCCCGGCCGGCGTGGCGGGCGGCGGGACGGGAAGGCGCGCGCCGGTAAAGGACGAGTCCTGGGGGACCGTCGCCGACGGCGAGATGAGCTACGCGATGGCCGTAAGCACCTCGTCGAGGACACGGTCCCCACATTTTCTGAAAGTGATATTTATGTTTGCAGGGGGACGGCTGGGTACTCACCGCGGACACCTGGGTGACGGCGTTGACGTTGGTCTCGAACGCCCACTGCGCGGCCACGGTGTGCGTGCACTGCTGGGAGGTGAGCGAGTCGACGCGGGTGAGCAGCTCCCGGAGCTCGCCCTCGGGGATGTAGTTGGGCGGCGGCACGGGCGGCAGCGGGGGCCCCGGCAGGCCGTCGGGGCCGTCGAGCCCGAGCGGTCGCAGCAGGGGCGCGTCGCCGTTGAGCCCCGGCCCGTTGTATCGGTCGCGGTCCCCTGGGTAGGAGGCCGCGGGGCGCGGGGCGCCGGGTAGCGCGGCGGAGGGGCCGTTGATCTGGTCCTGGCCGACGTCGCCGAAGAGGGTACGCGGGGGGCCGCCGTCGAAGCTGCGGCCGCCGGTGCGGAAGCCGGGGCCGCCGGGGCCGCCGTCGACGGGAGGGTAGCGGCCGCCGCTGGCGACGTCGAACGGGGGCGGCCGGGTGCTGCTGAAGGGCAGGGGCCTTCCGGACGCGTCGAACGGCTGCTGGTTGACGCCGCCGAACGGCTGCTGCCGCCCGTCGAACGGCCGGTCGTAGGGCCGCTGGCTGAAGCCGTCGATCGGGGGGCGGCCGCCGGCCACGTCGAACTGCCGGTTCTGGAAGCCGGACGTCTGCCCCTGCGGCCGCGGCGTCGTCTGCGATCCCGGAAGCCGGCCCAGGTCCACGAAGTTGGGGTCGAACTCGAGCTGGGCCGCGGGGCTGGGGTCGGCGCGCACCACCGCCAGCGCGGCCAGCAGCAGCGACAGCGACGTCATCGCCTGCCAAGGCCAAGGACCGCACCGTTGAGAACTCGTAGCGCCTTACCTCCGCGCCTCCAGCGCCACCAACTATTCTGAGCCACCTCATCCCTGAGCCCCTAATGCCTGTTCTCTAGGATTTTCTGCCCCCCACCACCACAGCTCCCCCGCCGCACCTCGCTGCCCTGGCGGAGGCCCTCGGTGGCGCAGCAGTCGCCCTTCCAGCCCGCGTACAGCGGGGGCGTCGCCGTGGACAGCGGGGCCGAGGGAGGCGGCAGCTGCGGCGGCTGCGGCGGCTGCGGCGGCGCTTCCATGGAGTCCGGCGTCGTCGACGCGACTGCGACGAGTCCGCGATCCGTGGCCGTCACCCGCGTTTCTCGTTCACCGGAGACGACAAGGTGATGTGTGTGACGGCGGAGGGGGGAGTGCGGGTGGGGCCCGGCCGCCGGCGCCGCGCGCACGCCGCGCACGCACGTGCGGCACATCACGGCGGTGCGCGGCCCTGCAGCCGGCCGGCCCTCTGACGCATCGCACGCCGGATGACAATGTCGCCGCGATCCGCCGCGGTCCCCGCCTCGCCCCGCCCGGACCTTGCCGGGCCGCCGTCGTCCAGGGCAGGACCTTGGTGGCCCCGTTTGGCCCGGGCACGTCCTGGCCTTCCACCGGGACGCTTTAAACCTGCCCCGATAAACTCTAACCCGCGGCGCCCGCCCGGTGAGGACGTCCGGCCGGTCACGGACCGCGCACGGACGCGCGCCTGCGGTCGGCTGGGTAGGCCAGCCCGCACGACACGCGCGCGCGTGGAAGTCGCAGTTGCCTACCCGCCAGGCGCCATGCTGTACTGCCAGAACTAGTTTATATTCAAATAGGTTTTTTTTTTTCACTTGGCCCCCCCTGCAGTGCGCTCGGCGCCCGGACCCCCGACAACTGCAACGCAAGAACAACGCCGCAAGACTGTCCGTCTCTCTCGCACCGCGCGGCGCACCGGGAGTGTGTATATACACACGTCCTTCTCGCTCCGCTTAGAGGGCGCCCGCCAATTGGGTGGATAGCAGTAGGGCAGGAGGCACGGCCGGGCACAGCCTCGCGTGACGTCACCGCCCCACGCTTTGCACCCAGGCGACAACCCCCTGGGCACGCTCGCCCTACTTGCTCCGCTGCCCGCCCCTGCCCGCCCCTGCCCGCCCCTGCCCGCGTTCCGGTCGCCAAAAGTTTCCCCCTTTCGGCATTCCAGGGCGACGACGTGTAACCTCTTGAGATGACACAAGAAGTGTCCTGAGGCTCTAGGGGAACCGCTGTGGCTGTCCGCTCGTCCAAGAGACAAGGCTTTCTCCTACGGCGTTCTGTCCAGTGAACCCAAAATATGAAGTGGAGAACGATAGACACCCTGCCTCACGAAATTAGGGGTGTGAGGAGCTGGCTAATGCGGAGTTAAAATTGTGAACCTAGTTAGTTGCCCAGAGCGATACGGAAACTTCCTAGCTTGGCCACAGTTCCACAGCAGAGAGATGCAATAGGATCGTGCCGAAACCGGACGCTAGTCGTCCCGCAGACCCGGGACGGCCGGGAACACGAACGTATAAAGACGTCTGCCAATAAACACCGCTCCCGTCTGAGTGCGGCCGGTGCCTGTGATTATTCGCAGCAGGCGACGGACTTGGGCAAAAGTACCACTGGAGGCAAGTCCGTCTCCTGCTGGCGTGGCTCTCTGTACGCTTGGAAGTGATGGAGAACGCGTTCGTTACAATTCGTCCCTCCCAGAGGTGGCTCTGATAGGTGGGTGGCGCAGCACTGCGTGGGCGGAGGCACAGAGGACCCCACACGGGGCTCCTGCACTGCACCGTTATCATTAAGGAATAACGCTCACCATCACTTTTCTTCTGGAAAAGTCACACATGTATATAAATCCACGATGCTGGCCGAAATACAGCGGGACACTTGGCGGGCCAGTTTACCTCCTCGCGGCACTCGCACACGGAGCTGCACTCCGCATTAACACACGCGCACACACACACTGACACACACGCACACACGTGGACGCACACACACGATCGCGTCCGGACTACCGCTCTCCCTCGCGCGCGACTCGGTAGTCCTGGCCGGGGCGGACGACGGCGCACTGACGAGTGCGGGGTCCGTGTGGGGTCCGCGTGGGGTCCCCCGCCAGGGCCGCGGCCGCCGCGCCGCCGCGCCGCCGGGCTGCCTGCCCGCCAGGGGCGTGCTTGTGACGATAACAAGCAGGGGAGGGGCGCCGGCAGCGCCGGCAGCGCCGGAGGGAGAAGGCCTCCCACACGTTCTCACGCGTGGCACCCGCGCGGCTCCGCACCCGAGCGCAGCCGCCGCCGCCGCCGCCGCCGTCTGGAGACCTCCACCATGAATCACATATTTCGGTGCACAAGCAGGCGCCGCACTGTACGGACCCGTCGTCACTGCAAAGAGTGACTCAACGAGCAAATTGTCGCGCGCACGTTTGAGGCATTGGTTTAATTCCACCTACCGCAAAAAAAAAGGCTCACTTTCAGATACCCTCCGCTCCTCGAAACGGTGCGCCGCGTGTAGCCAACAGCATTCCAATATCTGTATCCTTCGATAGAAAAATGAGGGAGAAGGGAGGGAAAAAAGAACGCACAGGACACCAGGGGAGGAGAAGGGGGAGGGGGCGACCATTGTCACTCAATTCAAGCGCCTTCTCAAACGTGGCTTCTCGGCGCAGCCGCTTCCCGCGGCCGCCATATTGCGCACGTCACAGCGCCGATCGCGGCGCCCGTCCGGTGAGCCGTGACGGCGCCGAAGGCTCCCCCATTTCACTCTGTTCTTCTCAATGTCCCCCCCACAAACATTTTCCATGGGCACGGTGCTGCTGCCGTGCCGCGTGGGGCCCATGAATTTGGTTGTTGTTGTTAATGTGACTTTCTTCTGGCCGTTTGTCCGAGGCATAAGGCCTCTGCCATGTGCACGGTTCCATGCACCTGAAAATGGTCAAGGTGAATCACATGTGGGTGATTCACCCGAGGACTCACCTGACGGCTCTCGGTGCACCGGCGGCGGCTCCCGATCGCTCATTATGATTCGAGTAGGATCGCCTCGTAGTTCGCGGCTCTCCGCGGAGTCATCCATGCAAATGGGCGCGACGAAATGACCGCGAGGCGCGGCCGTTTGAGTCGGACCGTCAGCCGAGAAGTCATACCGGGACACTACACGGTCTTACTGACGACTTTTGTGTTTTTAAATAAGCAATTTTACGGGCGCGCGCCCATTGCGAGCTACTGTTGTATAGATGACATTGTACGAACACGGCGGATCAGTCATAAACTTTCTGAATAGCTCTTGCGCCGTTATAGTTGTCTGATGACCTATAAATTGATCACTTTAAGGGGGTCTGGTCATTTCAGAATTAGCTTGGAAGCAAAAATTAAACAGACATGCCTGCAAATCATCACACCGCATAAAAAAACTCATTTTAGATCTGGAGTTTGTTTGAGCAACGTGTGCTCGCGCAAAATGTGATTCCACGGGGCTGGCTGAGAAATAACCCCGTGCGGCACGTTCTGCCACATCCCGACTACATCGCGGTGTGTCTGATGTCACTTTAGCACCTAGGAAGGCCTTGTCCTGAGGACCCTCACCCCGCGGCAGCACGAGTTTGGAAAACTTTACACCTCCGGCCACGCACTGTCTGTCCCACTGCCGTATGCGGAGACCGGCAGCCGGCGTCAGCACGGCCGTAACGTGCTCGAAGCTCATCCAGCCTCCCTTTCCCATATACGATCACTTCCGGTCTGACTTCTAGTTGTTGATTTTCAATGTTTTTCCGTCACCACCAAGCCTCCGATTCGGGGCAAATGTCAATGTACAGAGGTCCAAGAGAAAGTAAGACCAAAGGGAGTCTGAACGATGTAAAGATCAGGCCGCTGCAGCAATTTGCCTCTTTTTCGTCGATCTTCCGACTAGAGCTGCTGGAATGTTTCGCTCTGCCACATGCCAGCATGGTTTCTTGTCAACCTGCACGGTACGCGTACCCGGGTCAGGGACCATGTGTGTGTGTGTGTGTGTGTGTGTGTGTGTGCGCGCCGCAGCCATTTCCCACGGGAGTAGCGCTGGGCGCGAGCATCGTACACTGGCAGTTTCGTTAGCAGAGGATCAAAACTTGCGTCTCTCGCGATAGAGGGCGTCTAGAAGAGAAAATGTGTTTGTCACTTCCGTTGTGATTTGCTTCCATTGCGACGCACTTACAGGACTTTCTCCGTTGCATCGTTGGATTTTACACCCGAGCCGGCCGGCGCGGCCCCGCGCGCATTCCACTCTGACTTCAGAGCGGCGCGGTGACGATTAAGAGGCAGGGTCAAGAAAGTACGTGCGTTGGCCGAAAGGGAACGCGACGCCTGCTGTCCCGACGTCCCCTCGCCGCTGTTGGCCAACGGAGGAGCGGCGAGGGCCAATGGAGCAATGACAAGATGAAGACGACGAGAAGTAGAGGAGGGATGGGACTCGCGATCACGGCACTCCCATCATTGTGTGTCCGTCAGTGCGGGGCCCGGCGGGGCCCGGCGGAGACCCACGTAGCTGAGACTCTCCTCAACGTACGGTCCCTGCGGCTGAAAGCCTTCGGATGAGTGCAGTGTGGTGTATGGTTTCGTCATCAATATTTCTTTTTGCCTCATAACACCTAGATGCCCGTCTGTAAATGTAAGACTGGAACATAATTTTCAGTCAGAGAGAGAGAGAGAGAGAGAGAGACGGGGTTGTGAGAGAGACTGCACTGCGCTGCTCACCGACACCGCACCGACCTTCCTGCTTGTGGGACTACCGACATCCACCCGACCTTACCGAGGACCCCGGCCAGACGACGCGACGTCGTGGGAACACCCCCTCCCTCTTCCTCCGCGCACACATACACGCAAACACACACACACACACACACACGGGCGTGCGCGAGGTGGTACCGTGAGCGCACCTGCTGGACAGAGCGTGCCCTCGTGTTGGCAATTAATGTGGAATAACTCACCGATCTATGCGGACACGCACGCCACGTCTCCGGGAGGGGGCTGTGGCCGGCTGTGGCCGCTGCGTGGCGTCGGCCAGCCTCCGGGCGGACGCGCCCCCGCTGTGTGAGCTTTAATGCCCGTCTGGAGAACCGCCTTGGTCCTCACAGAGTCGCAAACAATGTGTGCCGCCGCACGGCCGCCGCTGCCTTAATCCTGAATCTCGGCATCCAGAGGGTATCTCAGTGCATCCGGACCGGAATCACAGTAGAACATCGTGACGCCATCCGATACGACTTTCGTGACCTATTCGGAATGTCATATTGTCGGAATACCCTATCGGTGGCATTTCTCTGCCGGCGGGATACCCAATCGGAGAATTATTCCGCTGGCGAAAAATGTGGGAGTAATGTGCGGCGGGCACCCTATGGCCGGGGTAGTGCGTTGTCACGGAGCAGCCCAGATGTGGAGGGATATGGTGGTCCGAGCGGGCAGTGTCTGCGCCCTCGTCGGCCTCGCTCAGGCAGCCCAACCTACACCACGTCGGCGACTGCCGCGCTGGACTGCGCCGGTAGGGTCGGGCAGCCCGCCGGCGCTCGTGCCGGATGGCTTGCCTACCTACTCGGGGCGTCTCCGGCCGCAGCTATGAATGGCTGGCGGTCCCACCACCTCCACGTTCGGTCAGCCGCACGCCGGCGGTCTGGCTGTGTGTGTGAGAGAGAGACGGGACGCCCCATTTGACTGCGGCGGTGCAAGAGAGACACCCGGCCGGGCATCCCCGGTTGGACATCCCTCTCGCACCACCGCAGTGAAATGCGTCGTCTTGTCTCTCTCGCACCCAGTCTGGCAGCAGACAGTCGGACCGGCTAAACTTCGTCCCGCCCGGGACAGGTTTTCGCGGACGGGGGCTCGCGGACACGAGGACAACGGTCAGGGCAACGGTCTTGAATAACTAATCGGCAGAGGCGGGCGTCGAAGGTGATTCCAATATCATTAACAGAGCCACCTGGACGTGCCTGCTGTACCTGCGGGCCTTTGCGAGCATCTGTGCCGGACCTTGTCGCGGCGACCTTGTCGGCCGTCCCTCGGCAGTGATAAGGTGGTGCCTATAGGCGTTCAGCCGGCAACGTTTAACGTCACAACCCTTCGTCGCCTTTTTGTGCCACATTTTACAACCCTTTGATCCACTTTTGCACTCGCTTAACTCGGTCCACCAATTACACTGTTAACACTAACTGCGCGTGCACTATTTTGTTCATGACTATGTACTGTACACATATTTTAAACCGGTCCGGCAGCACTTGCTGCTAATTAATGACCTTTTTTTTCTAATAGTGTATTTGAGTTCCCCTAATCTCTTCCTTTTCCTCTTTTTGGGCAAAACTTTTTTCAGTCTGAAACTTCGATGAAGACGTCTACAGTGGTTGCCATGGTGACCACAATGTAAGGCAAAGTCACGGGCAGTCGGTCAAGGAGTGTTTGTGTGAAGACAATAATAACTCAGACCATTGCAGTTCTCTGTGGAGTGACGGCCGTTTCGGCAACCTCTGCTGTGGAATGAGAAAATGTGAACATCCCCGACCACCCCTTCTCTGAAATAAACATTCGCAAGGTGTTACGGACAAGATTCTCAAATTGATTTTGGGGAGAGGAAGGGGGGGGGGGGTGTCTTTAAAACGGCAAAGTGCAAAAAAATAAATAAGTTATGGACCCACTAGTTTGATCGATGTCCATGTTCTTCAGGACGTGTCTTAGCGCATGTGACTTGCATTAGAACGCGGCCCACGCCTGATTTCCCACCTTACGTAAGTAATCTGCTTTCACGTTACACCCAGATGAACCCAGCTGCCCCGCGCCAAAGCTACGTCGAGAAATGCAGAGATGACATATTTCTCTGGCCGCGGCTGGTAGACATAGTCTCGTCCCCTTCTTATTCTCTTTCTTTTGGGCGTCTCGAGCGCAGAGGTCGCGCGCGTAAAAACGTGACTGCGATAAGAGGGGATATCGGAAGGATTGGACGCCCGCGCGGCACCGCCTCGCATCACAGCCGTTTAGTCCGCAGCATCACAGCTCGCACTCTTTCCAGTGGATTCCCATTGCGAGATGAGTCCTTTAAAAGGACTTCCGGTGGAAGGGGGTGAGGTAGATTTTTCATTTGTTGTTTTGATGACGGAAAGAGAGAACAAAAGGCCAGGCGGTGATTTAGCAAAAGCAAAAGGCAGATAGGCATTTAAAACGAGGCTCGAGAACGGAAGTAGGAATACTTTCAGAACGCAATCAGGTGGTGTGGTAAATCACACGGCGAATGTCACCCCGCTGGAAATGCCTATTTGGAAAAGTGAACGTGTTTGCCTGATGCACTGTGAAAGTTTGCCTTCGCATGCGCTTTAGAACCTTTATAATCACATGCATTTTATACGTCCCATTTGATGTTCCAGGAAAATCACGCCAAAGCGGGGTGTCTGGCCGCAACCACCGCGAGTCGACCTCAGACGGCCCGATACGATATTCGCCTCCCATTCGGCCGCCCAACCGGCGCGGCTAAAAGCGTCAGTGTCCGCGGAGCGCGGTCCGTTCCTGAGGCCGCCGATACAAACAGCCGAAGACAGAAGGGAGTGAGGGTGGCTGGCCGCTGCTGTCTGGCGACGTCTGGCTTATCACACTGACCCAGAATTGAACGGCACATTTGACACATTTCCTGGACGCCATACGACGGACTGGCCGGACCTAGTCGCGATAACGAGAGAGAGAGAAAGAGAGTGAGAGAGAGAGAGGAAGTGAAGGGCTGCCTGAGAGGGTTGCGGTGGCCGGGTGGGCCAGTCCGACCGTCCGGCCGCCGCGCGCTGCTTGTGCCGGGAGGCGACAGTCGCGCGCCCCCTTGCCGCGTCGCCGTCGCGAACCCGAACCCGCGGCCGGGAGTATCGGCCCGCCTCCGTGGTGTCCTGAACGTGTCGCCCTAACGGTGCCCACCGGAAGTAGTGCCAAAGTCCAGCGCGCTGCAGACCATCCGAAGAGAAGCTCGGCCAGGTGTGAGCGGCGGGGCGGCGGCATAGGCAGCAGGGAACAGGAGGAGAAGGGGGAGGAACGCGGCCGGAGGAAAAGAGAAGAAAAGCAGCGGTGACGTTCTGCCGAACCGCGTCAGCGATCTGCCGCCTCCGTAGCCGGTCCGGGCGGGGCACAACACCGGATAGACTAAGAGCCAGTTATCCGTGCGGGTGCCGCGGAGCTGCGGAGCGCCCAGGTGGACCTCGCGAACCCTGGACCACCAGGGCCACCGGCAGACGCAGCCCATCCGCCGGCCGGCGCTGGCGTGCTGTGGCTAATGGTGGTGGTGGTGGTGGTGGAGGAGGTGACGGTGATGACAGCGGTCGGCCCATTAGCAGCTGCTCCGGCCGCACCACCCCCGTCCCAGCTCCTGTTCCGCCGCCGCTGGACTCGCCCGTGCCGGACACCAGTGCAGCAAACAGCGAGCTATGCGCGTCGCCCGTTGTTTTCGCGAGCCCCGGTGCCCGCCGGCGTGAGTGCGTACTCCGCGTGCGCCCGGAGGCCAGGGCCCGGAATAGCCCCCGCGTGATTAGTGAATTTGTGTGTCGAGTGCGTTTGTGCGGCACTTTATTTTTGGCGCGTGTTTGTGTGTGCGTCCGTCCGCGTGTTTGCGTACCGTAACGGTGGCGGCTCGTCGAGGCTCTGTCCGCCCCGCCGCGCGGCAAGCCGATCCCAGGGGTGCCCCCCGAGGTCCTCAAGCCGCCAGTCGGAGTCGGAAGGGGATGCAGTTGCCCAGCCCGCCAGCTAACGGTTCGTAAAGTCAAAATGTACCAACAGCTCAACAAGTCACTCGCCTGTTGAATGGCGCTCTTTTCCGTACCTAGGCTGACTCCCCCGGAGGCCACTGCCCCCTGCAATGAAGTGCTTCCTGAAGTCGCCCCCTTCCCCCTCCCCCTAATGATTCGGCCGGCTCCTATCTCCCAACTGATAAGCATGTTTTGGCTCTACTCGCACCGTTGTTGCGGGTAGTGAACTTCACAGTTTTGCTGTCATTAGATCGTCGTCGGCTGCATTCCGAGAATGAGCTATTTTTATGCAGCGGCCCTGGAGATGCGATATGAGACATTTCTTTAGGAGCTCGAACCGACTCAACTCTTCTGCAAACATATTATTTTCACTTTGCAGACACGATGATTGTTGACGCGGACACCATGGCGATGAGGCTGATTGCCTGCTTCTTCAAGTTCAAGGAGTCCTCCCTCAACCCCTTCAAACCGCAGTCACCGACTCGTGAGTATTAATTGTTCTCTCCTTTAAATGTAATGGGTACTTCCAAAGTCAGCCGGCGAAATGAAATTTAACGATGCCGTCCGACCTGGGGCAACCTGCACCGCTACCAGACAAGATACATAAATGGGGGGGGGGGGGATAAGGACTCTGCATCTTCCATAGGAAAACTCCTACAGGACTCGCTTTGCGCTCTGCACTGCTGCATTCCGGTGCAAAATAAGAAGGAATCTGGATCGCGATGGAAACTTCCCTTGGGCTCCGCGGCGGCCCTTGGACGAGAAAGCGCTTCTCGTCCGCTCGCGGGCGTTGCATCCTGAGAGGAAAATACCCGCATGTTGCGTTCTGGCGTGCGGCCTGCCGAGGGGACCGTTGAGCATGCGATGCGGCGTCAAAAATTATTGGCAATTTCAGTGATGTGTGTTCGTCTAAGTCCCCGCGTCGTGCCGTTTAAGAGGCGCAACATTTTAGTCACTAACAGCACAGAAATGCCCCCCCCCCCCCCGACCAAAACCTCTGGCGATTATGAAAAAAGAAATGAAATAATATACCCTGAACCGTTCACGATGAAACCCAGCGATAGCTGAGGGCTTTGGCATGCACATTCAGAAACTGTGGCAGATAAGAACTGATGCTTAGGGCCCGGCATTGATGTGACCAAAAATCACCCTTAAAGTTGCCGTCCCAAGGCGGATGCCGAAGCGGATTACAAAGTGGGCGTGCCACGTGGACGGCGGCGCTGAGCATCTTGCTGCTGTTTCTCAGGAATTCGGAATATTGCTCTGGCTAATGACGCCCTGGTGTCAATTGCAAAATTCCCCCAAGTCATCGGCGGAAACCACCGCGAAACTGGAAATGTGTATCGCGTCGAGGATAAGGCTATTACACAGTTTTGATGGCGTCGTCCGTTTTGCATAAGTGTGAGAAACTGCATGTCTTCTCTGTTTCACAATGAGTCTTAATGTAAACGATCTATTTTTTTTCTTTATTATTCTTTTCTATTTCGTTTTTTTTCTGGAAAAATTTCCAAACTGATGACAAGCTTGCATGCAGATCGCGTCAGAGTGGTTCTCCGCTTTTGCGGAGCGGGCGTGAATAATGAGCGTGGCGGCTGTACGGGCCGCGGCCCGTGCTCACGGGACACTAGCGCACGGAGGCACTGCGTGCTGATAAAGCTCGCGGCCGCCCTGCACTCTCCCCCCGTGAGACCGCTATCAGCGACAGGGGCAGCCGGCCGGCCCGAGACGCTCCCCTGCCTGAGATCAGCGCTGAGATCCGCCCGCACACCGCAATTTGAAACTCCCGCCTTCTTCTGCTTCGCCGGATGAAGCAGCGCGGTGCGTTGGCCCGATTCGAACTCTCTGCACGACGCGCAGGGGGCGGGGAGTCCGTCTGGCCGTCGTCATCCGTTTTCCAGAACGCGGGCTTTGTTCGCCACACCACAAGGCAGAGACGCAAAAATGTGCCCCGGGTGGTCGTCGGGTGCGCAGCGGCGGCGGTGCAGCCCCTAGTGGCGTCAGATAAGGCAATGGGAAGCAGGAAACTCTTTATTCGGTCCTCGCCCTCTGTGCCCCCTCCCCCCGCCCTCCCACCCCCCTTCCGCTCTCTTCCTCTCTCTCTCTCTCTTTCTCTTTCTCTCTCTCGGTCTGTCTCTGTCTCTACCACTTGTTTCCTCATCGAACCGACGGGTCACTCACACCGTAAAGACTATTATATGTTTCTTTTTCTTTAAGGAACAGGGAGAAGGGGGGGGGGGGGGAATCTTGTTCAACCTTCTAACAAGATATTTTGTCTTTTACTAAGCAAATCTATCCGACTGGTTTTCGTATGCTTGCAGTGCAGGGCCCCTCTGCCACGCCTGCTGTAAGGTACTCATACGCCTGACCGACACACACAAAAAAATAAACTTCTTCCTCGTGCTAAATTTTCAAAGTAATCTCTGATTTTCTCGAGTACCACACTTAAAATTTTAGATGCATGGCCCAAATTTCTACTGCGGTGCGATTCCCCCTCCTTTATTTTGCGTGCAGCGCAAGAGCCTGTCAGCGCCAACAGCGGAGATGCAAGCCGAGTCCACCCCGCGCTGACCCCATTATTGGATCAGCGCGAGCGGCCACGTGACTGGCCTTCATGCGCTCGTGCGCTTATCGGCCGGGCCGGCGAGGCGACAGCCCCGCGCTCAGCCCCCCGCGGGCCCCGGAGCCCTCGCGGCCCGCCCGGAGCCCCCGATGCGCCGCCGAGCCGCCCGTTTCTCATTGATTCTTTTCAATAATAATAATAATAATAATAATAATAATAATAATAATAATAATAATAATAATAATAATAATAATAATAATAATAATAATAATAATAATAATAATAATAATAAAAATAAAATTTGTCACGATAACTCCAAAGCACGTGATTGGGAAGTGTGACGCTCGACACGTGCGAGCGACTCGCGCGATCGCGCCGCAGACGTACCCGTTCACGGGGACAATCTCGGAGATCAGCCAAGCGAGTTGTCACGCGAGGCGAGACAAAGTACCCGGCTTCTGGGGGCCGTGCACGCGACTCCGCCGACCTCCCGATGCGCGGGGGCGGCGGCGGTTTCGTCTGTTCGATTATCATGCGTGAACTCCTCTGATATATGCGTTATTTGATAATACTCGCGTGACACTGGAGTTTTTTTTGGGGGGGGGGGGTGCGAAAGAGTGCCTACGTGACGGAACACACACATGCACAGACACGCGGGGAGGGGAGGGGGGGGGGCAGTCACGAACAATTAATCGGTGGTCCTCTCTTTGCCGCAGACAGATAAGGACCGCAGCGTCCGAAACATGTCGCACGCCAGTGCCGCTCCACAGCGCCGCCGCCGCCGGGCGCCGCGTGTCGTCTTGTGTGATTATCTCGTATTGACAGATTACGTACAAGAAAACGAACGTGTCAACAGTCCGCCATGAAGAGACTGTGTGCACTATGGACATGTAGTTTGTATCCTGCGTGCGCAATGCACAGCAGCCGTGTTTGGCGAGCGCACACAAACAACGGGTGACAACAACTCTTGCCTCTGCCGTTCGCGTTGGGCTGGCCGCCGTGGGGATAGACTGGGAGTGGTGCTGAGGGGGGAGGGGCGCATGTCTGGGTTGCAGCACCTGCCATGCGTCCCCCTCATGCAAATCACACTTCGCCCCATTAGCGTCCAAATGTTTGGCAGTAACCGTGATGGGTGGGGGGCGGGGGGAGCAGAAGGGGGGAAGGGGTTGTTGCGTCTCCATAATCTATGCTCCTATTTGAACTGACTTGCGCAAGCGGTACCTCACACGCAAAAACAGTTGATCATGAGTCAAAATTTGACTTCCATGATTTTTCTATGATTATTTTGTTGATTTGTTATGATTTTTTAAGCCTTGTAATAACTTTAATATTTTGATTTTTTAAATTTCATGTTCATTTTGACTTATTGCTTTTTTATTCAATTTTTAAAGTGGCGTACATGATTTTTTTTTAAAAGTGAGGTACCCCTTGAACTTGCCTCTTAACTGATCTGGAACAGAGAGCTAGATTTACGATGTGCTCACTTAGACATACCCAACTGCTCAAGCGGACAGCCGTTGAAGTGTGCGTAATTCAGCGAAAGAAACATATATGTCGCATGCAGGACATATTTCAATCACGACGCCGGACCACACACGCCATAACTCCTGTCGTAACGGTTGCACTCGATTCGATGTGACGTGCCCACGCCATTACCGACACACGTGACCCGACAACAACGAGCTTAAATGTTCTGTTTTACGGGCAATCTAAATAATACAGAGTATGAAGGTAACATCTGCGGCGGATTACCATTTCTAATTAGAGAGTCAGCGCGCCCACTGATGCAGCGGGCAGATACGAAGGATACGGCTCCGCGGGCCCGCCGTCTGTACGGAGGCAGACGCATTCAGTTACATCACCGCCTTGTCGCCAAATGGAGTACAACCTTGATCGTCAATGCTCGGACCATGGGCGACGATGCAAAGCATGGCATATTCTCAATTTCTCGCCAAGCATATCAGAGTTGAAGAATAGTTTAAATGCGTCCACCCGCCGAAAATCGAATACTCTTGTAGGGGCAATGGGTGCTCTCAACATGAATAATGCACAAAAAAAAACGGCATGAATGTCCCGCAAGCATGAAAATACGCTTCGGGTGAGCATTCAGAATTGAGCGTGTGGGGCGTCTGCCCGCCCTCGCCCGTCACCCAGACACCCGGTGGGGCCTCGCGGATGTGATCGCACGCCCTGACGGTGTTGTTGAAGACTATTGATCTCTGTCGGCGCGCACAGAGCTGCAGTTTCACGGGAACAGGTTCTGTCTGTCCGCACCCCCGCCGACCTGGACCACCGCTCGGCGGACACCGACCGCATCCAGTTCCCTCGGCGGCAGAAACGCCTCCACGGGTGCCGCTGCGCCGCGGACTGCGCCTCGCGGGATTTCCGCTTTCGGTTTCATTGAGTTGGCGGCGCGCGCGCGGAAATCGCGCACGATCACACTCGCGAGTACACGGATCGCCGGCGCCTATACAGTTCAGGAACAGCTGTCGAGCGCGGCTGAAGGGCCGCAGACCGCCACAACCAGCCGTTCAGGTCTCGGCCTCGGCCGGCCGGCACGCGAGAAAAGCCGTCCCTTTTCCCTCGCCAAAAACGAATTCCCAGACGGACGCGCACGTCGCGGGGCTACAGCCGCGCTATCGGACACCTCCCCGGACGGCGCGCCCCCGCCTGGCCCCGCCCCCGCCCCCCCCGCCCCCCCCCCCCCTCCCGCGCCCTGCCGCTGCTGCCTGATAGCGGCCCCGACGCTCCCCGCGAGACGCTCCCCTTTGGCCCCCTTTGGCCCCCTTTGGCCCCCTTTGGTCCCCGATGGATCAACATAAATACCCCGCGCCCGCTCGGCCGCCGCCTTCCCGCAGTGCCGCGCCTCCGCCACCCGTGCGCCGACGTGCCGACAGAGCCACGCCGCGCCGCGCACCCGCCGTCGGCCCGCGAGCCCGCGCTTACAATCGGCACGACCCGCTGATGGAACTGGGGTTGGTGCCGCGAGGAGCGTCGACGCGGCCGCCACCGGTCGACCTGCGCCTCGACGGCTTCCGGGCACTCAACATCACCTACTTCCCCATCTAGGAGGCGGGCGCGCGACCCCCTTCGCCGCCGACCACCCCGTCGGCTGCATAGCGGCGCGCGAGGCCGCGCTGCTACATCAAGAAAGTAGCGAGAAAGAGAGAGGAACATTAGAGAGGGGACTCGAGAGACATTACCCATAGTGCTTAAGTGCCCTCGTGTCTGTGTGATTGTGTCAGTATAGTGGTGATTAGTTAACTGCAAGTGCCTTGTGAACTTTATGATTTTGTGGCCACGTCCGCTGCGTGGGTCCTTACGACGCGTGCCGCCTTCCGAGACCGAGTGACCGGCAGCAGGTGGAAAGTGCCCCCGTTTGGATTACCTAGGCAAGATGAAGCTCCTCATGTTCGTCGTGACGTTCCACAGCGACCTGCTCCGGTGTGCCGGCATCGCCCAGAGTGAGTGTGTCTAGAGACAACGGGTGCCTCGGTCACCGTCGCACGCTTCACACTTTTCAGCTTCCGACAACAATCCGAGAGTGGCCATTCATGGTTTGCACGACGGATAAACTTCGGCGGCGCATAACCGATCGCCTTGTCTGCCGCGCCCAGCCTAACCCTTACGCCTACGTCAGGGCGCGACAAGAAACGTACTGTTCTGCGATGACGTTCGGGGACACGCCTTCTGTTGGAGATTTTTTTTTCTGATCCGCGTACCGAGAGCGCTGTGCGGGTGCGGCCTCAGCATTAGAAGCCGTGCAAAACGAACGTGGGCCCGTATAATCTGGGCGGAAGGGTCCGCCCTGACAATGATAGGTGTCAAAATCGCACGCTAAAAATTAATATATTTTTTTGTTGTAAATGGGACCCTAAGCCGTGCAGTCACCCGGCTCTCTGGGACTATGAATATGTTGATTGGGTTGCCTACTGTCTCGGCGGCGCGTCGGGAGGGACAGTGTCGTCACTACCTCACTCTGTCCCATCGGTGACGTCACACATGGCGCGGGCGTCAACAAAACCATTGGCCGACAGCCATAAACAGGCATTAAACAGCACGCGTCGCACCCAAAAATCGAAAAAAAAAAAGAAACACAGGGAAGCGCCCACAAGCCCGTTTATTATTTGCCTACGAGAGCAAAGGCGGACGATGGAAAAATTTCGCCTGCGAAAACGTCTACGTAATTTCCAAGGACAGTTAAATCCGTGCCTGGAAAATATATCTCGCCTCCTCGTGCGTGCGTTCGTGTGTGTGTGTGTGTGTGTGTGGTGCAGGTAAGCATCCTTTCGGTGTCCTCGAACCCGCCGCGGTCGAAACCCGGCCGATCAAGCTCGTGAGGCGTCGCTCCGGCCCCTCAGCCGTCGCGGATCTGACAGGGACTCAGCCACCGGCTCAGCCACCGGCTCAGCCACCGGCTCAGCCACCGGCTCAGCCACCGGCTCAGCCACCGGCTGACCGCCGGACTTCTGTTTATGCCGTGACCCCGCGACCTCGTCGTCGGGCCGCGGGTGTCGCGTGCCGCCGCGCTGCCGCCGCGCTGCGAGCTAACTGAGACCTCAGTGCACCGCGTGTTTGCAGCGGGTCTTGAGTTATTGCGGGATGAGTCCGGACTGGACGGAGGTGCGGCGTGGAAAATGCTAGACGACGGCCGGCCGGCCGGACGGGCGGCGGCGGGTGCGTCGCGCAGTGCCGCCGCGCCGCGAGTCGTGCAAATATTGCACGGATGCGGTCAGATAGAGTATTCCCGAAGAGCCCGAAACGGAAGAAGCCGCAAGTTATCCTGAAAGAATGTGCGGCGAACTGCGCGTGTTTCTTTCTTTTTAACCTGGAGGAGGGCCTTGCAGCGGAACGGGGTCTCAAACAGTCATAGCCTTGTGTGCTTTTTCCGTTTTTGGAGATTCTCTAGGGTGTCCTATTTGAATGCGTTTTATCGCTGTCGTTTTTTAAATGCTTGGTGGACATACTCCCGTTTCTCCGAAACTGACGAAAACAACGTGACGTCCAAATTGAAAAAAATTAAGCATCGCAATCATTCACCTGTGACCTGTGTGCGAATTATTCTGGGTCCCGGTATCTCTGCTGACTTTAACGGTCCTCAGGGAAACCAAAACCGTATGCGGCTTTCAGAAACGGTATGGCAGTAAAGCAGGGCGGCCCGGGGGCTACCGACTTTCCCCTCCTTGTGCCTCAAGGGAAACAAAGGAGCATCGAAGGGTGGGTCGCCCGACTTTCTTCAGGCTTTACGGCCGCGGACGCCGTTTACGATGCTTTAGCATGTCAGAGAGGCGAACGGTGTTTTCCTTGTGTCACTCTGTCTCTGCCGAACAATAAAAACTCATGTCGGAACACCATCATCGCGGGGCTTCTGCCAGTTTCCCAGCGATTTAGTTTGCATCGACGAGTATAGCACCACGGACGCGACTCCGGTATTAGTGAAACGTCAGTTTTTATGGCGATGGAATAAGAGAACACGGACGACAAATAACGTCTGCGGCCCCAAGTTTCCATAATCTTGCGGAGTAAATATCGATGCGCTCTGTCGTCTTGGTCGCAGTTGCTGATCATGTGGTTTATACGGACAACGCAATTTCATTTGAGGTCTAATAATAATTTTTTTCAATTTTGGTAATTCTTCTGCGTTACGTGCACGACTTATAGTCGAGCGCACGCGAAGAAGAAAGCTGAACTGTGCCCAAAACTGTGGCACCGGGGCCCCTTCAATGTGTGTAAGGCATCGGCAGGTGACCGGCCTTGTTCGGCCTCCTCGCCTACTGCTCTGACAACTCGTTTTATTCCCCTCGCTCGACGCACTAGCCTGCTTATGAGCGTGCGATTTCGTGCGAGTTTTTCGCCTCCTCATTTATTATTGCCTGACGAAAAGAGGAAGGAAGACCGAATGTCTAGATATACGGGACAGGAACCTTATAGTGGAGAGGAGGGGAAAAAAAAACATCCTGGTTTCATGTGCTTTTATAACGCCTTATCCTCCGTTTCTTTCTTTACCTTGATCTGTCACTAAATTGGCTAACGCAGCAGCCCGCAGCTCGATCCAAGATAATTTCACATTTCCTCGTCATACCACTGTGTATAAGTACAACAGGCGGCGGCTGCGTGGGGCTCGGTGCATTTTGCACTCTGGGCAGACGGTAATCAGTAATCATGAAAACCACTACCGGGTTCCTTTTACGTCACTCCTTAATGCATTGTCTGTGTTGTGCGTGAGTGCCAATGGTTTGTTTTCTTATCCATATTGGCGAGGCCCGCCTTATGCAAAGGTGATAAAGTGTAAACCAAATCATATTCTATTTACATGAGCTACAAAAGCGATTGACCCGCTAATACTGTGAATCATGTTGACACTATTGTTAAAAAAATATTCGCGTGTTCACTGTTAGAAACTTTTTTGGAAATTTCCCCAAAAATTAGGGATACAAAATTTCCTGGCAATTGGTTGGAATTTTCCAAAAAAGTTTCTCACAGTGCTGTGCATTCTCCCCGAGCTGCGCAGCGCGCGCATCAGGCCTGCTATTTGTCAGAAAAACAAAATACATATTTCTTTTCTAAATAAAGAACATACGAAACTCCTGAAAGGGGCGAGGAACGTGGTGTATAGAGGTTTCCGACTGTCATGCCATTCATTTCGCTAATATCCCCAGCGGACATTCAATTTTTTTTCTGCGCGTCGCGCCTCTTGGTATTGGTGGCGGTCCGACTGCGAGAGAGAGAATGAGAATGAGAGAGAGAGAGAGAGAGAGAGAGAGAGAGAGAGCGAGGGAGAGAGAAAGCGAACGATAGAGAGAGAGAGAAACGGAACGCCCCATTTGACTTGGGCAGTGTGAGAGAGAGGGGACACGCGTATCGTTTCAAAGCTAACCAGACGACGACGATCCTTACAAGCAGCAACAGCGGTGGCGCTGCACATCACACGTGCGCGCCTCGCGTGACCCGCCTCGTGCGCGGCCCAAGCGCCGGTGGTGCCGCTCGCTTCTTCTGTCGCGACTGTGGCGCCGGCGCCTAACCGGTGTCACGTTCAAAGTGACGCCGGCGCTAAACGCGGATTCCGCGGCAAATCGCTTCTCCTCCTCCGGTACCCGTGTACACTTATCGGCGTCGTCTGTTGTGTCGCTCGCTGACCGGCAGCAGCAGCAGCAGCAGCAGCGGTACGAAATAATGAGAAATTTTCGGGTAGGGTGGGTATTTGGAGCGCGTCCGGGAGTCCAACGCGGAGTCGAACTGCGGCGTCGGTCTCCAGAACCTGGGGGGGTTCTTCACACGAATTTCGGAGCCGGCGGTGCGGGCCATGCTGGCCGGCGTGCGGTGTAGTATGCGGGGCGCGGGCAGTGATGGATGTCGGGCGCTAGACGCCGCCTGGAAGCTTCCACGGACCGGACCAGCCGGCGGAGCGGCAGCGGCAGCAGCGGCAGCTGATTTGCATAGACGGCTTGCAGCGTGATGCCCGGCCTGGCCCGATGCGTACTTAACACTTGGCGCACGCCGGGGCCTCTCACACTGGAAACGCGCCCGAAAAGAGATCGTTCTGGAAGGCCGCCCGGCTCAACTGACTCGGATGAGAAGGGCCGACCGGCTTTGCAGTCGGCTTGAGTGCCGTGCGGCCGGTCGGGGCGAGAGCCGAAGCCGCGCGTCCGTTGGCACCTAGTTTCGGCGGCTACGCGCACACTGTGAAAATTTTTGGTGTTTGAAAATTTTCGAAGATTTTATGACAGGGATCATCTAATTAATTTCTGAAGAATTTAACAACGTTAAAAAAAATCTACAGCTCTGTTAAATGTAATGATCGAAACAATCAAAACTAAATTTTCATTAAAAAATCGATTTTTTTGCGATTTTCCTATTGCAGTACAGATCTTCAAAGGTCTCGAAATTTGCAAATAAATTCCTTGGCAGTGCAGGTTGCCCGCTCGCGTCGCCCGTCGTGGACGAGGCGTGGAAAGGCGACGGCAGTTGTTGCCTCATCTGCCAACAAGCACACCGCGGCTCGGTGCGCGACACACCTGGCTGTGCCACTGCAGTGCTGATGAGAGAGGAATGCAGAGATGTATCTTGTCGATTCGCTCTAGCAAGCTGCTCCTGCCATTTACTGTAAAAAAAATAAGACGATCTCAAATCTCGTAGCGGTCGTTTAATTTACAGAAGAGAAAAAAAAACATATACGGAAGCGTCGTCAAGACCCGACGTGACCTGGGGGCAAATGTCCTTGACGGAGGCTTGGAATGTTGCGACCGCGAGGACCAGGTCAGCAGCGCGAGCGAGGAGGTCTCCCACCGGCCTCACCCCACCACTCCGCTGGCTCCGCCGCGGCGGGCCGGCACCTGTTGCACCGCAGCGCCACTGCGACAGCCACTCCCACTCACCGCTCGCCGCCGCTGCCCTCCGCCCGCCCGCCCATTCAGAACCCGTCTTATCCATAATCGTCCCCAATGTGCAAGTTTATTTCAATTCCGCCGCAAGGCCGCACGAGCACCGTGTGCGCATTAGAGGGACCCGGGTAGTACAGCCCGCCAGCGGATGACGCGCGAGCGGGGGAGGGCCGCCTGCCAGGGGCGGGTCCAGTGGCGGACCCCGGGGGGGGGGGGGGGGGGGGGCTGCACACCCGCCGCAGTGACAGCCGTAGTCTTTGCCGGCCAACGCACCACGGAATGCACCAGCGTCATGCAATGCACCCCATGCCTGTGAGTCAGTCCCGTGCGCGGGGCCCAGCAGGGTCCGGCCGGGATGCCCGCCGCCGCCCGCAGCCGCCGCCCGCCCTGCCCGCCCTGCCCGGGGCAACACGCACGCGGAAATCATGCGAGGCGTCCTTTTTTCCGAGAAGGATAAGAAGGGAATCCGTACTGCAGACGGATCGGGCATCCGGGACGGGCTCCCCTACCCCCCTCACTCCTACCCCCCCCCCCCCCCCCCCCCCCCCCCCCCCCCCCCCCCCCCTGCCCCGGGGGGCATTACGAACGCATGAGACACTTTACGTGCAAAACTTTGATTCCCGTGCACTTTGAAACACTTTATTGTATGCTAACCGCGGCGCTCCCGTCGGGCTCTGTGCCGCCATAACTCGTGTGTCCTGCCGCCTGTCATGACTGACGTCCCAGCCGCAGGCAGCAGTTTACTAGAAACACGTCAGAATATTTTATTCCCAGACATTTACCGTGCGTGCGTGTGTGTGTTTTTCGCTTGTCCGCACGACGCCGTGACGCCTTTGTCACCCGACACACTCTGGCACACTTTGGCGGCATGACCCGGGCGCCGCCACCACCGCCGCCGCACGCCTCGCCTACTTCCTCCCGAGACAAACCCCCTCCGGGGCCCTCCGGGGTCCTGCGACGTGCCGGTGCGGCGTTGCCGCGGTGGTGGCGCACGTCAACGTGGCCGGACTCCCACGTCACCGCCGCCACGCCGTGCCTCGGACGTGCCTCGGCCGTGCCGGTCCTGCCGACGTCTGTGACCGGTTTCCTCGGTCCATCTCGGCCGAAAACCCGGAGCGGTGGGCTCTTGACGCGCAGCAATCGCCCGCAGAACACGCAGGGCGTGGGGAGGCGGGGCGGCCAGAGGCGCCTAAAATCTTACACTCGCCTATTATGCCTCTAATCGTTACGCACACCTTTTTATTCTCATTTCGTGGCGTTACAAAAAGAGCTTCTGTTATTCGGTCACGTGGACTCATAACGTGATATGGACGGCGGCTGGTAAAAGCGACGGTTCCCAGGAGAGAAAATCCGACGAGAGCGTTTGCGGTCGAACCTCATAATTTTAAGGGTTATTTGTCGACGATGGAGGCGCCCACTAGCCAGCCAGCCCGCGAGCCTACACTACCGTTGCACTCCGGTGCCTGGGGAGGGGTCTCGTCTACAAACGATTCGATGGGCCGAACGACGACTTGTCCAAGCTGGAATTTGGCAACACTGTAGCTGTATAACTGGAAGTAGCAGAACGTGAATCTGAAATGGGCTTCTTAAAATAAACTAATGCCTTTTCGTCAGCGTCCTTAATCCTTTACATTTGTTTAGAGGGGAGGGTGGTAGGTAGGATATATTTGGAAACAAATCATTTTCGACGTTCACCCAGCGCAGATAATTTCTGTGTAGGACACGCGCTGTTTTTAGGAAATGGTTCACCTCACCTCCTTCCAAAGTAGTGATTTGGGTCAAATCTATGCCGATTCCGGGACGACCGACTTCCTCGGCTGGGATTCCCGAGGCGGGGCAGCCGCTGCTCGCGGAGCGCGCCTGGATGACCGCTGCTGGTGATTATCCGGGCTGATTCACACGCGGACTCCGGCATGAAAAAGTGCATACCGCGAGGCTCGGCGCTTCCGATTCGGCGCGCGGAAAAACTGAGCTGGCCGGCCGCAAGTGACAAATCTGCGAGCCGCGGACTTTCCGTCGGCAAAGACCCGCACCGCAGGATTCCAGGTCTTGAGCGGTGTCATCCTGATGACACTTGGAGCGGAGTGGCCTGAATCCTCTAATCCCCCCTCCCCCTCCCCCATGACTGTATCGATTTTTCCAAAACATGAGTTTTTCAGAAAATTGCAGATTGTTTTAGTTCGCTGGCGACCGTGCCAGAGAGGTGCGCACCAGAGAAGGCGCCGAGCGGAGGCCGGCGGGAGACCGGCGTCGTCCGCTGTCCGGTGCCGTCATCCCGGAAACGCGACCACCATCTCCTTTCTGGACGCAGGGGAAGGAGGTGGTGCAGTCGGCAAGGAGCGCCAACCGCGGAAGAAAATTATACGATTTTTATTTAAAGGTCTCAAAAGGAAGGTGCAGAGAGGTGGTCTATTTTTTTCAAAAGTTTTCCCAGATTAGGGCAGCCGACGTCAACAAATGCCGGCGCGCTGCCCGCGGCAGGTCATGCCACGCATCACAAACGGGCCCCCAGCTGTTTGTGCAGGACCTTATACTACGGAGCGGAGGCGCCCATTCCCGTATTATTTTGATAGTTGCGCTGTGCGAAAACATCAAAAGACAACAGGTCCAACTACTACCTTTTTTTTTTCCCCGTGGCGTCGCGTGCCGTGGAAAAGTACCTGACGACAACACAGTCATATCCACACGGGAGGGAATTAGGGGGCCAGTGCCGAGCCTTCACTGCTGCTGTATGGGCACTACGAAGACATCTGATTGATGATTCTCTGGGCGAATCCCGACAGATAAAGCATCATAGCCGTCCCAAGCTGTCGGGGAGCTTGCGGGCCGAACTCCACCCCAAAAACTCCCCGCGGGGCGCGGTGGTCTCCGTGGGGTCGTTGGTAATGACGGTGGTCGCCGCCTCGCGTCCGCGAGGCGCCGCGGCCGTGTGACGTGCGGCGCGCCCACAAATAAGTCTCCTCGCCTCGCGGTGCGTGCGGAGTTCCCAGCTACTGACGACGGCTGGGCCCTTCAGTGGCTCTCTAAACACTTGTTTTCGCCGTATTTTCCCGCCCGGCCACGGATGTGAGATTCCGCCCGCCGTCGCCTTTCTCTCTCTCTCTCTCTCTCTCTCTCTCTCTCTCTCTCTCTCTCTCTTTCCTTCCTGCAAGCCACACGTGGTGGGTCAGCGCTGTCGGTGTTTACAGTTTATGCAAAGAGCGACTTTTTGAGCCGCCGCGGAGTGCCCCGGTAGTCCTGCATTGACAAGTGGTCAGTTTCTGTATTGGCAGTTGATTGATGGTGCTATTGACTGTCAAAAGACCCGGTCAACTTATTCGCTCTCTCGAGCCGTGCTCTGCACCGCGTGACTGGTCAAGCGTCTATTCGCGATTCGGGAAAAAAAAAAAGAGACGCGAGCCGCGGTTGCCACGCGGCTGCCGCGGCGGGCGCCCCGGCTGTTGCAAGTGGGTCCGCGCGGGTCCCGCCCGCTTTCGGGGTGACCTCTCTCGGCCCGTTCACACCTACGGTTTCGGGGCGGGCAGCGCACGTCCGCTCGCCGGATCCGCGGCCGTCCGGAGACTTCGAGCGCCCGTGCAAAGTGCCGCAGTATTGACGGGAAAGGCGGCGGTTAGGGGCGGGGCGTCGCAACGCTGCGGCCGCGGCAGGATAAGGAAAGGAAGTGAAATGCTTGCGCGCCGCGCCTAAAAACCAGCGTCCCAGTGGCACTATTGTCCTCGAGGTCGGATAGGCGCTCGAGCACGGGGGGTATACCGACCGCGGGACAGCTGTGCAGATACTGGGCGAGCGGCTCCGGGGGAGGGGGCCGTACGTGCACCACTGCTGCACCCCCAAGGCCGGGGGACCCGCCCGTCCGTCTGTCGGCAGCGCCGCGTCCAATTTCTCTCTAGACGTTTCGTGTCGACGCCGCGGGTAACCTTTCCGTAAGCTGAAGGCGCCGCTCCGCTGACAGATGAAGCCGCATTAGAGCCGCGCGTCGTTTCTCACACGCCGCGCGCGCGCGCCCGAAGCGTTTGTCGGGGCGGGCGACACTAAAGGCGGCGACCGCTGCTGCTACTGTGGCTGCTTCTTTTTTTTTAAGTGTGTTTCGTTACACGGATCCCAGCGAAGGCATTAGCAATAATCGGCCTGTTCGCGTGGCCCGCATGACAAGCTCTGGTCTTGCAGCGGACGCAAGCCGACATGTATCGCATGACATTGCAGTCGTAAAAAGATATACACTCGGCCACCGTGGGCACCGCCGTACCGTGTGCCAACCTGCCAACCAGGCCCGAGTTAGCGTCGAAAAAAAAAGAGTGACAAAGCACATTTTCGTATGGATAGAAAACTCACGACTGCGAAAAGCGAGGGAAAACGTCTGTGTGTGTGTGTGTGTAGACAAACACGGTAAGTCGGAATCGGGTATTTCACTGCATCCGAACCGAAACCGAAATGCCGTATTCAGTGCGTGGGATTCTGATTTTCCTGCCGCATCTTCGTTGCACCACATTGCGTCAGGAGGGGGATTATGGGAACGAGCCCAGAGAGAGAAAGAGAGAGAGAGAGAGAGAGAGAGGGGGGGGGGGGGGGGAGGTCGGACCCAGCAGACAGCAGGCCCCACAACGTGAGGAGCTCAGACCCATTGCCCTGTTGTTGTCGGTCGGTCGGGCGCAGTTGCTGACTGGCGGGGAGAGGAGGAAGGAGGGGAGGAGGGGAGGAGGGGAGGAGGGGAGGAGGGGAGGAGGGGAGGAGGGGAGGAGGGGAGGGGGGAGGAGGGGAGGAGGGGAGGGGAGGGGGGAGGAGGAGGGGAGGAGGGGAGGGGGAATGAGGGGCCTCTCCCCTCCTTCCTGCGCCGCCGCCGGCCGGCGTGCGTTGAGCTCACCGGACGCCCGGAGGGTAGGCAACCGTTGGGCGCGCGTGCTTCCGCGTTGCCTACCCCGTCCTAGACAGGGGCTCGGGCTCTCGGCGCGGTCCGCCGGGAAGTGGATCCGGGCATTCCTCCCTCTCTCTCTCTCTCTCTCTCTCTCTCTCTCTCTCTCTCTCTCTCCTTTTCTCTCTTTCTCTCTCCCTCTCTCTTTCTCACACACACTCTCACTCTCTCCCGGTCTCCTCGCCATCTCCTTTCCAATAAAGCAACGACCTCTCAGCAATGGCACACAAGCATCCATCAAGGTTAGGATCTGCGGCCGGCCGCTCTGCGGGCTGCGTTCGTGACCGCCGCGCGAGACAGTTTCACACGCACACTCGTGCTCTCTCTGTTGATCGCGGGGGGGGGGGGGGGCCTTTGCTGCAAGTGCGACAAGGACACAGGCATATTATCTTTATTTTTTGTTGTTGTGCCGTCTCGGACCGTCCGGGTAATCGCATGCGGGGCGCTGTGCGGACACGGGGAGACTCTAACCGGTCGCGGCAGCGGCCAGCCGCCGGACGCATGGCGTGCGTGAGAGAGAGAGAGAGAGAGAGAGAGAGAGAGAGAGTGGGAGAGAGAGACAGAGAGAGACAGAATGTACATCTTTCTGTGCCTTGGGTGAGACGACACAGGCGCGGGTTTGTGCAAATCTGTGCTAGGAGGGCGCAGGGTCTTGTGTGTGCATTAGTTGTGCTGCCATGAGGCCTGTGTATGATGCTCGCGAGCCGTCGTTATCGCTAAGAAGTGATGATATCTGCAGCGCCGGGCTCGGCCACCCGGAAATGGAGGGGCAGAGCAGCGATTATCTTACCGAGCACGGAAAGGGCGTGGGGGGCGCGGCTGGTGGTCCTCCTCGCCCGTTTTATTTGCCTCTCCGTTGCCATATTGATTGTTTTCTGTCGTTTGTCTTATTGTTTTTTTTTGTGGTGCATGGAGTGGCCGGAGGCTCACTGCGCCGCGAAGCTCCCCTGCTCACGCTCAGGCACCGCTGACTGGGGAGGTGCGGGATGGTGTTCGGACAAAGTGACGCTTCAGAGTCGAACAAAGGATGGGCCTGGTGAACCCGGACACGGGGCGCGCAACCCTTGAGAGTCCGACTCCGTAGCTCCGGCGGCACGGCGTTTCGCGGGAGTTGTCGGATGAGTGCGAGCGAGATAGCGGGGATACCCGGCATCTCTCTCGCACCGCGGCAGTATAGGGTGGGGTGTCCCCACAGAGGCCGGCCCCCTTCGGGTTCACTGAGTGCGGCGGCTGTGTGGTTTCCACTATCTCCCTCACCCCCTGCCGGCCGCGGTCGCCCCGCGGGCGTCACACAGAGACGCCCCGCGTCATCTCCGCGATAGGTGACTCGGCGCACGGAAGCTGCATAACGCAAGGAGGAGGCGAAGCGCGGCGGGCAAACCGCAAGAAATGTCCCACGGAGATAGGGGGACACGCCGGGCAGGATTACGGGTATCTCGGCAGCGCGCGCCGCGCCCCGCGCACGCGTCACCGACCCGGTTATTAAACAAGGAGAGGGGAAAAGCTGCCGTCCGATGGCGTGCACGAAGGACCGCCGGCGGGGCGCAGTGCGGGCCGGTCACGGCGGCGCCGCGTAGCGCACGGGGCACGGAGTACTATCACCGGAGAAGGACGGAGGGGAGGCGAACGACAAATATCTGGGGCGGCGCCGCACGGCACTGGAAAAATATTTTTCGTCAATTTTTCGTCAATTTTGGTTCAAGATTTTTTCGTCACACGTGTGACGAAAATTCGTCACATGCAACGATTGTATCTGGGAATGATAGGAAATCATATTTTGGACCGTTTAGCGCAGGAGTGGCGAAAATTTTGTCACCAAAATATTTCGTCACGCGACGAAAAAATCGTAAAGTGATGAGATATTAAGGTGACAAATATTTGTGACCAGTATTTATCGTCACGTGAAATATTTTGACAGTGGAGCAGCACGGCGCCGATGCACGTCGCCGCCAGCCTCAATACCGTCCACTCGAACTGGGCGTCACAAGGTTCCCCGGCACCCTGCTGATCGTTACCGGAGTAATCAGGATGCTAGTTGCAGGGGAGCGGCTGCGGCGGCGGCGGCGGCCAATTGCAGGCCGAGCCTCGCCGCTGTCGTTTTTCGTTGCCAAAGTTTCTGCGGACGACGCAGCGGGGGCCGCGGTCCGAAGCCCTATTCCCCGATCCTTCGCAAGGGATCTGCTTATCGCTGGGGCTGAGCTCACATTAATACAGCCGGGATATAATGGGGATAAAAATAAAATCACGTCACGCCAGAAGCGTGAAAAATGTCACTTTTATTTGGCTCACGTTCGCGGAGCAGCCGAGCCGGCCGGCGTCGCGGCGGGATATGGAAGCGAAACGAGTCCCAACATTATTTGGGGGGAGCCGGATTCTCCGTGATGGAATAGGTCAAGGTGCGGGAGGCGGCCAGTCTCGTCAAGTACCTCCCAAATACTGGCGTTTGTTCGGGCGGCGGCAGGAGCAAAGATCACCCCCTAAATTATGTCGATCCGGTTTCGTGTCGCCGCCATCCCTATTTTTAGGTAGGAGTAGAAGAACGCGAATAAACTCCAGCGATCGAAATATGGTTCATGCGCGGTGAGATTCGGACATCTCCGACACCCCGCGGGGATGGACCGCTCCCCTAGCTGTCTCAATCTTGATGTCATGGCCGTCGAAGTGTGACGACTTCTAACGTGGTTCTTATCGAGTGCGGTCAGTCGCAGCCAACGGACTTCCGATGCCGACTATTCTACAATGTCAGCGGTCATTGGAGGTGTGTGTGTGTGTGTGTATTTGCTTACTGTGAGAACTTTCTAGGCCATTAGACTCCTGCCGTCGTCTTTCATGGCTCACACCATCGGCACAGCCATGCCGCTACCCAGGCCTACTAGAAGTTCTAGTATGCTCCATGAGAACATGCGACCAATCGTCGTGAGTGCACGCGCCTGTGGTTGTATGTGTGTGTGCGTGTGTGCGTGTGTGTGTACCTTCTGCTAATGTGCGTCAGACTGGCCCGGAGCGGACCAGCTGAGAGGGCCGAGCAGCGCCCGCAGCGACTGGAGTGGAGACCGAAAATATTTCGCGGTGCCATCGCACACGCCACCTACACTGTCAAATTAGCGTGGCCGTGCTGCATTATAAAAAAAAATTATTTTAAACATTTGTGGCGGCCCGTTCACGCAGCTTCAAACCGATTTTTTGAAAACCTAGTTATGTGTCCTGCGCGTCCAGTCGCATTTCCGAAAATTATTGGTGAAATGATGTTTGCAACAGTGTATCCGAGCGGCATGGTGCCGGACAACCTGTCGTGTCGACCGACACTCGGGGGAGGGGGGGAGGGTCAAAGTCTGGAGGGAGGGAGGACCGGATCAGCGGGCGTGGCTGGTTCTCCAGGCCTGGAGCCTGGCTGGAGCCTGGCTGGAGCCTGGCTGGAGCCTGGACGACGAGGCCTAGGACCGCGACGGGCTGGCTTTATTCGGATGATATTTCCCACTCGGCACACTGGCAAACCCGGCCTCGGTTCGCGGAACTCGACGCTCGTTCCTGACTGTTTTCAAAAGGCTTCGAAACATCTATTTGTTATGGCGGTGATCCACAATTGATCGCAGTGGAAAGTCTCTACTGAACTGAAGAGGCGACGAGAACTCGGTCGATATGCGAACACCGGATTACACGGGATCATTGGCAGCTCTTTGCGACAACCTTTATCGAGTGTGTATAACCTTCTGGGTTATGTACACGCGTGTTTTAACGGAAATGTTTAAGATCCGGGCTCACACGGCTTGATCGTCGCGGGCCCGTCCCGCCTTCCAGGCCATGTGCCAAAGGCGTGATCGGCAACACAGCAAAATACTATCTCGCCGACAAGAAACCCGGCGGCGCGCAGACCCCTAACGGCACAGCACGGCCGGCGCCGCGGGCGGCCGGGGCACACGGCCCGAGGTGCGAAGATGACTCCGAAAGGCTCCGACATTTTTGTTTCTCTGCTTTTTTTTTTAGGGGGCGTCTCCCGCTTTCTTGCCCTCGCGCATCGCGTATATAGGAAGTAGCGATGTGCACAGTGCGTGGTTATACCACACCACCGCGCCGTGCCATAGCGACAGCCCGGTACGAAGAGCAGGAAACTGATGCGTAAGGGTTTTCGCCGGACGGCCCGTACCCCCCCGGGGGGTCCTACATGGAGCGACACGAGGGGGTGAGTATGGGGAGTCGGTATCGCGGGGATCACAGGGTTACTACGGGGCCACGGCGCTGCCGTACCTTCCCACACTACTATCGGCGCGTAGTGAGCACAGTCTGGGAGACCGGTGCGGTTTGGCCGGGGGCGCCGCGGGGGGGGGACGTCATACGCGAAAACAAGACGCGGGCCGCGAGGCGCCGTGCGCGGAGATGGTGGCGAGCGTGGAAAATTATACGAAAATGGGGTTTTGCGGTGTGTAAAGGCAAAGAGTGTAGTGAGCTCTGTGCATGAGGGCGTGGCAGGGGGCACTTATAGCGTGAGCGATGACGTTCTGTGACGCTTGTTGTACGACGTCAAAAGAAGAAACAACTATCTAGATTTTAAAAAAAATTTAACTGTATTTTTTTTTACTTTTGGGGATTCCCCGTCCTCCAGCTGTGTTTTAAACTGACGCGAACATGACTTAAAATTTAAGTAAATTTTGTGGCTCTTTCCCAAACCGGAAAGTACATTGTTGTAGTTTAATTTATCTTCAGCTGTAGGAGGGAGCTGACTGTTAAATCATCGGCCCGGACTTATTTCCGAAATAAAATATTCCGCGTGAGACACGGCCCGCTCTTGTGAGCTCCGCCACATAGAGACGACGGTCTCGTAAAGACGATGTTACGGCCTGTAACGTACGACCGGTATGACGCACTGCACCCCCCGGCGGCGGCCCACCGGCCTGGGGCTCCGGCCTGGGGCCCCGGCCGTCCGCCTGACGCAGACGGTTAAAGCTGCGCGCCCACCCAAAAAAAAACTTGACCTTTCCCCAGGGCGGGGTGGGTTTGCCATTAGTATTCCGGCCTGCATCTGCCCTGGACCGTACACAGTATCGCCTCGCATAATAAAGCCGAAAGCAAAGAGGGGCCGGGCGATTAGGGCGATTCATAGACGAGGCGGGTACGCGCGGCGCACGGTAAGCGACTGCGAGCGGCAGCGAGCTGCGCACCGCACAAACATTTGCTCTCTCCGTTTTCGCTTTCCCGAGTGTTGTCGCACCGTGCGGACGCGCCGCATACTCGAGGAGCCAAAATCGAGGATCGCGAACAACTGCATTTCGAGGGCCCTCATTTCTGGAGCCGCCGAAATGTTTACGTTTTTAGATGGTTTTTTTTTTTTCGTGTGAGCGCGCACTTGTCTGGCGGAAATAGAGGTCCCGCCTGCGGCCCGCGAAATGGGAGATCCAAGAGGAGACGGTATCGGTGTCCTTTATCGCGAAGCTCGGCGTGTCCTGCCAGGCCGCGGGAGCCGCAGGGAACTCTGCTCCTGTTTCTCCGCGGGACGGCTGGCGCCGCGCGGCGGTGCAGCGGCGGAAAAGTACCGACTGGTATCCGGCGGGTATCCATGACACACCCGCCGCGTGGGCCGGCCCCGACCTAGCAGCGTCTTTATCCCGATCATTCGCGGAGTATTTACGGATGGAAAGGAGGCGGGGGCGAGTTGGCTCGATTAAGCACCCCGAACGTTTCCCGTGTCTATTTCCAAGCTTCCCGTCTGGAAGTGATTTCGGTCTTTGCGCGGACCTGGTCGGGAAGCCCTGCTGTGGGGTGGGGCCGGCTGACGACGCAGCAGATAGTGTTGACACGAACGTGAGTGGCATCTCGCAGGGCCCCACTCCCCCACTGACCATCATTTCGGACGGATGCAGTGGACGGTAACCCGTGCCGCCGCGTGCCCCCCCCCCCCCCCCTCCCGGTCCGGCAGCAAAGGCGGCGAGCGGCGGGAGTCTGCGGTGGCGGGGGGCCCCGGGGCCCCGTCGCTGCTGGAGCGCGGCGCGGTGGGGCGGCGGGGCTGTTGGCCGGCCGGGGCCCCACGCCGGCTAAAGCCCGGCCACCCCATCATAGCCAACAGTTATTCTCTTTCCTGACGCCGCGCCGATCAGTCGCCGCCGCCGCCGCCGCCGCCGTGCCGACTGGCAACCCGGGCCCAGACCTCTCCAAACCGCTTGCGCACAAGCCGGCTCACGCCTCCAGCGCCTGACCGAGACCTTCGCCGGCCGAAGGTGCTGCCCAGACCGCCACGCACCGGTTCAGTGCGCGCAGACAGACATAAACGTTCGGTGGCACTCGGTGCGTCCGGTGGACCCCCCGCAGCGCGCGGGCAGTGAGACAGTGTGTGTGTGTGTGTGTGCCAGTGGTGTCAGTGAGTGCCAGCCATGAGGGATCTACCGCAGTTCCCCTCCTTCTGGGGGTGGCTGTCGCAGCAGCACATGCGAGTGCCCACCTCCGACCCGTCGGCCGCCCCCCACAAGGGCACCCCGCACAAGGGCGGCCAGGGCGCCCCCCGCGCGGCCAAGGCGCAGGCGCCGCGGGTCACCGTCTCCAACTACGGTCCCACCACAGTCAACAACATCGTCGACCGCTTCGTCAGCCGGCCCGACGAGTACGACGTGAAGCAGGGCAGACGGCCGAAATGTAAGTGCGAGGCGACCGCCGCTCTGTCAGTCCGGGGAAACTCGTCTGAATTATTCCGCGGGTCGAATTCAACATCGTCCGAACATCGCGCCGCCATGTCCGGAACGGCAGTCAGTGGATTTGCCATATTGCGTCACTCGGCCGTTCCGTCGGTCGGCGCGGAATAATTTAACTCCAGCATTGCCCGACTCTCTTTGCTTTTTCTGACAAAAAGAAATTCCGCTATCGTCGGAGCGCTGCGCTTGTGGGAAAAAATTGTAGGGGATTTCAGAAGAATCCCGGACTGGAAGTGGAGGAGATGACGAGTGGAGGAATGCCCGATCAAGAACAACGCGGTGTCATCCGGGGGTACCGACGCGGGGGGGTATCTCCGCACGGGTGTCAGCAAAGGGCCGCGAGCAGTTTGAAATTGGCGAGGCTTAGCTCTCGCTGACGATGTGTCACGGCCCTTCGGTAGGGCCGCCCGCGGCGGGAGGCACGGAGTAGCGCCGAGGTGGCTTCCGATCGGCCGGGGCACGGCGAAGCCTCGATAATTATTCAGAGCCGACGGCGATACCCCCGCCCCGGGTACCGCCGCGGTACCGCGCGCCGGGTCCGGTTCCAGACTCTTGTTGTCATCTCCACCGCTTCCGGTCTAGGCCTCTTCGGAATACCCTATTCACAAGGAGAGCGGGAGGGTGACGCTTCCGACAACGTCGTGCAACCGCGGCGGTTCGGCGGCTCGGGTGGAAGGGGAGGGGGCCGGGCCGGGCGGGGCGGGGCGCTGCGATGCGTGGTGGCGACCCCCCGACGCCCTGAGCCCGAGGTGCCCGGCCGCCGCCCCGCGCCGCTTCCACCTGAATCAGCACAGAAACCCGTTTTGCATTTCTGATGCCGCTTCCTGGAGGGAGGCTGCCACCGCTGCTGCCGCCGCCGCCTCGCCTCTCCTTCTCTTATTTCCCGCCGCCGCAAGTAAGTCTGTTGTTGTTTTCGCTGGCGCGCGCGGGGATTAAAAAAAGAAAAATGGCGACAAATAGAGAACGGCGATGCGGGACCGGAAGGGGGGAATGGGTTCTGATTTATCGGATGCGTGCGTTCTATGGATCAAGGTGGAGAGGGCGCTGCCCCGCGGCCAATGTCGCGATCTGTGGAAGTGGTCGGCGCCCGTGCCGCCCGCCCGCGGCACCCGCGGCCCGGGCTTCTGCCGCCCTCTGCGCTGCCAACCTGTTCTCTGTACCGCCGCACCGCCTCGCGTATACAGCGCCGCAGTAAAGGCAAACGGCTATGGAATGCATAAAAAAAAACACGCACACACACAAGCCCCTCCAAGATTGTTTGTTATTGTCGCGAACGTAAAGCAGCCATTTATTTGGGCAGCGAGTCGCATACGCTCCAGCGATAATGTAACATGACTGTCGAGTGGAAAGTCCCCTCCTTGTCGTGGGTGGTGGCGGCGGCGGCACGGGGTCAGTCGTACCAACAACAGCCACCCAGAGGCAAGCCGCGCCCCCGGCCCAGCAGCGTTTCTCTATCTAAAATTAGTCAGTGTGCGAACCCAGCCGGCATGGCAGGGCAGAGCCGGGCAGAGACGGGCCGAGCGCGGGCAGGCGGCGGTGACAGCGGCCGCCGACCGGCCGCCGGCAGCACCTTTCGTGTTCGGGAAGGTTCGGCGCGTCTGGCGCCGATCCGGGGGGGATCCGCGCGCCGTGCAAACCGGGCGCGCACCCCTGAACATGTTTCCCTCCGGCAGCCACCTGGCAGCCTCTTGGCAGCCTCTTGGCAGCCTCTTGGCAGCCTCTTGGCAGCCTCCTATGGCAGGCTGCAGCGCCGCCGGGCGTCGCCCTGCGTTCAAGTCACCGCCGCCGTCCAACGCCTCTGACAAAGCGGCTGGGCAACGGGGAAGTAATTTCAAATCTTGTCCTTCGTAGCTTCTTTCAGTTTCGTTTTCATTATGTTTTTTTTTAATATTTTTTGAAAATAATAGTCAACAGTCTGTTCGTCTTGACCTCAGTCCTATGAACTCAGCCTTTTTTTTTGTAGGCGAAAACCGTTTTGCTCAAAAATTCGGTATTAGAAATTTTTAACAAAGAAACAAACCAAACAGAAACAAGAGTGCACTACACCGCAGCGTTCCCTCACGTGTGAGCGGGTTGTGACGCTGCGGTGTAGCAGGAAGAGAGCTCGCGGCGTGCACCGTGTCGCCCCCGCGCCACTGTTGCCGCTATCGGAGCGGCCGAGACGCGCGAATGGAGTTCCCGATGCAAATCGACCCGTTGTCGGTCGGCAGCTCTGCGCAGCGCACATGCATCGCGAACGCACTGACGAACGGTGCACCGCGATGACGTCAAGCGAATATTCCTCAGCTTTTTTTCTCTCTCTCTTGTACATATGCGTTTTCTGCGGTCGTCGAGTGCGTGATGATGGTGACCTCTAGGGAGGTCCGCAGATGCTGCGTATTGGCGTGGCAGGCCGGGCAGCGGCGGCGGCGGCGGCGGCGGCGCCAGTGGGTTAAGAGTGCACGTGTGAGCATAGTGCGATAGTGAAAGAGAAATGCATCAGCGAGGCGTCTGTCGGGGCTGACGGCGAGGCGTCTGACGGACCGCGGACCGCGGCGGCCTTCCGCGTGTGCAACACTGCGCTATCAATCAGCGCTATCATCCATTCTGGCATGTGCAGGGCGAGCGGCTGCACTCCGCGCTGCATCCGTGTCGTCACGCTGCAAATGTCAGCGGGGGGTCCGCGGGGAGGCCCGGCTGCGAGGGGGATGGCCGACAAAGGGATGGGTGGTGGCCCACGCAGGGCCGCTGGGTGTCGCAGCACCCCTGAAGCTCCCGCCTCACTCCGGGGAATCAAGTCGAATTTTGTTCTCTGTTCTTCAAATAGTGTGTAAAGAAATACTCTCTACATTACGAACAGCCTCTGAACGCGGGTGAATGACCTCTCAGCGCGGACCGGGGGGCGCGTTCGGAGGTGCCGCGAGGCGTGCGGCGCCCGCGACCCGGTCCGAAAGAGGAATGTAAATAAAATGACTAGCCTCGCTAAGTACCGCCGACACGGCTGTCGTCTGCTTTTTGCCTCCCTCCGCCCGCCGGCCGGGGCCCCTTCTACATATTTTCTCCCCCCCCCCCCCCCCGGTCCCGCGGCGGCCCGCGCCCGCGAGCCCGAATTCGCGCAAGCCCCGTCACATTTGCTAAGCGACGCTTGCGGAATGACGACTGTATCGCAAAGGCGGCAGCAGGCCACGCGCGTCTGCCAGCAGAGCCGCGCCTTAGGTCCGCGGGGCGGGCAAAACACTGCGCGTCGGACACGTTACCGAATGTATCGCAAAACAGCAGGACCGGGGGGGGGGGGGGGGGGTCCCGACTCCCGCACGTGCCGGTCCACGCGGCCGGCGCGGCTGCGCCGATCTCTACGGGGTGCCGCGTCCTCCCCGTCATATCGAACGTCCTTTCTCTTTCGCCGCTGGTTTTCGCCGCCGTCTCCCCCTTTCTTTCTGCGCGCCACGCGGCTCTGACGCGGCAGCGACTCCAGACTCTGTTTGCGTAGCGGGCGAGCGTCCGGCGCACGCAGCCATGCAGCCCCCGCCTCCTTTTGGGTCGGCCAGACGACGCCGCGTTCGTTTACGACCAACACGAAAAGGACATGAAAAAAAAAGTGTCGGCCGCGGATTTTGAATTTTGCCGCCTTTTCCAGGTGTGATATCACACCTATCGGCCCTCGTCATCCTCGCTGACCTCGCCGCTGCGGTCCTCCGCGGGGTCCAGGGCTGCGAGCGAAGCTTCTGGAAGAGCCAACCCCTCTGGCTGCACCGGCGCGCGGAAAGTTCCAGACCGCGCTCCAGTTCCAGGCAGCGCGGGGCAAGTCTCCCGGAATGGCAGGCTCAAGTGCACCGCTTCGCGTGCCTCCGGGCGGGGCGGGGCGATCACTTTGAACTCGTCCCCCCCCCCCCTCTCTCTCTCTCTCTCTCTCGGCCTCGCACAGAGAGCCCCCCCGCGAACGCGACAGAGACAGAGCTACTGCACCAAGTGTGCAACGCCACATGCGTTGACCTGTGTGCCCCAAAAAGATTAGACTATTGGCAGGCGGCGAGAATGGCGACCCGCGCCGCCGCTCCATTCGACCGCGCCCCGCCACCCCGCATGTGACTGCAGACCGTCGTCCCATTTGACCGCGCTCCGCCCGTCACGAACATGGCAGGCGCCTGGCGAGGCGCAAATGGGACAGGGACTGACTGAGCGAGAGAGAGAGAGAGAGAGAGAGAGAGAGAGAGACGGGCATTTGCCATTTCCGCGGTATTGCAATCAGTCGTAAATATGAGCGCCGAGATGAGCGAAACGCTTTTACTGACTGATCAGCCCCTTTCGACGAGGGACAACGGAAAATAGTAGACACGACAAACGCCGACGTTTTGCGTAACGAGAAAATGGCGCAAGACGATAGCAGCGGCGGAACAGGAGTCTGCGTGTCTCCGCCTAAAGCGAATTAAAGCCGGCGTCGTTTAATGCTGACTCCCACGGAGTGACACCGGGGTGCCCGCATTCTTGAAAAATGATTACCGTTATTTGGATGAGCCCGAACATTATGTGTGTGTCCGAGGCACGGACCGGGCTGCCCCCTCCTGAGCAAAAAAAAAAAATTCAACGCGTGGATCGAAAAGTCGACAAAAATATACTTGAGCAACCGATTATTGCGGCGTGCGAGCGAAATATCTGCCTTCTGCGAATCACCTTCGCCTCCGCCTTCTCCTCCTTGCCTCTCTCTCTCTCAGTCTCTCGCCTTCTCCCTCCCTCGGGCCCTGCGAAGCTCGTATGCCATCGGACTCCTCCCCTCTCTCTCTTTCTCCCTTTCGCTCCCCCTTCCCCCCTTCCCTCTCGCTCCAGTCAAGATCAAGTCCAAGATCACGGCGGAGCGTGCCAGTGGCCTGGCGGGCGGCGGGGCCGGGGCCGGCGGGGCTGGCGCGCTGGCAGCCAACAGGTGGTTACGGCATCGCGGGTTATGATGCCGGCGACGCCCGCCGCGCCCCGCCGCCGCTGCGGCAGCTGCAGCAGCTGCAGCGCCTGCAGCGCCTGCAGCGAAGTCTGCACAGCTGAGTGGGTCGCGGAGAGGGAACGGGTGGAGTGGGACGCGGGAGGGAAAGGGGTCGCTGACTCGGATTCTTCTTCTTTTTTTTCTCGCCATGACATGACGAAACGGGCGCCTCCTCACCGCGCTCGCACTTCGAATAGGTGCCGGGTTGTATCGTCCCTCCCCGCCCCTGCGACATTTTTCAGGGATCATTTTAATTTTTCTAAATAAAAACTTAACTCGCAACGCAGACCAAATCATATGTCCTGTGGCACTCATTATAGAAACGCAATTTACGTTCATATTTTTTGGAACGAATTTGACACGAATTTTAATTAATTAACTTTTTTTCAACCTTGATTGTGCTCTGCGTGGGAGTGTGTCTGGCGGTGTCCCCCGCATTCACACGCGACAAATCGCGTCGAAATTAGCGGCGGTGACCCAAACGTAGCACAAGGAGGAGAGCAACCTGTGAACGACAGGGATGTACAGTCCGCGGGGGGTCCGGTGACGTGCGGGGTGGACGCACGCACGCCAAAGAGCTGGAAAAACGACAGCAGGGACGGGGGCGCCCACGTCATCACCAAGTCATCATCATCGTCATTATCACCATCAGCCATCATTGTCATTGTTCGTCTACGCAACACCGCCCCCCAGTGCGTCCACCGAGGAACACTTAGTCCTCCACAAAGTGCGCCGCCGCGCACACCGGCCACAGTTATGTGTGATCCGCCGCCCGCTGTACGCAACGCGATGACCAAGGAGGAGTAACAAGAAGTGCGAATCTTTTGCAAGCTCGCCGCTGCAGTCGCGGCCGCCGCCGCCGCTGCGGGCTGCCGGTCGGGTGCAGTTGTTGCAGTCGCGGTAAGTGCAGCGCGCCCGGCACTGCACCACGGACCGCGGCGGCCGGCCCGAGCCGAACCCGCGTATAGGGTCAGGCGTGGCGCATTTTATTGCTGCTAATTAGGGGGGGAGGGGGGAGTCCGCGGGGGGTCTGCGGCGCGTGCCGCACCAGCAGCGTGTGTGCCACGCGACGCACACGCGCACGGCCACGTGTGTGTGTGTGTGTGTGGCCCACACATGGAGATGTGTCGACTTTTACCATGGGCATCGTAATGCGGCAAAAGTGTGCGCGTACATCCGCGTGTGGCGAGCGGGGGGGGGGGGGGTCTCCGCGGGGGGTCGTGTGACACTCTCGCGATGACGCCCCCCGCGGACACCGCCCCGAATAAGACGTCAAGCCGCCGCGAGGGGGCCGCCAGGGGGGGGGGGCGCAGGAACCGAACGACTTAATTCAAGAAATTAGAGTTCCCCAACCTCCCCGCCGCCGCTGCTGCCGCCGCCGCCGCGCCCGCGGCTTCGGAGCGTCAAAGCCTTGTCCAATTTACGCGGAATAAAAAAATAATAGTAGCGCGAGCGGCGCGGTAGAGTGTTTATAATGTGGGTGAGAGAGAGAGACAGAGAGACGGGGGAAAGACGGCAGGAGAGAGAGAGAGAGAGGGGGGGGGGGACTGCGTATTATCGTTTGACGCGCAAAGACCGGCGCGTATGCAAATAAAGGAAACTCATTTGGGGGGCGCCAAGATGATGCTTCTTTTCGCGCCTCTGCGACGCGTGTGTGAGTGCGTGCGTGTGTGAGTGCGTGCGTGTGTGTCTGTGTGCGACACGGTGCGGACACGGCGGGTATTTAGCCAGTATTACCGCAAATGACGCGCACCATTACATCGGGCCCGCGTCTCCTATTGCAGACACGGCGGTTTTAATAACTCCCCGCGCGTGGCCACTCTCAGGGTTTGAGTGTGTGTGTGTGTGTGTGCGCGAGAGAGACGGGTGATGATCTCCTATTCACGGCCGAGCGGTGTGTGTGTGTGTGTGTGTGTGTGTGTGTGTGTGACAGAGAGAGGGGGAGGAGAGAGATAGAGAAAGAGAGAGAGAGAGAGATGGAGAGGGTGAGCAGGACACGCGTCGCGATGCGCCGGTGTGACGTAACGGATGTTGGGAAAGGGTGACGGCGGCGCGTGGGTGCGGCGTGCCGATGGCGCGGGGCGTCTAACGGTCATCCGAGTGCAGCCGTGCGGCCCGGCGCGGCGAGGGGTGTCTGCCAGGAACGCGGCGGCGGCTGGCGGCGGCTGGCGGCGGCTGCCTCAGGGACAAGGACGCGGTGCGTTACTTCACCGCCGCCAGGATGAGGGTAGACGCGGCCGCGGCGGACTGTGCTGAAGCGGTCGACAAAAACGATTTGCTGCGGTATTCGCGTTAGCCCCGCGGGGGACGTCTGTCTCTCCTGCAGCGCGCCTGCCGGGTAGGCAGTGCGGGCCGCTGCGGCGCACGGCTGTCGTGCGGGCCGGCCTACCCCGGCGTTCGCAGGCGCTCCCCAGGGCGGCACGTCCCGGTCGATACCCCGCGCTCGAGCGCCCCGCCGCTGCCGCCACCGCCGCTTCGGGTCGCTTTGCGCAATAGTGCGGACAGGTGAGCGGGCCGCGGGCCGGGACGCGGCGCAGGGCGGCCGGCAGCACCTCGCCGTCGTCCTGTGTCCCCCGCGTCCGCGTCCCTGCCGGCTGGCCTTGACACTCGTTGCGAAAATCCGGACTCATCGCGGGCGTCGCCTCTGGAATCTATGGGGCGTGTCGGCGCTGCGTCTGGCGGGCACGTAAAACACCGTTCCCCACGGCTGTCTCTTATCGGATCGGACAGCATAAGCGCGTGCGCCCCTTCCGAGTGCAGCGGCCGCAGCTCGTATGGCAGGTCATGACAGCGCCTGTGACAGCGCCTGTGACAGCGCCTGTTGGCAGCGCGTGGCGGCGCGGAGGCCTCCGCGGCATTACGCCTGGCGGGCGGCCAGCAGCGCCACCGCCTTCATGCAAATCCTCAGCTGATAGCGCACCGCGACTGGCGCTTTTATTTTCCGAAAAGAGGAGGAAAAGGTGAAACGCGGCGGCGGCAAAAAGGAAGCCCCTCGCGTCGCGGCGGCGCTTCCTGCACGCCGCCGGATCGGTTCTCACCGGTTCCGCGGGCCGCGGTCTGTGAGTGTGTGTGTGTGTATCGGAATCCGGTATTTTTATAACGCGCGGCGATGAGGGTGTAGCGCGACAAAAGGCTCGCGCGGGCGGCTCAGGTTGGCAGCCGGTTGGCAGCAAGGCGTTTGGCAGCCCGGTTGGCGGTCGGTTGGCAGGCTGCCGCGCGCGCGGCACCGCACACACGACACCTGTTTGATATATTGGGCGGGCAGAGTTTACAATGCGAGTAGTTGCGGCGGCGGCGGCGGAGCAGAGCTGAGCTGAGCGGGAGCAGATCGCGTCGTGAGGTTCCCGGGCGCAAAGTCCATGGCCCGACATTTCGCGCGGCGGCGGCCCAGCAAGTCGTCCGAGTTGACGGCCGTGTGGGCCGCGGGGTTCGGCCGGGCCCGGCCCGTGACGCAGGACACCCGCCACCCGCGCGACACGCGTGCGTCCGCCGCCCCTGCGACCGCAGACTCGCACACGACGCACGCAAGCCGACGCACCGGCGGCGACGTCAGGCCGGCCCGATTGTTCTGCGATCCGTAATTAAGTAGGGAGGTGGGGCAGGAGGAGGAGGAGGAGGAGGAGGAGGAGGAGGAGGAGGAGGAGGAGGAGGAGGAGGAGGAGGAGGAGGAGGAGGAGGAGGAGGAGGACAGAGGGGAGAAGGGGAGGACGAGGAGGACGACGACGAGGAGGAGGAGGAGGAGGACAAGGAGGAGGAGGAGGAGTGCGCGGACCTCTGCGGAATCTCCGGAAGACGTGGTCCGAGCGGCCGGCCGGGCTGCCGCCGGGTGGACAGGTTGCATGCTTGCGGTACGCTGCTCGCGCTGCAGCGGCGGCAGCAGCGGCGGGATGACAAGCCAAGGGCGAATAACTCACGCCGGCCGCTCGGTTCGACTGCGTGCAGCGTGCCGACCGGCGGCCAGGCAGGCAGGCAGGCAGGCAGCCGCCGGGTCCATGCCCTCCGGGCCACGCGGGGGACGCGCTTCCTGGACACCACGGGGGGTGGCGGAGGCGGCGACCGCACCGCTAAAGGGGTTCATCGCCCAATTTCAGTCAGCATTTTTGTCATATATACACTTTTTTTTTGCTTGGAAAAAATAATCTGCATTGGTATGGCCCAGCGAATGTCCTGCACGCAGTGTTAATTTTTCAAAATGTCGCCGTCACAAGTCCTCTCTTAACGAGGAGTTCTTATAATGCTGACTGTTTGGGCTGGGTGCCCCCCCCCCCCCCCCCCCCCCGCCCCCGTCCCCTAGACCCGACGGAACTGCGGCATCCTTCTTGCACTACCCCAGTCAAATACGGCGTCCCGTCTCTCTCTCTCTCTCTCTCTCTCTCTCTCTCTCTCTCTCTCTCCCTCTGCCAGACCGCAACCACCGCTCCTGCCCATCTCCTCCGGTACCCTCCTGCCGGCACCACCCGCGCGCCCGGACGCCCGGAGCACGCCGTCAACAAACAAGCATTTACGTTTTGGCGGAATGCGGCGGAGAGCGCAGGCCGGGGCCGGTTCTCATTTGTTTTGACGCCGATGACGCGGGCCGGCCCGGCCCGGCCGGCCGAAGGGTTCGGGCTTTCACGAAAACATTCCGCTGCCTGCACCGGGCGTACACTCGGAGCTAATTCTGTCCACGCGCCTTTCTACCTCCGACCAGTTTATAGCGCGCTGTTTTTTGTTGCTGTCTTTACTTTCCTTCGCGGAATATTCCTACGGCGGTCAGGTCCGGTCCGGCCCGGCCGACCCCCGCCGGCCCCCGCCGCCGCCCGGAGCCCCGGCCGGGGCTCGATTCGGCGCGTCGCCGGGCGCACAATTTAAATCATTATTGTTTCCCGCAACGGCCGCAAGGGGCAGCAGCGGCGGCGAGCGGAAAGTCCCCCGAGCCCTGCGCGCCCTGCGTGCCCTGCAGAGGCCTGGCGCGGACCTGGCTATGAGTGCGAGAGAGACAGGACCTCCCTTCGCAGCGCATCTCCCTTGCGCTGCCGCAGTCAAATGGGACGCCACGTCTCTCTCCCTCGCACTCAGCCGCCGGCCCTGCGCATCGCGACGCCTTGCTGCCCTGTTTGTGTTTTGATTGCGCGCGCCGACAGAACCGGACTCAAACTGCATCGCCGCCGCCGCGGAACGTTCCAGCGGCTGCGCAGGCCGCCGCCGCCGCCGCCTGCCCGTCCCGACGGCCACGTGGCGTCGCATCGCCTCGCGTTCCGCCAAAGTCAAACTCGCATGTCCGCCTTCCTCGTTAGGCGAAAAGTCGTAGTTAACCTTAATGTTGGCAGGGATTTTATGGCGCGACGCGCTGGGACATCACTCAACGACGGCGCCTGCTTCCGATATACGCGTCGCCGCAGTAAAGCCGACTCGTCTGCCGCATATCGCACCCCGATGCGCCGAGGCGACGCGTGGCTCTGGATTTTTTTTAAAAGAATTTTTTTCATTGTTTTTTGTTTTGTTTCCCATTGCAATGCCGCGTAATCGTGTGCACTTTTATCTGTGTGTACGCCGCGCGAGGTGCAGCTCTTGGCAGGGGCCGCTGTCGGGAACGGTGTCGCTGCGCCTTTTTGGCAGCAGGTGCCCAAGGCCGGCCGTGCACTGCCCCCTGCCTGCCTGCTCACACACCCTCGCACTGACTTGGGTCCCGATGCACATATGACGCTTTTGCGACACGCCCGCTCCGTGCACGTCGGGTTCGGGGTGGGGGCGCGTCGCCGCCGCCGCCGCCGGCTGGCCTCCTCTCACATTGCATTCACTTGAACGACTGTTGCAAACTCCGCCGCAACGTAGTTTTATGCACTTAAATAATGTTTTGATTTTTTTTTCTTTTGAGTATTTGTAACGTTTTGACCCCTGGTGCGCACTGCATGAGGACACCCGTGTTTTCTCGTATGGACGGTGACCGAGGCGTCGCCTTCATAAATATGGGATCAGCGGGGCGATAAACAGACTCGTTTTGCCGCGGGAAGAGTAAATTACACTACGAAAACAACCGATTTGCGGTTAAAAATATCACACCTACGTGTGAATTTAATCGTTCCCGTTGTTGCTGCTCTCCCGGGGTGCGGGTGTTTGCTGTTTTGCCCCTTCGTCTTGCTTTCTTGACGTGCGCCGTCGGAGAATGAGGCAGCAGCGAGGAGCTTTTCACCCGATTGTTTGCGTCCTTGTTGAGCCTCGTCACTTAGGGGAGCGCAGCGGCAGGCGGGTCTGCGAGGAGGGTCCGTTTAGTTAGCCGCCGCTGTTTACGAAACGGCTTCTGCATTAACTTAGCGAGTCTCGCAATATGACTGCTTCGTCGCCGCCGCGCGGCACTCCTTTTGCGGTTTTCCATCGCCTTGCGCGCGAGCTTCTAGAACATGAGCGAAAATCATAATAGGGCGACGGGGGGCCACGTTTTCTAGACAACAACAACAACAACAACACGTCTATGGTCCGGGACTTCCCCAAGGACTGCCGCCGTCTCCAGCTTGACTCACTCCCTGACCTCGGCCGCGCGCGAGTCCAGGCGTTTCTCTCAATGGCGGTGAACTCTCATTCAGCATCTCGCGCACTGACCGTCACTTTCACCGGCGGAGTGAGTGAATCACCGCGGGCGTCGCGCGCCGACGGCGGCCGCCTCCGGAAGGGACCCCGCGCAATCAGAATGCGATTCGCATGCCATTCCACGCCCGGCTGTCCGCCGACCGGTCATATTCTACGTCATTCACAATTTCATAACTCAACAATTTTATTTTAAATCGACTCACTTTTGAAAATTTTTGCGGCAGCCTCTGTAATAAACAGATTGCTATACAGTATACACCGTTTGGTCGTGCTTGCCGCCACATAGGAAAATAAAATTGCCTTCGCGGCGGTGCCCATTTATATAACGACACGGCGTTATACACACTTCGCCAAAAAGAAAATAAATCCTCTAATCCTGCCGTGTCTGCTCCGGGCGGCGTTAATCCGGCCGTATTTCAAGTCCGTTATTTGGCTCGGCTAGGCTGCGCTTCTGTGCCGATAGGCGCGCGGTGGTGTATAGCCAGTGTAGCCGGTGCGACCCGGCCAGCCCCTCTCGAAAGGCGCGGAGGTCGAAAGGCCAAGAGACTTCTTTTCCCACCTTCTCCTGCGATACAGTATTATTGTGTCGTTGTTATTATTATTGGTGAATAATAAATCGATACGTTATCCGGGTCCGTTTTCTTCCACTCATTTCCGCGGGCCCGCGTCCCACGCGGTGTACCCTGAATGACAAGAGCCGCGGACGGAACCAAAATAAAAGTGGTTAATACAGGTCCTCGCGGCGTCCGCCGCCGCTCTTCCCGTTTCCCTCACAGGACCTGCCCCCTCGGCTGAGTAATATTCCGTCGCCTATGCGTGGCCGCGGCAAGCCTCCTCCCCCGATGACGCGCCTGAGAGCGCACTCAGCCTCTGTCTCAGGGCAATATTCCCGTCAAAAGCTTTACTCCCGCTGTCGCCGTGTGTCCCCGCGCTGCTCCAACGCGAAAAAGAAAAAAAAAACGTTTTGCGAATCAAGATGGCGTTATATGTAGGATGTGTGTGTGTGTGTGTACGTGCAGGGCGTCGCTCGTTAAGGGGGAGGGGGAGGGCGGGGGAACCTTGGGAGTTGCAGTTGGCGAGAAAAGATCGGAGGAAAAGAAAAAGATGAAAAAGTGAGCGACCGGTGCGCGCGCCTCGTCGGTCACGCGTGAGTTGGTGTCGTCGGCGCGTTGGCTGGCTGCCGCTGCTGCCGGCGGGGCGTGGCGGGGCGTGGCGGGGTGTGGCGGGGTAGCGGCTCCGGAGCTATGGGTTCAGCCGGAAGGTGAAGGTCTAGGTCGGGCAGCGGCACGGTGTGGTGCTGCGCCGGCTGCGCCCCTCGGCAAGAGGGGGGCCCCGCCGCCCTCCCCACCCCGGCCCCCCCCCCCCGGCGGAGACCGCACAGGGCCGGGCGAGCGGCCGGACTCGCCGCCGTGTGGAACGAGGAAATTGGCAGCCGGTCTTGTTCATTTTCGAAAAGCGACAAGAAGCTTCCCTGCTGCACGCGGAACAGATTAATGGGAGCCCGTCCCGAGGCGGTGAGCGACGCTTGGCCGGCGCTCGCTGACAGGCGCTGAGCGTATTCCGTCAGCGCCGAGGGCCGCCCCCCCCCCCCGCCGGTGCAGCCGCCCCTCGTCCCCCGCGACAACGACGGGCGCCGGGGAGTTGTCTGGGGCCTCCCCGGAAGCGGGAGGTCGATGACTCACAGTCATCGCGTCACTTTTGAATGAAAAACGGCGCATTTCTCATGCTTTCTCCAGCGTTCCTGTATTTTCTGTAAGGCCCCTGTGCTTCCGAGGGCGTCCACAGGATACCCTACCGCACGAGACACTCCACTGTTATGCCTGACCCTTGGCGTCTTGTCCCTCCAGGCGTGCTGATCCTGCTCATGGTCGGCCTGATCGGCATCAGCTCCGGACTCGTCATGCTCTTCACGGACCCCTACACGAGGCTCTTCGAGTGGGTGAGTCAATGATTTAAAAAAAAGACGCGCGTTTTTTTTTCTTCTTTGTCCCAAATTACTACCATATTTAAAATTTAAAAAAAAAATTGAATCGAGACCGTCACACCTGACTGAAGGATAACGGTTTTGTTTTCTTTTTTTGAAAACTCTCTCAGAAAGCAACGTTCGCCGCCGGGGGTGAGATGTTCGGGCTGTGGGAGAAGCCGCCGGTGGAGCTGTACCTGCGCGTGTGGCTGTGGAACGTGACCAACCGGGAGGAGTTCCTGGCCGGCAAGGAGAAGCTTCGCGTGCAGGACGTCGGACCCTACGTCTACAGGTACGCGTCGCAGGGCCTGCAGGCTGGAGGCTGGCCGGGGGCTGGCCGGGTGCGAGAGACTTGTATGGCAGTGCGGGCACCTCGCTCGCACTGCCGTAGACAAATGGGGCGTCCCCCGACGTCTCTCTCGCACTCACATAGCCAGACCACGGCCGCTGGTGAGAGAGAATTGCAACCCTTTCATGTGTGTATGTGTGTGTGTGTGTGTGTGTGCACAGGGAGAAGTTCACGCACGAGAAGGTCGTGTTCAACGACAACGGCACCATGACCAGCATCCCAACGCACCCGCTCGTCTGGGTCCCGGAGATGAGCGAGGGCCGCCAGGAGAACGACACCCTCATCCTGCCCAACATCGCCCTGCTGGTCAGTGTTTTCCCTCCCCCCGCCGCGCGACCGTCTTCACACTCTGTTTGACATCATGGAAATGTACGCGGTTCGGCGCGCGTCGTGCGGTTCGGGTACGGTGCGTCACGCAGAGGGCAGAGGCAGCAAGGGAATAATGGTGGGCAGGCCGATGTTTCCAGTAATGTAGGAAGTGGCGGCGGCGGCCGCAAGGAAAACCGGCGGCTGCGGCGGCTGCGGCGGTTGCGGCGGAGGCAGTGCCGCGCCGCACACACCCCGGCGCTCTGCCCCCGCCGCCGTGCTCGGCCTGCCGACGACACGTGTCCAGTGCGGGAAGTGTCGCGGGGGCATCCTGCGGGCATCCTGCGGGCGGCGCCCCTTCCTGCCGCATAACTCGCGGCACACGATCGCCGTACACACCCTCAGTCTCACACAATCACAGGCAAACCTTGAAACCGTCGTCCTGCTCCGCTCCGCAAAATAATTCCAGAGAACGGCGCGCGCGGAAAGATTCGGTGACAATTGAAAAATACGTGGATACGCGTCGAATACAAAACCATGGGGGAAGCACGTCTCCGGAGGGCAGAGAGGGGCCCATTAGTCAGTTAATTGTGGGGGCTGACGCGTGCAGACACTGGGCCGGCGGCTCACACTCTCGTCCGTTTTGCAGAGCTTCTCCAACGTCATGGCCTCCGCCTCCATCTTCACGCGGATGGGCGTCAACATCCTGATCCGGCAGACCGACTCGCAGCCCCTCGTCCAGATGACGGCGCGCGAGTTCATGTTCGGCTACGAGAGCCCCCTCGTCACCCTGGGCAACAAGTTCATGCCGTCGTGGATCATGTTCGAGAAGCTCGGCCTCATCGACAGGGTGAGCAGGCGACATTCTTCAATACAAAATTTTATGAAAATTATGACTGCAAAATTGAAAATATATAAATACAAAATTTTAAAAATATAAATACAAAATTTTAAAAATATAAATACAAAATTTTAAAAATATAAATACAAAATTTTAAAAATATAAATACAAAATTTTAAAAATATAAATACAAAATTTTAAAAATATAAATACAAAATTTTAAAAATATAAATACACAATAAAAAGAATACGAGATACGTAAAGCGATTGCATTATATAGTCACGTGACGACAGAGACTCGACCGCGCCCTCCCGACTGGCTGCCGCTCGCGCTCGCGAGCCGGATGGGCTGCCTACCCGCCGGGCGCGGGGAGCTCCCGTCCCGCTAGCGCTCCGCGACAGCCATTCTATTTACAATTTGCGCAAAGCCGGGCCCGCTCTGTCGTCACGGATGCGTCTGCTGCAATCGCTCGGAGGCACGCAGCCGCTTGCGACACGGCGGGCCGCTGCAGGCGCCGCTGCAGGCCCTGCTGCAGCAGGCGCGGCCAGCGTTGTCCTCGCCGTGCTGTGAACACGAGCCTCACGCTCCCCTCTCGCGTCCCTCAGATGTACGACTTCGAGGGCGACTTCGAGACGGACTTCACCGGCGAGCTGGACGTCAAGTACTCGGGCCTGATCGACAAGTACAACGGGTACCCGTACCTGCCGCACTGGCGGCGCGAGGAGGGCGACGGCCCCACCACCTGCAGCAACGTGCACAAGGCCTCCGACGGCAGCAAGTTCGAGTCGTACATCCAGCCCAACCAGACGCTGTCCTTCTTCAGGAAGTCCATGTGCCGCACCATGCCGATGGTAAGCGACCGCGACCGCACCGTAGCAGCAACAACAACAACAACACAAAAACACGTGAATAAAGTAGGGGGGGGGAGCGGTCCGAGACAGAGGGGCGCGTTCGTCCTGATAAGTGGGGCACACGACCGCACCGCTCCCCCCACTCACTCGCTTTCCGATATCGTGGGCGTGAAACTTATCTATGTAGGCTATACCACAAATAAGCGGCGATGTGAAGTCTGCCGCCGTCGCGGCAAGGGCTAGACGCCCGTCTGCGTTTGCGGACATTTCCGCTTGTTTTCGCCCGGCAACCTTGACACTAACACGCACGCACACACGCACGCACACACGGCGTGGGGCGTTTGCTGTGGGGAGCGTGCCCGCCCGTGCGTTTGTGGAACCAGCGCACACATCGCCGGCATCAGTTGCCCTTTCTTTGAGCAAACCAGACACTGGTGCGCTCGGCGCCAGTTTGCTTAGCCCGATTTTAAACTGGAAAAGTGTGCAGCACACACTGCGTTTAAGGTGAAGCTCGGCTTGTGGCGCCGCTCGTGGCTAACTCGTTTGTTTGTTGCTCGCACAGGTGAAGGTCGGAGAGGAGAGGAAGACCGGAATGCTGGGCTACAAGTACAACTTCGTGGACGACGCCCTGGACAACGGCAAGCACAACACCAACAACAAGTGCTTCTGCAGGGCCGGCCGCTGCCTCCCCGAGGGCCTGATCGACGTCACCGACTGCTACTACGGTAAGGCCCTCATTCAGACTTACTCGTCACCTTTCACATTCAACGATATCAAACTATTTTCCACGCCTCGCGGAGCCAGACGCCGTGTAAAAAGTCAGTCAAAGAGACTGGTCTGGCAAAAAATGGAACTGATTTGTCGATTCTTGCTATTCAGGTTTCCCGATCGCTGTGGGCTACCCGCACTTCTACAAGGCCGACCCCAAAGTGGTGAACGCCGTGGACGGAGTGTACCCCGACGAGAAGAAGCACAAGACCCACTTCCTGATCGAGCCGGTGAGTGGACTTGCTGTACCGACTGTGTCGACTCTCCTGCCGCTGTCGCGCTGTCGGGTGTTGAGAACGTGCGCTCCCTGTCGCCAGGTGTCCGGCATGCCCCTGGAGGTGGCGGTCCGCACCCAGATCAACATGGCTCTCGGTGACATCGACAACATGGCCCACGTGAAGCAGTTCAGCAACATGGTGCTGCCTCTGCTGTGGACAGAGATCGTGAGTATCCAAAGGGACGCTGTGCTGCGACGTACGGAAAGTGGCCAAGCTGATTCTAAAAGCATGTGGTTGACGCTGTCGCAGGGCATGAAGGAGCTGCCGCCGTCCATGGCCACCAAGTTCATCATGTACATGACGGTGCTGCCGGTGCTGGCGACGGTCCTGCAGTGGGTGTTCCTGGCGGGCGGCGCCGCCCTCGTGGCCATGTGCTTCGTGTACGCCTTCTGCAACCCCTGCCGGCCCGACCTGGACGTGGAGACGCGCCGCAGCTCGCGCGCCTGGCTGCAGCAGGACGCGGACGTCAATAAGTCCGTGCGCAAACAGCTGCCCGAGCTGCTCATCGTGGAGGCGGAGCGGCAGGCGGCCAACGCGCTCAAGCACGGCATGGCCCGCGAGCGGGAGATGCAGGTGTACCGGTCGCTGCTGGCCCCCGACGACGCCAACGACGTGTCCGGCTCCTCCAACGCCGCGTCCAACGCCTCGTCGAGGCGGACGTCGTTCGAGCAGGCCTACTGCTAGGCGGCCGCCGTGCGCGCCTCGGTGCGAGGCGTTGTGGACAGTATTATTGCATGGACACGTTCCGCGACCCTGCTGGCGGGGGGCGGCACGGGGGCCGGGGCCGGGGGCGGGAGCCGGCCCGTGCGCCCACTTCTGACTGATGCATCGGGCCCACGTCCCCGGAGGCCCGAGCTGCCTCGGAGCCGGACTCGTGAGGCAGTCCCAGGGCGGCCCTTCGGCGCGCTGTGCCGTCCGGAACGCCGGCAGACTCTGCGGTGGGCTGATGGTGGACCCCGGCTCGTCGAACTAAATCACTGTTTAGGACGGCAGAACGGCCCAAGGAGGTTACACCGAGATGTCCCTATGGCTTGCAGCGCTCGTGCTGCTTTGACAAGACCTTCGAAGAAGGCTGACATCCCCTTCCCAATGACCATGCCAATAGGCCGTTCTGGAGTAGAATTGACTCAGGAATGAGAGCAAACAGAGACGTGCACTTGATTCTCACTTCTGTATCAGCTTTCTCCAGAGTACCCTATTGTAATAAATCGAATCTTCTTTGTTTTTGATTTTCACATGTCGCTCTCTTTTATGCTTTTATGACTCGTACGGTGGTGGTCACTTTGGAGGGGGAGGTAAACACGCTAAATATAACGTCCTAGGGACACCTCAAAAAACGATTTGTTGCTCAATTGGAGTCTTCGTGGTTCTCGTATCTCCTTTATATTGGAGGGAAAGTCTGTGATGTGCTACTCTTGCCTGGGTATAGTTTAATGGAGGATACACAAATTTCAGGATGTGATCATTCCTCGCAGTAACTTGCCATTTTCTTATTTATTGTTATTGTTGTTATGATTAAAAGGTAGGGATCACTTTTTACTTGTCGTTGTGCAAAATGTTCCCAGTAGTAAATCGCTACTCATTCATCGCTCCGCTCTCTTGCTACGAATCTATTAAATCAGTTACTATTTCTATATCATGAGATACCAAAGTCAAAAGTATAGTAACTTAAAGGCGGTCTGAAAACATGAATTACAGGCAGTTAATTGTGCATCAATAGACGATTCCGGTGCGACAGGTGACGTCATCCGACGCAACGGAATCGTCGACTGGATTGCTGCTGCTCCCACTTAGTACAGTTCAGACTCGGTCATGTAAACAAAATTCACAAGGCTACTGCAAGATGATATCTGATTTGCATATCGATGTACATAAGGTATACTTATATTACACACATTTCATAAGGTATACTTATATATTTAGAAATCCTAATAACGATCACTGTGAACTGACACAATCATCTCATTGTATATATTTCATTGTAAACCTTTCATTCGATTATTGCTCTAATTGTTACTTTAGTTATTTACGATAAAAGAGTTTGTTTGTATTTGTGTGTATGTATTATGTTGGACCTCGTGCTTCCAATGGATGTTGCCTGTAAGTAATTGTGGGCCAGGACCGGCTTTCAAAATTTGAACTGTAAAAAGTCTAGTCTAAAAGCAACGACGTACTCAAATTTCGCTCCAGTTTGCGACTTGTCTTTTGTTTTTGTTTCAACCGGACTTGTTCACGGTTCTCAGATCACAAGAATTTAATTGGAAACATTTCACTGCGCGAACGGGAATACATTTTTACTGTCTTAATGTGAAAATGTTAATGAAAAGGCACTGCTCAGATATTTCAAGATAATGTCTTGAGTTATTGAGACGTGTGAACCCTATGAAACTCTGGCTTTATTTTGGGAGATTATTATCTAATGTATAAATCCATGTCCACTATATGCATGACTATTTCTCTTCCTATATCTCGCGTTCTCTCTTTCTCCCAGTGTTTACAAACATACAATGCTGTAATAATCATATTTCGAGACACATTGCCCTAGTACGTAGTTGCAACAATGGACGCCGTCTGCGTCCTAACGCTTTTTTATACCTGTACATTACAGCAGATTTTAATTAAAGCAAGTAAATAAAAACGAAAAAACAAACAAACTTTTTCAACTTATTTTCCCTATGAACGAGCACAACCATTTGGTAGGGTTACACGGCACAAGCCGTCACCGCGCGCCCTGCAGGGGTGTCTCTCTTCGGGCCGCGCGGTGTAGCCGAACATAACATAAAAAAGGACCCGATACCCCGACACCGAATAATCACTTAATTCGCTTTCCTGGGGGCTCATGACATCGTGGCCCACCTTTTCACTGCGCCGGGGTGCTTAGGCAACCCATCTGCCATTTTATTTCCCCCCCGCAAGTTGGGTTGCCTGGTCTTAAGGGGTCCCTGTGACGCACGGCCGGAACAGCCCGTAGCCCAGCCATTATCACCATTTCGTTATACTCCTGCAACTTGGGTTGCCTGCCCATAAGGGGCTGAGATGGCTAACGACCACACTTAAAAGGAGAGTGAATAGACAGGCGCAACCTAAGCATAGGCAACCCAACTGGTTTACTTTCCAAGCCCGTCCAGGCTGGTTCTGCCCGGCAAGTGGAAATGGATTCGAGGCTACAGCCAGGCTCTGAAATGGGTCCTCTCCAGCGTCAAGAATTAAATCAAAATGTTCGAATTATATTCTTTATTCTTTAAAGCTCTAAATACCATTACACAATAACTAAAATACTGTGCTTCGATACAAAACGTTTTGAATTGGATCTTTTAATACTGAAATCTAACTAACAATGCAGTACAGATAATAGGTCTAAAATTATAAATAACCATGCGCCCACTGAACGCAAAAAAAAATAACAAAAAACGTACACGCGTTCCCACGTGCACACACACATTCACACACGCAAACACACAAATTCGCACATAAACATTGGCGATGCCATGGACAGTTTAACATTCATACCAAAGACGTAGCTTATTTAATACAAAATCACAGCACTTTCATAGTTACTTGGCGTAAGTTTGTTACGACATAAAAATCAATGTTTTAATTAACATAACCGATTTCGTACTGCCCATGATCAATAATTCTGTTTCGATTGCATTAAATTATTCAATGGCCGAAAATCATTTTCGCAACAGTTATGCTGCTCCCTGGTTACTTCTCAGGGAAAATTTTATCAAGAGGAAGCTTGGAGAAAACTCGGTTTGAAATTTCCTTGAAAACCGCCCCGAAGCCATCTGAGATGGCCGGCTTGAGCTCCTTCAACACTTCGTCGGAGTTCTGGTTGAGGAAGGTGTTCATTGTGTTGCCTGCAAAAAGAAAGCACAGAAGTTAGAAATTTTAGTGTGGGTCACAAGACGCCCCAGAACGTGCTCAGCTATGCCTTTACTGCAATGTGGTACATACCGAGCTCCTTGTTACCGTTGAACAAGTTCTCAAAGTGAAGGTGCAGTTTCTTAGTGTCAAGGACGAAGCCGAAGTCCGTCACGTTGAGGTAGGTCTCAGCGCCACGCTTGACAAGAACTCCTCGCTGGGTCACCTTAAGGGATGGCTCGTCTGTAAATGCAATCAAGGTATTTGGTAAGTGTAAGCCACATTTAACCGAGCCGTGGGAACCGCTTAGGATGCACCTCCAACACTCACCGAGCTTCAGACTGCACTTGCCGTCTCCGTTGATGGGCAGTACCAGCACGCGGCCCCTGATGGTGTAGTCTCCATCCAGGTACAGTGGCTGTTTGATGTCAACAGTAGCTGTCATGTCGTACGTCTTCGGGTCAAAGCTGTCGGAGAGAATGAAACACAAGAGTAAGTACAAGAGCTCACCTTTACGTCTGTACATAGACACGTATTCACTGACATTTAGATAAGCAGTCGCAGCTTGCGGCTGTATTTTATAAGTTTTTTTTTTGGGGGGGGGGGGCTTCTCACCTGGCTTCCCTGAAGACGGCGTGTTTGATGCCCTTGAGGTCCATGTTGCGGAACTCCAGGTCGATGGAAACGGGGCCTGAGCCTTGGTCGATAGATAGCTTGGTCATTCGGAGAGGATCCACGGGGAATACTCCAAGGGACTGCTCGCCACCTGCAAAAAGGACAAACAAACCATTAATAAAGCCGTCAGCCTCATAGAGACAATGCACCACTCCAAAATAGGGGGAATTTTAATTGGCAGGCCGGGTTGAAGGGACACACAGAATATAGCAGAATATCAATGGGGTGATCGGTATTTCCGAGGCAGGGTAGGGAGTCGGCCTTGCACCACCACCACGCCGGTGACGTGCCGGACCCGGAGGGGCCCGGAGGGGACCGGAGAGGCTGGGAGAGGGGGCCACGAGCCCGGCAACCAGCCCGGCCGCCAGCCCGGCCACCAGCCCGCCTGCCGGCCAGTCAAGTTCACCTAGGCCTACTTGCAAGTCCCCACCTTCCAACCCGGCAGCCTCGCGGAAACGACCGGTGGACAAATGTTTATGTCTGAATTACGGAACTAACACACGAGGGGGGGAGCACTGCAGAAAACGCGTGCTCATGAAGTATGGGGGGAAATTATTTTTTGGACAGCAAAAAATCACAATGTTTTTGTTAAGTGAAAAAGGCAAAATGTGTGTGAACTCGAATAAAGATGCACACCCAGATCGTATTACATTTCATATGTAGGTCGTGAGCTGCTCCCTCCTCGTCCGTCTCGGCTGCAGTAGAGCGCAGTACCTGCTCGAGCCACCCATGTCATCACCTTGAGGATCGGCGTCGACATCTTTTTTTACGAGCCTGACCCTGACCATGTTCGGTTACGCGCACCTGACCAGGTTACCCGTGCAGGGGCCTTTCTGATGCATTCCACTGCCTCACGAATGTGGAGGTCACTGACCTCTTCAGGGAAGATCCAACTTGCCGATAGCTTGCTAACGCCCCGAGAACGACTCTCTCAACATATCTTGTTCTGACAATTACAATTTCCAAACACGGACAAAGTTTAGTTGTCTGTCAGCTCCCCGTCCCCTTTTTATAACCAGTTCCTCTGCCATGTTTTTTTAAATTCTCTGAACTAGAGAATCTGAAGAAAGTATGGTCATCACGAACTTTCTATCCGACCAGGACGGAAGTGTCTATTTTGAAAAACTATTTCAAGGATAACTTACCATCGGCAAGGCTGACGACAGCGTCGTTGGCGGCCTGCTTGAAGCATTCCTGAAGTTTCGGATCATTCTTTTTGCAGATCTTCCACTTGGCAGCTGTAAGTGGGAGGAGAAATGATGAGTTGGGGACTTGCTTATACTTATGTCAAACTAATGAACGAGCAGTAGGTTGTGGCAGCAAAACCTAAAGGGACATGAACAGACTTTTCAGGGGAAAGAGCGCTGCTAAATCAGCTCAAATAACACCGAGTAGTGTCACAGCGGACGATCAACAAAGCACGCAAGGAGGGTGACATGCACTTACGGAGCTTGACGGTTTTGGCAAGGGTGAGGCTGCATGCTGCAGCCAGCGCGACTATCAAGACGAGGTACTTCATGGCGAGGGAACGGACGAAGCGACGCGGCCGCTGGAGAATTGTGAATTGGGGCTGCCGGAACGTCCCGCCACCTTTATACGGCCTGCGCCGGCCTGCGGGGCCTGCGGGGCCTGTGGGGCCTGCGGGGCCTGCGGGGCCTGCGGGGCCGGCGGAGGCTGCGGAGGCGGTAGCGGCGCTTCCGCAGGAACTGTTCCCGCTGCTGCCGCAGTGCACGGCTCCGCAGGCTCCACACGGGCCCGGACCGCTGAGGCGGCAGCAGCGGTGGCCGACGGCGGCGGCGGCGGCGGTCAGAGGCGCCCCCCGGCAGACGGCACGGCGAATCACGGGGCAGGCCGACATGGAGGGAGGGAATCCTGTGCGTGTCCCGGCCGCTGGGGGCCACCGAGGGGGTCGGCGGGGGAGGGGGCGAGGAGGGGGCCGGCGAGGCGTCGGCGGGGGGGCTCGGCCGGCCGTGGTCGCCGTGCCGTGTGTGTGTGCAGCAGGTCCCAGAGAGCCCGCGCCCGACGCGAGCCCCGCCGACTGCTGAAGAAGAGACGCAAATTACGGGGCTATCAGTACTACTGACCTGGCGAACACACCCCAATTACACTTAGCGCCTAGGCGGGGGCGGCTAGAAACACGCGCACCGGCTCTCACACCGCGACACGACGCGGACTCTTTGTGACAACAGCGAACACCCACAGAGAATACCCCGACAGGCATTCCGCCCGTCCTCGACTTCCTTTGTGAAGAGTTTGCTGCCGAAGGTGACGCCCTTGTAGGAGCCCAGCCCCGCGTAAGGCCCGCAGGGCGTCACGCCCGAACATGGAACAGCCCCAACAGGGCAGCCCGGCCGGCCGTCCCCGCTGCTGCTGGGCCCCGGCACCCCGGCACCGGGTGCAGCGACAGAGGTGTTATTATTTAGCACTGCAGTGGGATCCGTGTCATGGTGCCGCCGCCCTTGGTCATTACTTCCAGAGGCTCCCGTACTTTGTCCATCTCGCTCCCGAGCGCGACAAGGAGGATCATGCGGGGATCGGCTGCACGTGCTCCGGCCTCAAAATTAAATCAGTGGCATCCTCGGCAACGTGAGTCCCATAACCGTCACTGATCGCTCAGGTCGCCGAGGAAAAAGTGTTTAGATCGCGAAATTCCGGTCTTCTTGTGTTCGTGCTGCAGCGAGTTCGAGGCATGCGCAATGTTAATTGGACTGTCTGAAACTGACAGAACTTGACAAAAAAAATTGATTACAACATTCTCCAGTTTTTTTTTAAAGGGAAATTTATGTAAGAAACCGTTACCCCTAGGGCACTGAGAGCGGTATCGAACGATGTAAATGTATGTGTGTGTGTGTATTTTGGGAAAAGTGGAACTAATTGTTATTGCTTGGCGCCGGGGATGACCCCGCTTGGGGCCGCGGCGGGGCCAGGGAAGCGCTGCTAAGACCCCTTGCGGCCGCCACACACGCTGGACCTGGATCACGCAGGCCGCACAGCCGCGAAGCCGCGCAGTCCGTTCCGTTCTCGCGGCTTTTGCGTGCGGCCGTCACAATGGGAACGCGGCACCGGGACAACGCGAAGCGCCACGGGACCTCGCGAATCCCTTTAATTGGGGGTCATCTCGCAGACGCGGAAGCCCTTATTATGGCCATGCCGTTCTTTCCATCTGCAGAATTTTTTTTTTTAAAGAAAATTGTACTGAAGAGACTTTTTGAGGGCAAGGTAAGGAGGGCGGCCAAATATATGGTAACTGTCACATTTTTTTTTGAAGGCCGGGAGGAAGGAGGGAGGGAGGAGGGAGGGAGGAGGGAGGGAGGAGGGAGGGAGGGAGGAGGGAGGGAGGGAGGGGGGTGTATTTGTAGGCGAGGGAAACAAAATCACGAGAAAACTTCATCGAGTTCCATTTATTATCAAAGTGTAATTTTCAGGAGTAATTTTTCAGCTGCGTTATCTAGGTGAGATTTTCAGCTGCACTTACTGCCGGGTTTTTAATCAGCGTCACGACGGCAGCCCGTGGCAGGCCGGCGCGGCTGCCGCTCCGACGGTTGGCATGTCGCATCACTCCGGTAAGCACACGCACCATACTGTATACATTTGCTTGACGCCCACAAAGGCCTCACGCTACAAATACAGACCGAGCTCGTGGCCAGGGCTCCAGAGGGGAGGGGGGGAGCTGAGAGGGGGGGAGGTAGCAGGATACGCGTTTCGCGCGCGCAAGCGTTCGAACCGACGTGACGGCGGCCGCGTCTATGTGAGGTGGGGCGTGTGGGGCGGGCGGGGAGGGCGTCCTGGTCTGGGCCGGCCGGAGCCGGGCAGGGATGTGGGACCGGCTGGCTCTCACGTGTGAGTCGGCGCGTTTGGCCCCCAGCAACTGACGCGGCCCGGTCACGTGCCGACCCGGGTGGGCGGCCACTCTGCATCCAGGTGTATTTCTTTCGTGTATCACATTTCGAGAGGAGGTTGGTATCGTGCCTGAAAATTGCAGAGCGAATTAATTGAAGCATTTTTTTTAAGTCGACGGAAAAACATGTGCAGAATGATATGTGCCTAGATTGGTAAACGGTTCTGCCTCTGTTCGGCATCACGCCTGACACCAAGGGGTGTCCCTCACTCGTAAACAGAGAGCGCAATGGTTTTAAAATTTGACTTTTTACTTTTTCCGCATGATAGTTTTTTAATTTTTTGATTCTTTACTGACTTTTTTTTCAGTTCGACTTTTTGATAAGTTTCTTTTTTCTGATTTTTCGAACATGATTTTTTTTTAAAGTGAGGGACCTCTTGCCTGACACCGACTGACATCCCACGACAGCATGTGCGGCTTGATACTCTTGCTGCGGTGCTGGCTGGTGAAAGAGAGAAGCGCATGTTCTGAGCGCTGTTTTTTTTCCTGTCTTTCCATGTGTTATCCTATGGACGGCGCGACCAACACCACCTGCTGGTCACGTGCGGCAGTGTTTACAGACGCACTTGTGCGGTCATCGCGCGCGTGCAGCCGACCAGGTACCCGCTGGTACCCGCTGCTGGTACCCGTGACGTCAGAGGCGCGTCCTACACACACACGATGGCCGCGTACGTGAGCTTGTTTACAGCCAGTGCAAGCCAGAAAGAAAAAGAGCAGCAGCGGCGGCGGCGGCAGGGCAGGGCCGCGCGGAGAGAGGCAGGGTCGTCAGTCTCACCCTTCACTCTGCGAACACTGCCCGCGCGACCAACAGCGTGCTGGACTTGGAGGAGAACAAAGGACGTGTCCGCGCGAGAGGTGGCTCCGCCGGGCTCAGCCGGGCCCCGGCTCATTCGGCATGCAGCAGGGCGCCGCAAGCCCTGCCGACTGACTGGGCCCGGAGCCAGCCCGGACGCAGCGGCGGCGTCGCGCAAGAGATGAAACGTCTGCAAAAGATGTCCGCAGGGACTGCTTGACGGAGACCTTTAAATTAAAATCCTGTGTATGAGAAGGACAAGGTTGTAAATTGGCGAGCCTCATTTTTTTTGTGTATTATTTTCTTTTTTTGAAAAATGTCAGTTTCGGTGAATGCAATTTCGCTTCAGAATTATCGTATCGTAACATCGAGAAAGAAAAGAGCCAGGGAACGAGTGGAGGGGGCAGTCAGGGGGCGCTGAGGGCCAGGGGCGCAGCCCGCGCAGCTGCTGCAGCTGAGTTCGGGAGGTGACTGGCCGAGCGTCGTCTGCAGCAGTCTGCAGCGGGGAGGGAGAGAGAGGGGGAGGGGGCCACTTGTCACCTGACCTTGGCCGTGGCGGAGCACCGGTCCCATGTGTGCGTGCGTGCGCGCGCGCGCGCGCGTGTGTGTCTGTCTCTGAGTGAGGCACGTCGAGAGACATCTCATGTTGAGGAATCTGTACACCGCCATTACGTGAGTTTACCACTTTCAGGGGTTTGCTCTTCATCCTCCTGCTACGGTTGGGGCCCCCCAAAAAGGAAAACGTTTCGATACCTGGCCGAACGGGCGCGCGGTTGTGCTCTGACGTGATGGCCAAAGTTCAAGCCTGGCCGCGGCCGCTCACGTTTTTCGGCGGCTTGACGGGGGAGCGAGGGGAAAGCGGGCAGTGATCGTCACTGGTCCGCGGCGTACGTCATCGCGTCCTGGTGACGCTCCCGGCCGGCTCCCGCCGCGGCTAGGACGCCCCCATTCGCATGGCCGCCGGCTGCCCGTTGGCTGACTGCTGGCTGACCGTTGGCTGACCGTTGGCTGACCGTTGGCTGACCGTTGGCTGACCGTTGGCTGACCGTTGGCTGACCGTTGGCTGACCGTTGGCTGACTGCTGGCTGACCGTTGGCTGACCGTTGGCTGACCGTTGGCTGACTGCTGGCTGACCGTTGGCTGACCGTTGGCTGACCGTTGGCTGACTGACTGTTGGCTGACTGCTGGTTGGCTGACCGTTGGCTGACTGCTGGCTGACCGTTGGCTGACCGTTGGCTGACCGTTGGCTGACCGTTGGCTGACCGTTGGCTGACTGCTGGCTGACCGTTGGCTGCCCGTTGGCTGACTGCTGGCTGACCGTTGGCTGACCTGGCTGCCCGTTGGCTGACCGTTGGCTGACTGCTGGCTGACCGTTGGCTGCCCGCGGGTCGCGGACGGCGGCACGGCAGGCCGCCGTCGGCTGGCCTAGGTTCCCAAACGGCGCCCCGGGGCCTCTCTGGTCCTCTCTCACGTCCAGGCCGCTCCTGGCTGGCAGGTGATGCTGTGTGTGTGTGTGTGTGTGTGTCCTCCTGGCGTGCCTCATGCTTCATGAATTATTGAACACCGAAGCGAATAAGAGCGCTCGAAAAATTAACGAGTCGCTTTGTGTACAACTGCAGCGGCGGCAGTGCGCGGCGCGGACTGGACTGGCAGAAGACGTCCGAGGCCCCCTGCGCGCGCCCCGCGGCGGGAGAGTGGGCGGCTGTGGGGACGACAAGGACGGCAGCGGAGCCGCGGGGCCAGAACGGTCTGGTCGTGATGTGTCTGCGCATCTGTGTACACAAAGTTAAGCGGACCTTTGACCCCGCCAACCGATGTCGTTTCTCTGGGAATCGCCTTGTTTTTTTTACAAAGCGGCCGGCCGACTACTTGGCGGGCGCATCGGGTGGATTCGCGTCTTTAGCGACATTCGGTTGTTAGCGACGAGGCGGCCGTGCCGCCGCGGCCGTGTTGCATCACGGAGGTGATATGAATGGAGGCCTAGCGGTGGCCGGCGCAGCCCGGCGCAGCCTGCCCGCCAGCCTCCGTCCCCACCACATTCCATCCCCGAGGCGTCACCGTCCCACCGCCGCACGCCCCACTGTCAATCCGCCGCTCTGCTTCGGGCCGCCGCTTCAGAGCTGAACAAGGCTCCGGAGAGACACATAACGCTTTGCGCCCGTTGAACGATTTTCAGAGTAAATCGCGAAGGCATCCATACGTCCGCCCGGAAACCCCGCAACAACGGCCGGGCCGCGCAGTCCCGGGGATGACAAAGTAATTGTCTCATGGCCCCCACCAGACGCGGGTAATTAGCTGGGTCATGGGCTGCACCCGACCTTGACAGCGGAGCCGGCCAAGAACCACCGAGCCCACCATTCTTCTTCAGTCTCCCTTCGATGAGGGAAGGGAGAGGTAGGGAGGGGCGGAGGTGGGGCGAGTTGTGTTTTTATTGATGAAAACAAAACTCGTGCTCTTGTTTCTCCCGACGGTGGAGGCACTGAGGCGAGGCGCTCTCTCGCACGCGTTGAAGGCTGCCCACATTGTCGACATCCCCTCTGGCGGTGGTACGTACCAACTATGTCACAGCATAAACTAGAGGTGTGGATTCAATTTTAAAACAGCCTTTCCTGAAAAGCAGCGAATTTCCTTTTTTCTTTCGCAGCAGCGATGCCCAGTCCAGGCACACGGAGGCCCTCGGCAGATTTCTGTGCGGACAAGCCAGATCACCTTCGCTCGTAAACGGGGCGTTCCTATTCGTCCCAGTGTCTCCCCCTCCCCCTGTCTGCTCCTTCCCCTTTCACAATCATCTCTCTCTCTCTCTCTCTCTCTCTCTCTCTCTCTCTCTCTCTCTCTCTCTCCCTCGGGTGTTCTCTTCTCCGTCCTACTCTGTCGCTTTATCTCTCTCTATCTCGGTCTCCTCTTTATCACACTTTCTGCCTCCCCCCCCCCCTCCCCCGCCCCTTCTCTCTCTCTCTCTCCCTCTCGCTTGCTCATCTCAAACACACAAGTAGTGTCCATCCAAATCCACGAGGCGGCGGTGGCCGTTTCGCGGGTGCGAATTGTCTGCACCTTGTGCCCGTCTGCGCGCCCTTCGCCTTTACGGCTCATAAAAGTAGCCGCGAAGACAGCCGCGTCAGCAGATGCCGTCAGCCGCGGCACGGATTTACAAGCTTGTAAAGAAAAGGTATCGAAAGAAATTGCCCGATTGTGGTGTCATATCACCTGTATCGTGGGTGGATAGGCGGTCAGCCCGGTGCTGCGCAGCAGGCACAGGAAGGGAATTCGGGCGCGAAGGAAAATACAGGATGGCGGGTACTCGAACCCGCGACCGAAACCGCGCAGCGCTCCGCGCCCAGCGTTGAGGTCTCCCAGCGGAGGAGGCCAGCCCCAGCCGTGCTCCAGCCGGGCTCCAGCCGGGCTCCAGCCGCCGGGTCCCTGCCATCCCGGCGCGCGGGAACGGGTTCTGATTGTGACACACGCTGCAGCGCCGATGCATTCCGCGGGGCGGCCGCACGCGCGCACGTGTCACGCACGTGCGCGCGCACGCCGTCCCCCCGGCTGTTGGGGTCACACGGCCGGCCGAGGTCGCATCCAGCGCCTCCCTTTTATTTCGCGCCAAAACGCCCGCAGTGTGGCGCTGCAGTCACGTGACGTCAGACGGCCATAAATGGTGTCGCCGAGCCCCCGCGGCTTGTCGCAGAGACGCCGGCCGGGTCTGTTTGAAATTCAGCACCGGGGAGGACCGAGGTGTCTCTGGCCGTGAAGCGGCGCGGAACCGGCCGCAGCATCGCTAGCTCCATCTGGCGGCAGCGGGGCCAACGACGGCCGACGGTAGCGCAGCCCCGGGAGGGTAGGCCACCCATGTGGCGCGGGCGGTAGGCGAGCACCTGCCCCGGGAGGGTAGGCCACCCATGTGGCGCGGGCGGTGGGCGAGCACCTGCCCCGGGAGGGTAGGCCACCCATGTGGCGCGGGCGGTAGGCGAGCACCTGCCCCGGGAGGGTAGGCCACCCATTCAGCGCGGGTGGTAGGCGAGCACCTGCCCCGGGAGGGTAGGGCACCCATGTGGCGCGGGCGGTAGGCGAGCACCTGCCCCGGGAGGGTAGGCCACCCATGTGGCGCGGGCGGTAGGCGAGCACCTGCCCCGGGAGGGTAGGCCACCCATGTGGCGCGGGCGGTAGGCGAGCACCTGCCCCGGAAGGGTAGGCCACCCATCCATCGTAGGTGGTGAGCACCTGCCCCGAGGAGGTAGGCCACCCAAGAGGCACCGGCGGTTCCCGACGGCCCCGGGGACTTAGGCCAGACGCACGACGGTCAGCAGCCGGCCCCGGACGAGCACCCTCACGCAGCACGCCGGCTCCCCGGCAGGTAGGCAACCCATACAGCAGAGCCGAGAAAGCCCCGAAGAGGTAGGCCTTTCTTGTTTTCCCCCGTCTCGCCACCTCCACCCCCGTCCCGTCCATTCTCCTCCTTCTCTCTCCCCTCGTCGGGTTTCAGGCGGTTTCAGGCACACATGTTTCGCTTTTCACGGGCTTCAAGCCACGATTGGAGGCCGAAGCGCGTCTGATACACTGTACCCACTCTGAGTTACTTGCAGATCCTTCGATTTTTTATTTGCAGGAGAAAGCAAACGAACTATGTACAGTGCCGGTCAGAGGTATTGAATTTTTTTGTTTCTTTGAAGTCGGCGAGTTGAACTATATCTTAAAATCAATATTTGACTGCGTGTATATCGGTCAGTGATAAGGGTTATGACTTAGTAAGGTGCGACAACCATTTTCAGATTTCACATTTTTTATTCAATTTTAATGAGAGGTGTACAACAAGGAGTGAAACTTATGAACATATACATTAGCAACACACACATACAAATTATCACAAATACACACACAGTCACACACAGACACACCACTATAAATCAGTGCAATCACAGTTTCATAGCTGATAAGAACGAATCCATCAACATTCTTCCTAAATTAATCACAGCTTTTTGAGCAGAAACAAAACAGAAATAGAACGAATGTGAGCTAGGGGAAACTGGTGACAACGTAGGTCAATTCTGACATTTTTGGTATAAGGAATCAATCAAACTAACAAAACAATAAAAGGGGCGTGAATTTAAATGAGCGGGAGAGTAAAAGCTTCGACGGTCTTAAGATACAACTACCAACTTATTTAGGGAAGATGGTGTCGTATGGGATCTTCGTAAAGATGCGGTTGCTCACGTCACCCCAGGCAGAACCGAAAGCTTGTTTGACAGCGGGCTTCAGCTCCTGCAGAATCTCATTCCAGTTCTGGTTCATGAAGTTGTTCATGTTTTCACCTGGGGAAGGCAGAAAATCAGATTAGTCGTTAAAATTCACTCGTCTACAGGGTCTGAAAAATTTGTGACGTGCACTCACTGAGTGCCTTGTTGCCGTTGAAGAGGTTCTCCATGCTTATCTTAAGACGGGTGGTCTCGAAATCGAAGTCGAAAGATTCCACGCCGATGTACTTGACACCCTTACGGATCTGCTCCTTGCCCTTGAGGTCCACCCAGGCGGTGATGTTCTCTGCAGCCACAGCGCACGTCGGATATTAATACAAGCGTTTCCTTACTAACCAAAGTGGGATTGGCGGCAGTGCCTCTACAGATAAACGTACCGAGTTGAAGTTCGGCCTTGCCCTCGCCCTTGATGGGCAGGACGAGCACCTTGCCGTCGACCCTGTATCTGCCCTTCATGACGGCGCCCTTGGGGAAGCTGACCGGAGCGTGGAAGTGGTACTTCTCAACATCAACGCTGAAAGAAGAAAATGGCATGTCATGAACGCTATTCCAAACAAAGCACGTGGGGGGAAGAGGGAGTGCTCGCACGCCACTCACTCGACGGGGCCCATCTCGCAGCCCTTCAGGCCGTAGATGTCGAGGTCGGTGAAGTGCAGCTCGATGGAGACAGGTCCGGATCCCTGGTCGATGTCAATGGCCGAGATGCGCATGGGGTCGAGGGGGAAGACACCAAACTCCTTGGCACCTGCAGCAGCACCATAGAGATTCTCTCAGTACCGTCCGATGCGAAGGAGGAAAGAGGTACACAGAGAGAGGAACTCACCCTTCTCGGAGATCTCCTTGATGGCGATCAAGGCAGCATCTCGGACGCAGGTTTTGAGGTCGGGGTCGTTCCGTTTGCACGCAGGCCAGTTTGAGGCTGTCGGGCAGAAGGTGCTTCATCAATTAACCGTTTTTACACTCACACGCGCGGAGAGGAGCTCCACAGCGTGGACCACCATAAAACCACGGTTCGACTGTAGTTTCCGTACAGAGAACTGCAGTCCCCCCTCGCAGAGGAAGTACTAGATAATTGTGTTTTTCGCGTCAGTCACAGTGCAACTGCAAATCTACAGTTTGTCGAACTACAGTTTTAGGCCCTGTGGTGTAAGCCGTAGTTTCGTCGTAGATCCTTCTGCCCGCGGGCAGCCTGCTAGTGCGTCCAGGTGGTCGTGAAAAGAGCGTGCTTTCTGAGGAGATTTATCGATATCCCCGCAGAGATGATCCTGCATTTGCCGCCATTTACTAATCGGTCTTTCGTTTCCGGTTCCGGGCGGCGCCGATGACATGGTGACCGGTACCGTTCCGACTGACGCAACGGCCGAGTGTCATCCGCGTGGCGCGGCGTGGCGCGGCGTGGCGAGCCACGGCCACGTTTGTGGTCACGGTCAAGTTCGACGTGTTCGGTGTGGCGGCTCCGCGCGGCGCCGCGCCGATCGCCTGACCGGCCCGCCGCGGCCGCAAAAATGGCCCGGAGCAAGGGTCCGGGCGAACTTTTCACTACCTACACGGAGACGCTGCCTTCTTTTCTTTTTTGATGGGAACTAGTACGTCTTGTTTGGGAGGAAAAAAACCCGAAGCGACTGAGGAAGTTCATTTCCGTATCGCCGTTTTTTTCGGGGAGTGAAATGTGATCGGTCGTGACTCGACGGGACACCTCTGATTTTCGGCAGTCGCAGTCCTTGAGCCGCGGCCGCCCCGATGTTGTGAGCACAGCAGTTCGTACGACGGACCCGATGCGCTGCGGGCGCCTGGTGGGTAGGCAATCCCGGGCCGCTCCACGCACGCCTGTTGGGCGGGCTGGCCTATCCGGGGTTTCGCAGGCGCCCGGGCGCCGCCGAGACACGGGGCCGCGATCTCGGCTTCTCTCCGCGGCTTTCGGTTCGCATACGACACTCGGAGGACATTCGCAGGACACTAGCAGGGCACCGCTACTCACGTAGGTTCTTAGAGGCCGCCAGCTGCACGGCGGCGAGCCCCACCACGAGGATGAGGAAGGAGCGCATGTTGGCGGGTCGCTGGAAGTCCTACTTGTCTACCCGTCGATGGGTAGTGCCACGGAATCAACGCTGTTCCGGGCGCGGCGTGTGCTTTTATATGTTAAGGTCTCGCAGACGGCCGCCGCCCGGGCTCCCCCGCCCGGACCGGTCCTCCACGTCCCCCTGCCCTGCCTCCGCGTCACCTCCCCTCCCTCGTCCTCACCTTCCTCCCCCTGGTCGCGCCGCCCGCGGTGGCACTGCGTGTCACCGTGTGGCCCGTGCCGGTCGCGAATAGTGTGGCGCCCACCCCCACGGCAAAATAATTTTTTTAGAAGGATGGTCCATGTAAAGCACCCATAAGGATCCCTAAAAAAAAAAGATTATTTTTTACTGTGCCCAGCAGGGGACGCGTGCCTCGAGGGTGTGGGTGTGCACCATTCGAACCAATGACCCGACTATTGCGTCTGTCACGCTCCACAGAGCGTAATACATAATGTCACAAAATTGTCGGGATTTAGCTAAAAACAGGCCAACAAAGACCAAAACAGACCAAAAAATGGGTAAAATTTTGTTAAAACTAGGCCAACGGCACTATTGCCCATTTTGCGGGGAAATGAGGAATGTCGAAAGAAAATGTGTACAGTGAACCGAAACATCTCCAGAACTTATGGAAGTTATATCGTCGCCTCCCTGACGTCCCCCATCGCAACTACATCAAACGTTGATGGGGAAAACGTCAAAAACCGCGCGGGCCCGCGGGCCCGCAAACGAGCACGCAGCAAGAAACTTCTTCCTGGAAAAACCTGTTGAAATCTCGACCGTTTTCACATGGGCCGTCTTCGGCGTCGCAGTTTTTCTTTGTTCCACGCATCTGAAAGCGAGAGGCCGGCTGAACACCGTCCAGTCGTCGCACGCGTGCTTACTGAGAGCACCGCCTCGTGTTCACCGGGGCTCGTGTGTGATCTAGGTTCATCAACCACATGATAACATGTACAACTAATGTAACCCGCTAGACACGTGAGGTTGGTCCGTCTCCGAATTTGTTATGAGCCTCTATCGAGAGGTAATAACACTTTGGCTTCTGCGTGCCAACCAGTTCCGCGGGAGACACTCCGTTGAGCGTCGAGGGGGGAGGGGGCGTGCCTTTGTGCGTGGGCTCCGGGGGATTATGTCAAACCGGAATCGGTGGTGACGATAATGTAAATGAAGATGTTACAGTTCCTTTGTAAAAGCTTTCGGGACAATGTAAAACAAACAAAAAATGTGCCGTCAGAGCCGCTTACGCACTGTACGAAAAAGGAGCTCATTATATTTTTCGTGTGAGAGGGGACGGTTCACGACGGAAACCTAGGCCGAGTACGCCTCCAGCTACTAGTGCTTCATCACTTGTAGTGTAAACAAAAACAAATACTTGCATTTACGTGAGTAGGAACCTGTTCCAACGGTGTCCTCTTCTCGTCTTTGGGGACTCTTATTTTGGAAACATGACAAATGAAGGTCACTGAGACAGACTTTCGGTACATCGCTATTATGTCACAAACCGTTCCCGCCGTTTCGTTGCTGTTATTGTTTTGGAGAAATGTTATTTATTCGGCTCCGTCAAGGGGCTAACGTTCAGGCCACGTGTTACATTTTAGTTTGCTGCGATAAACTATCTGTACCACGGTTTTGCCTTTCGGTCTTTGAATACTATTTAACACTTTTTGGATTTGCAAACAGTGTTTGGCCGCGAATCTTAGCCTGCCGAATGCCGACTCATGTTCGGTACCATTCGTAGTGCGCCCGCCCGGAGTTGGCAACAAGGGGCCGGACCAGTCTCGCCCGCCCGGGGCAAATAGCTTCTTTGCTGCTTTACGGCGCCAATCTCCCATCAAACGTTTCTGCGTTCGAGATTTGGTATCCACGCCCACGGCTGCGATCGTTTACTGCTTGCCTTCTTTTTATTGCCATTATATTCGAGTGCGTATCGCCGTCACCGCAAAAATATAATTCTCTGCTTCGTAGGGTCGGCCGGAAGGTGGGGGGGGGGGGGGGGGGGGGCGACTGAATTAGTACCGCAGTCTACCGCTGCTCGCGGAGCGCTGAAGATGTGTACATCTGCCGCGTACATCCTTAGCATTATTTCCACGCTCGCGGCGTATTCGAACATTTCAAACACTTGCGGGCCAAAGGTTTAATCTTTATTTCCTTTGGAACGAGGTAGAATTACGCGGACACGAGACGTTGTCATATTTTTTTTGGCCCGGATCCAAACAGGAAACGTGATGGATGTTTGCGCGTGCAGGGGGAGCAGCGGGCGGGGGAGGGACTCGGAGAGGGCGCACACAATACCTGACCTGTGTGTCACGCGTTGTGCACGTGTGTGTGTGTGTGTGTGTGTAAGTGTGTGTGTGCACGTGAGGAGAGGCGAGCGTGCCGTTGGGACTACACGTTGACCCGGGACCGTCTTGCCGCCGTGCTGTTCCGCCCTAGGACGAGGACGAAGCGAGTGACTGGCCTTCTATTATGTCCATATCAGATAGCCGCGCGACGCTTCGCGGAAAAAGGCAAAGAAAAAAAAGACAAAATTTGCTGACGCCTTTAGCCTCCTCCTGGGCAGTCAGTAGATCGAACCGGTTTTTGTCAAAACTACGGCCGCGGGCCGCGAGGAGGAGGCGGAGGAGGAGGAGGCGGCGGCATTTTGGGAAGAAACGAAGTGCGGGCGAGGGAGTGTGTGGGGCTGGGGCAGGTCGGAGGAGGAGAGTGCGTGCCTGAGAGAGAGAGAGAGAGAGAGAGAGAGAGAGAGAGAGAGAGAGAGAGGGGGGGGGGGGGGGTAGGGAGGGGTGAGTGAGTGAGTGAGTGAGTGAGTGAGTGAGTGAGTGAGTGCACGCGTTGAATTTTCGAATTTATCGTAATTTCACAGCTTTTAAAAATTAATATTAGATGGGAACACCTCAAAAATTTAGCAAATATAACAATGGCCAGCGTTGATAGTCAAAAAAGAAGCAATCCTAATAAGTAAACTGCTGACTTTTTTTCTCTTCTTTTTTCTGTGTGTACTGTACTGACGAACGAAACAGACGGGGCGTCATAGGCATCGGTGTTAGTGGCGCCTTGAGACGGTGCGTCTGTGGGTCACTGACATTGTCACTAGGGGCAGCGACGGCCGGCCGCCACGCGCTGCTGCCCTGCCCCCACCTCTCTCTCTCTCTCTCTCTCTCACTCTCTCTCTCTCTCACTCCCTCTCCCTCTCTCGATCTAAAGCAGAGAACATGTCGCCACTCTGGGCGCCTGCAGCGTAGGCAATCACGAGCTGTGCGGGCACACGTGTCGGGCGGGCTGGCCTACCCCCGCATCCACAGGCGCTGTCGGATCCGCCGCCGTTGTTTTGCAGCTCGAGGTTGGCTTTAGGAAAGTCGGGTGCACTTTATTAACGACGCGTCAGCGAAAGAAATGACACATCCCCCGGAACGCTTCCTGACGTGCAAGGGTGACCGGGTCCGGCGGAGAGGAGCAAAAGGATTATACCCGATCGAAGGAACCAAGCGAACGCAAACGTGTGTGTCTGTGTGTGAGTGACTGAGAGAGAGAGAGAGAGAGAGAGAGAGAGAGAGAGAGAGAGAGAGAGAGAGAGAGACGAGAGTCTTGAAACTGTGAATATGGTTTTATTTTGCGGCAGCTCGCTCCCCTTTTTTTCCCTTTGTCCGTCGGGCATCGCGTACTGGACGCAGAGTAGTTTGGCGACTCTGCCGAGACCCACAAAAACATATTTGTAGGGGGGCGATCTGTTTCCGGTCGCGATGTGACGACAGATGTAGGCCACGTCCGGTCAGCTTGTGCTGATTTAAGGGTTAGCATGTCCCCCCCCCCCCCCCCGCCTGTAAGGTATAAAAAATCGTTGGAAACTAAGACTTGAAGTGGTCGGGCCCAAGGACTCTAATCTCTGTTACTAGAATACGTTTTTTTATTATCTAATAATTCGCTCTTTTTATGAATAAAGATTACTTCTGAAATGAGACGGGCAGCGCGGGTACTCGTATTTTGGCGCCTGGATTGTTTCCGGTCTCGGTCCTCCCCCATGTCAACAGCTGAGAATGAGAACGGGGTGAGAAATTCGGGCTGCCACCCGCACACACACACACACACACACACACACACACACACAGTTTCTCATACGATGTCCGTTCCGACCGTCTTTTGTCGGTCGTCCGGAACCCTTGGAGCTGGTGGTGTAAGCATGGGACTGCTGGGAAGGACCCTGTAAGCACTGCCGCCGACTGAAAGAAAACAGCCACGAGAAGTGACAGTGATTGCGCTCGGGACAGGTGGCCGTGTCTGTGTCCTGGAAAACTGTTGTTATCACCACTGTGAAAGATGGGAAACGTTCAAGCAGCCAGCGCTCCCCCTCCCCCCGTCATGCCGCCGCCTCCTCCGGGCATGTCTCCTCCGCCTCCGTCGGGAGCTGAAAAGTCGGAAAGTGTCCAGTTCCAGCCGCAGACACCCCTGTCGCCTGAACTTCCCACCGAGAGACACCCGGGGACCATGGAAGACCTCCACAAGCAGTGCAAGGGTGTGTAAAGTTGTGCCTTCCCCCTCTTTCTGCTAGGTCGTGAGAGGTTAAGAATCACTTAACAAGTTCGTGGTGCATTTCATTTTACCTGGTTCTCGTACTAGTTTTCATTGTGTTATTAAATATAACTGCCTGGTGGAGGTTGAATTTCTGTGTTATTTAATACTGCTTCTGTGATGTTTTGGAATTACTGTATTTGAAATGTTCTTGAATTAAGAATGCCATTTCCAGAATTACTGGATTGCCGTAAATGATTTGTATTCTCTATTTATTGTGTGGCATGTTCGACACGACTTAGCACTTGTTGTTTTAATGACTGAGGAATATGTAAATGTGACATATTTATATGGGAATTAATTTGGATGTACAATGTTTCTTTGCAGATGTGTTCCCCACCAACTTTGAGGGAGCTAAACTGATGGTTAACAAGGGTCTAAGTAACCATTTTCAAGTCTCACACACTGTCAACCTGAGCTCAGAAACTCCATCAGGCTACAGATTTGGTGCAACCTATGTTGGCACAAAACAGTTCACATCAAATGAAGCTTTTCCAATTTTGCTTGGTGATATTGATCCCAGTGGTGACTTAAATGCCAATATCATTCACCAGTTCACTCCCAAACTTAAAACCAAATTTGCAACACAAGTAAGTAATATTATTGACATCATCAGTCTTCTGGGTGAGAGCTGTGATAATAGTTTTAATTTTGTTATTAGGTCAAAAAAAGTAAATTCAGTGCAGTACAGATGACTGCTGATTACAAAGGTGCTGATTATACCTTTACCGCTACTGCAGCTAATCCTGATATCATCAATGAGTCGGGTAAGCCACACTTATAATTTTTGTTTGTATTCCTGAAACCATTTCTTGATTGCGAATTTTAACTAAAATATTTGCCCACTATTTTAGGTGTTCTGGTTGGTCATTATTTGCAGTCTGTTTCAAAAAGAGCAGACTTAGGAGCTGAGTTAGCATATCAATATGGACCCCAGGTACCTGGAGGAGAAATTGCAGTCTTATCATTAGCAGGCAGATACACAGGTATGATTCTAATCATAATGCATGTGATAAAATACTATGTGGCCTGGTTCTTAAAGTTGACATGATTTCATCTTGCAGGGAAAGATTATGTTGTGAGTGGTACAGCAGGTACGTCTGCTTTGCATGTATGCTACTACCAAAAGGCAAGTGACCAGCTTGCTCTTGGGGTAGAGTTTGATACAAATTTCCGCATGATGGAGTCCACTGCATCCATTGGGTATCAGATTGATGTTCCTAAAGCAGACCTGGTATTCAAAGGTATAACTTTTTTTCAATAATATCCATGATGCATAAACTTTTTTAATTTTCATTCTAACTAAAATTTTGTTTGTACTTTTAGGAATGGTTGACACCAACTGGACTGTTGGTGGTGTATTAGAGAAGAAACTGACACCATTGCCCTTCTCATTTGCGTTGAGTGGTTTGCTAAACCACAGTAGTCATAATTTTAGATTGGGATGTGGGCTCATTATTGGTTAAAAGGCAGCTATAACCGACACTTAACTCATCTTTATACCCTCCCTACCCCACTTAATTATAAAATTTAGAAAATTTCCTGCTATTTGGATGTGCTTTTGGCCCAGTGTGTCATAGCAGCTCTGATTTCATACATTTCTGGTGTGTATATGGGCGTTTTGTTGTTGTTTTTTTTATTTACAAAAGATGCTCATGTGCACATCAGTTTACTGCCATGGTCATATTTTAGGAGTCAATGTCATGTGCCGTAAGTCTTCTGCCATCCAATGCATTTATAAACTCATTCCCCATGCCTGTTTGCAAGATGGCAGCATTCTTTTAGGTGCCCCTTTACCTTATATCTCTTATTTTAAAGGAACAGTTTGGGTTAGTAGTGTAATCTTGTAGGATGAGTAGGATGGAAGGGCAGAAGTGTCCATACTCCTTTCCCATCGACATTAGGACTGTTTGACAACACATTGAAATATATTTCAAAAAGTAACGCCACCTTGAGCATCATTACATTATTCAAATTTGTCCATCATGGATCCTCGAAACCTTCGATATGGTTGCTTAACATTATCCACTACTACAAATGGGAAGTAGAAACGAATTCTCTTGCTTTAATTTCAAGACCATGCACGTCCATTGTTTGACATTTTTCATGCTCCAATGTAACTTCTAGATACGTAACACATAATTATTGAGAGCTCTCTCACTTTCAGCTTCAGCAACCCATTTATCTAAAGTTTATATTTTGCTTTCACCCTGTTCAGATTTATGTTGTACAGCTGAGAGAATTCTTCTAGTCATTTTTATCCGAATTATTCAAACTGTAGAGGAAGTTTACTGTTACACTGAAGCATGAATTGTTTGTTTTTGTTTTTTTCCTTTCATGATTGTGATGCAGGAAAGCAAATTTTAAATTAATAGATGTATCAGTGTAAATGTGTTAGGTGCAATTGTGTTGAAAACAATGTGTTGATGAGCTGTTCACATTTGTTGCAAGTAACTATCTTTGTGATATGGGAAGAGTAATGTATGAACAAAGCACTACTCAGCTTAACCCAGTTTCTCATGGGGCATAGTTGAATTCCTGCTGTGTATCTGAACACTTGCCACCATTTGGCCATAAGATAATAAATGTTCTGAAGGAATTTACTGCACTCTCAGTCGATGCTTCCTCTGTGCGGTCCTATACGCAGAATTGGGTTGAAACATCTAGACATTCACCATACTGACACGATTGCTGACACAGGCCGATATTCAGGGCTTAAAGCAGTTGGGGGTCTTGATATTGTGCCAAGCCTTACATGAGCGAGACTGGAGCCAAGTATTCGTTGGTTATAGAAGGGTGATGGTGGATTTAAAACAAAATGAAAAGCAAGATATTTATTTTCAGAAAATAATCTGACAAAAATAACATGCGATATACTCTTACAATATTAATTTTGTTCATAGAAACACAAGAGGGTGGTGAAAAATGTACAGAGGTGCCAATACACTACAACTACTTGTGTGATGACGAATACTCCGTTCTCTTACCGCCATCTGGACTCTCAGAATACCTATTTTTTTTTAAATGGGAAGGAACCTTTCATCACTTAAAGATGCTCTATATGTACAACATAAATATGCGGTTGCCATGACACAATTTGTACAGTAGTGGGAGATAAGACATCTGCTTATGCCGTTAAAAAGTTAGACTAACAAATAGTGCCCAATGATATAGTGATGCAGTTTAATTAAGAACAGGGGAAACAAGAATCACATTTGGATACCGGTCAACATTCTGCACTCTTCAAACAACGCAATATCACAACTGGAACAGACTTACAAACTACAGTATTTCAGTAAGAGCAGGAGCAACAACTTTACAATGCACAGCAATGTACATTGCTCAAACATCCGACTCCCAGAACAATAGAAATTATCAACATACAATGGACAAGGATTATTCCTTCCTCCTAACTTCTTGTGATTATTGCATATACTATAGTACAAATGCTACAATTCCTCTGTATAGAGCCCAAATGAACAAATTTACACTAAATTATTATTTTAAAATAAGTATTAAAATTAGTTTTTGGCAGCCTTAATTTTTTTTATGCAAGGCTTAATGCATAGGACGAGAATGCTTACAACAGCACCTTCATGTGGTAAATATCTAAAGACAGCTTTGATACCTAATAACATTCAGTGAGCGCTTTGCCTCACATGATTTCATCTGACTCCAGCTTGCAACTTACCACTTTTAAGCTACATTTCAATAAAGAATATAGTCAGACAAGCATTGAGAAAAGGTGAACAACAGTTGTCGAGATATGACTGTTTCAAACAGAATGAGTTTCAGAAATATCAAAGATTGGTCGGAATATAAGAAGTTAAATAAGATGTCACAGCTTTCTTAAACCTCCTACTTAATTACAAACCACATTCACACAAGTTTAGAAAAGAAAACTAAAGTACGTGGAAAAGTTATGCATATTTCAGATTCCAAAGTGAAGGACAACATGGCTTTCCCCTTAACATGAAGTCTCTTATAGTTTTTAAATTAGACCCAAGCTCAAGCACACAACTTGCGCACAGTTCAAACTAAAATAAAAAATTAGATGACAAACAACTTTTTCATTTACATAGGAAGCAAAAAAAAATGTATAAATATCAACAATGCAATAGGTTTAGGCACTCTATTTAGGTTTAAGAAACATGACCAAGGAATCTTGTTCACAAACATAGTACAAAACAGGTAATGTTCGTGAGCATACAGTACCCCCCAGATTATGTCAAGCAATATTGAAAATCGATTCTTTTCTAGCTTGACTGAATAAACTTCCTGATATCGATTCCTCATTGGCTGAAAATATTTAAAGCAAAAGAATACCCTGCATCACAGGCTTAAACAGTGAGTAGCATCACAACCTTTAAAGCCTCTTGGATTTGGCCCAGCATCATAGAATCAGTGGCACACACAGTAAACAAAAAACCAAACTATGATGCTGGTTTCACTGGCACAGGCACATACCCGGTTCGGAACTTCGGTAAACAAAGTCCAAACTTGCTCTCAATACCCTGGAATATCGGAAGTGCCACTTGGTATCCTCCAATATGGTCTGGATTTGTTGACTTGACTTCATCTGCAATTCCCACAGCCGGAACATTAAGCTCAGATCCAGTAGGACGTCTGTAAATTTAGCCAATGAAAACATTATGTATGACGAGATGAGCCAGACAGATCAGTACACTTCATTCTTTTTTAAACTGATACTCACGAGCCCCCAAAATCAACGTAGAACAGTCTCTGAAGAATTTCATAAGTCAGCAATGTAACTCCAAACTGAGGTGATGATCGGCAAACTCGAGCTGACACAAAAAAAAAAAAGATAACACCGCAAGTTAGAACTCTGGATGCATGCATCTTACATTTACTGCTGTACTCATATATAAAATTCAGAGGCGAATTTTTAAAAGAGAAAAATATCTTACCAACAGATCCCTTCCAGAAAGCTCTTGGCCCTTCCTCTCGCATTATTTTACCGAATGCATCTATTACACCATTATACGTTGTTTGACCTTGCCTTGCCGCGACCTAGCAAAGCAAAGAATTTCAGAAAAATATACTGTGGTTCACTTTTCAACAGGATTGAAGTTAAGTTTAAAACCCCATATAACAGATAATTACCTGAAGACGAGTTTTAATAACATCAGCAGGTGTTACTAGAGATGCTGCAGGTACACCGGCAATGGCACCAGCAAGTAAAAGAGTAAGCGGATGGTTATAGCCATTTTCATCTGCAAGCTTGGCCTTGGTGTGAGCATATGCTGGGAAGTAGATTGCACTGAAGGGTATGTCACGCAAGAAACAAGCTTTGGCACCCTACCAAATGAAGAAGAAATTATTATTAATAATATTCTGTTTATTTAAACTTATCTGCAACTGGATTATCAATAGAGAACAAACCTTGTACAAACCAAAGAAACCAAGTTCTTTCACAACTGACAAGGCACTTATTTTTGTTGTGCTGGCAATTTCTCCAGCTACTTGAAGACGAATCTTCACAATTTCAAGAGGATTGGTGAAGATAACCTGGGAACCTCCAGCCTAGGAGAAAAACAACTGAATACAATATTTTGAACAGTATCAGCTTCCAAATACAAAGCAATAAAAATCAGACTTACACAAGCACCGGCTACAATCTCTCCCCAAAGTGGAATGTTGCCTTTACTGTCCATGACTTTATCTCGCACCAGATCATTCATCTGGAATTTTTAAAAATTTGAATGAGTCAAATATAGGCAATAAGAAACTCCAAAACAGATTGATATATAAAATGTTGAGTAACCTACAGTAAGTTTAATGGCCTTTTCTGGAGCTACACCAATAAGTTGAGGAACTAGACCTCTGTAAAGGCCACTGGCACCTTCATGACGTATGACCTTTTTGAAGCAATCAATTGAGTTTCGATACATCAACTCTCCAACAAAGGAGCCCGATCTTTGATTTTGCATTCTTGTTTTAACTAAATCAATTGGGTAAACAGCAGTCGCACCTACAGCTATAGTTACAATAGAAGAAAGGATACAATGTTAATGAAAATGAGAAAAATTGAGCTAGACTGGAAAACCAAACGCAGATAAAGATTAAAGACACTACCTCCAGCAATTGATCCTAAGGTGAAACGGTAGACACTTTCCAAAACTTGAATCATTGCACCTCGCTCCTCTGGACTCTAATTTTTAAAAGGAAAAGTACATTTTAAAGTCCAAACAGCAAGAAGATGGTTAAAATAGGGAACATGAGTACATTTACACTTACAGAAACGGCCTTGATTTCTGCCAAACGATTAGTGATTTGCTTGAAGTATTGCTCAGGAGCAATAGCTTGAAGATCACTATACACAATACGGCTGTGGGCAAACAAATTAATAAATTAGGTTTACCTAGGAAACACACAATATCTGAGATTTCCCTACGAAAGTTCGTGAAGAAGCGCGACATGAATGTGATCAACAAACCCAAACCAGCTGTGATGCTCCTCATGAGGAACTGACAAGCTGCATCCCAAATGACAGCAAATAATGGGATATTTTGAAGTGAGTAATGAGGAGAACATGGAGTTCAATTCATCCTAAATTGCTCATGATGTAAGATTCACAATACAAAATATGCTCGCACAAAATATTGTACCTGGTCTGATGAAGAAGGTGACACAGTACAAAAAGGATATCAACCTCAAGAGGTGTGATTTGAGACATCATCTGGGCTGAATGGAGAAACTCCTCTGGGGGAAGAAAAATACAAGAAAAACTACACATCTGATAAAAATAAGTAGCAGGTTAAAAAAGCTTAGATTGGACATACCTTTAGTGACCTCTTGGTTCCGATTACCACCAGTGGCATTCAAGTAAATTCGTTTGATGAGTTCCATGTTGTTGAGCAGAGAGTTGAAAGCCATAAAGTAGGGAAAGCTCACCCTGTGTCCACCAGTTCCACCTGATGCAGCCTATTAGTTAAAAATAGTTATCATTTGCCTAATGTGGAAATACAACTAAAGTGCAGTTATATGAAACATAGATTTCAGTAACATACAGCAACAAGGTTGGTCTTGACATCTTTTGTGAGTAAGTGACTTTTAATGGAAACCATGATGTCTTGGAAGTCCAAGGCTGAAATAAATCCTGATCCATCCTTGTCAGATTTTCGGAAAGCCTCCATAGCATAGACTTCATGGAAATCCTGAAATGCAGTTTTGAATTTCAGAGAAAAATGCTCTTCCATAAACATGAGGTTTAAACTAGACAGTTACTACTTACATGCATAAGCTGACTGAATTCTGAATAGGAAATGAGCCTCTTCTTATCCTTTCCAAAGTAAAGCTTGATGAAGTTTCCGTCATAATTGAAAGGCATGCGCTGGTGGAGTGTCGTCTTACGAATAACTTCAACAAATTCATCTGCAATGCACAGGGTGTGGAAATCAGCATATTTATCAACACGAATGCACAAAATAATTGTCTCCCAAATGTTCGTCTAATACTGACCGAATGAGACCATGCCATTTCCATTTGTATCAAACAGTTGGAAGGCAGTTTTATACAGTGCATCAGGGACACAGAGCAATCCTTCAAAGGCTTGGAACTCGGGAAATGAAATAAGCCTATCAAACACATAAAAATTAAAGTTAATGTCAGGAAAAATGCTTGTTAATTATGCAATAAACAATTTCTACCAACCCATCTTTGCTTGTGTCAACAATGCCACCTAATAATTTTACAGACTCCTCATTGAAGTCCTTCTCAGGAAGTAATCTCAAGTATCGTTGGATGAAATCACCAGCTCGCATATACTTCACACCATCTATTTCTTCTGACGCATACTGAAAGGTACATACATCCAAAAAATACATTATCAGCATTGGACAACAAATGATAATTCTGTTTGAGCAACATAGTACACTACCTTGTTGAAGATTTCCTGAAGCTGTTCAGTGTTGGCTCGCTTCAAGTATCCTGCACTCTGCAAATAAAAAAATACACAAGTGAGCATCGGGAATAGCAAGGCATGGGGCACAGAGCGAGTGCAGGCGAGTGTTACAGATTGACCACTGTAAGGAGGAGGAGGATGGAGGAGGGTGAAAACGCTCTGGCCAGGCCTGGACAACGGCTCAGAAGTACCCAAAGGGATCCACTTGCCTCCTACTACCACTACTACCACACGCACTAAGGCCGGCCAGCAAAAGCGCAGATAAAACCAAAGGGGGGGGGGGAGCGCGCGCAAACACGGCAAACGGGTAAACACATCAAGCAGCGCCACACCGAAAACCAAAATATCCGGCCCGGTGACCAGACGGCGACGGAAAGGGGGCATGGCGCGGTGCTCCGGGCAGCCCGGGTTACCTCTACCTCGGTGTCCTGGAGGACGGTCATCATGGCGGCGCCCGGCTCGCCCGGCGACGCCCCCTAGCGCCGGCTCCGCCCCTCCTGGCACAGCGCCGAACGCTGCCACCGCCGCTGCCACAGAAAGCGCACCGCACGCGGCGGGACTTGAACCCGGGACCGTCCTGGTCGGCCGCAGTCTGTCACGCGCGACGCGCCCCCCGACGACGTCCCCCTCACCCCGGCGGCAGCGGAGTGCAGCGGCAGCCGGCAGCCCGCAGGACCACCGCGTCATTTTAGCGCAGCCAAGAGATAAGAGAGGAGGGGGGCCGCGTGATTTGCCGGCACGGCGGGCAGGTGAAGGACGACGCAAGGCCTCGCCACAGATTCCCAGCCCCGGACCCCAGTTTTAAAATAATGTTTTTCAAATCAGCTTTTTGAAAAAAAAAAATTTTTTTTTTTTTGGGGGGGGGGGGTGAGAGTTGAACCCGCGGCCGGCAACGGAGGGAAGCTCCAGCCCAGACAACATAGAGCGTCGCGGGGGCGACCACGAGCCGCGGCCGCGGGCCGGCAGGCAGGCAGGCAGGCAGGCAGGCAGGCAGGCAGGGCCGGGCAAGGCCCCTCCCCACGAGCCGCCAAGGTCGCCACCCCCACTCCGCGCGCGCTGTCAGTTACGCCTCGCACGTGAACCGCAAGTGAAAGCTCGATACACAACCTGACCAAAACACGGGCGGTCCTTATCGAAGGACCGTGGGAGGATTGGGGGGGGGGGGGGGGTGACCCGCGCGGGACCTCGTCTCCTGCGTACCACCGTTCCCGGCCCGTCCGAATGCAAGAACAGCGGCAGAAGAAAGGGCGGACGCGACCGATAATAAAAGGGAAAGCGCGGCGGCTGCGGCGGTTGCGGCGGCTGCGGCGGCGCGATTGCTAGTGGACATGGCCGCGGGCGTGGGCGGCCCTCGAGGGCTGCACGGGCACACACCAGCCGCACCCGAAAATAGCCGGCAGACACCGCCGTTGTGCCCAGGGGAGAAGGGAGATTTCGACTTGAAGGGGAGCCGGGGAGGGGGGGGGGCGGGGGTAAAATCTGTAGCAAACAAGGAGGCAGCAGGGCACCCGGCCGTCCTCAGCCCTGGCGACGGCCACTCGCCGGGGCAATAGAGACGCGGCTAGACCGGCAGGACCTCGGGGTGGACTGGGTTTGACGCGCGCGCCGGGAAACAGAAAAGAGAAGAAGTAGAGACGGAGGCGACATGAGCACACGACTCGGAGCAGGCCTTGACCTTCCTCTCCTCTACGAGGCCGCGCTAGGACAAGAGAAAGAGAGAGAGAGAGAGAGAGAGAGAGAGAGAGAGAGAGAGAGAGAGAGAGAAGAGAGAGAGGCTCGTAAGCTGACCGCCCGCCAGTCCCGGCCATGCGGCGACGTTAGAGCATCCCGCACCAAAAACGGAAGTGCGAGAAATAGCGTGTTCAAAAGCCTCCGCTCTATAAAATGAAATCGCAACATTTTCCATACTGTCCTTTTTAATGTATTTCATTTGACAGTGAATGGATAGCATGACGTCAGTGAAAACAAGCGCAGGTCCGGCGGCGTGGAGGTGGAGCAACCCACTCGATAGGGAGTCGATAAGGCGGCGTCAGTGGGCGCCGCAACGGCCACATTCTGCCCCGAAACCCAACAACAGCAAGGCGTGACGGAGGCGGTCTAGACACCCCGACATCCACGCAATGCGCGTCGAGGTGCAGCCGGTGCACCGCCGGGGCAGCCCCGGGGCAGCGCGGCACCAGACGGCCCCGTCTATCGGAGGGGAGGGGGCGGGGGGGGGGGGGGGGCAGGCAGCGCGCTGCAGACCGGTGTCAACGCACGCCCGCCCCTCCCATCATCTGCGTGGCCGACGGTTCTCCAGAAATACGGGACCCCGATAGTGAAGTCATTGACAGTCTGGCCCCCGCCGCCGCCGCCGAGGTGTCAACAAGACCCCCCCCCCCCCCCCTTCCCCTTCATCAGCCTGTCGGCGAGCACGGCTCCGGCACGACGGGCGCCCGCAGGGTAGGCACCCACGGCTTCCACACGCGTGCGTGCCGCGCGGGCCGGCCTACCCTGCCATCCACAGGCGCTCCGGCCGGGGCCGCCGCCGCCGGTCCAAGGCCGTGGAGGGAACGGGAAACGTGACGGAGGGGGTGTGTGTGTCGGTCACTCGCTCGTTCGTTCGTCCATTCATTCATTCGCGCACGTACTTCATTCAGTCCGAATGTATGGCACAGGAACAGCTGGCACGGCGCGTACCGCGGCCATCCATCGCTTCCGCCACACGGCCCCAGGTATGACGACTTGACCGATCCCCCTCCACTCCGTCCCTCACGACGCACAACGCGCCCGCTTTCAATGAATGAGCCTCAGCAACACTCGGTGCGGTTGCGTTCATGAACTAAGTTTTGAGATGAAATGCTGCCACGCATTTCGAACACTTGAAGCCCGATCCTGACCCAGTGCCCCCTCCCATGTGTTTACTTCCCGAGGAACGGCGGCGCTGATTATGGCACACTCGGCGACAGACATACTAACCATCAAGGTCATACGATGCACAGCGGTGTTTCAGAATCAACATTTAATAACTCGCCGAAGCTGACCAGTTCCACGCAGTTTAACAAATAACTCGTAAGAAAATTGTGTGGCCCCACCAGAAACAAAATTAGAGTGAAACCATTCAGCAGCAACTATCCGAGTTGTGAAATTGGAATTGATTTTCAAGTACTTACAAATTGACCGAAGCCACCAATATTCAAAGTCATTGTGAAGAAGCTTGTCCCTCGTCACGGGCTGACAACTCAAACTGACAGAAGCCTCTTCACCCGCAGAAGACACAAGCACACCCACTCACTCACACATACACACAACACTCTCACGCGCACACTCTCATGGGTCCTACCGCGGCCGGCACCGGCAACAGACTGAATCTGTGACCTAGACCTACCCGTGAGGAGAAGTTACTTCCCACTCCCCGACTGTTCACTTCGTCCCATAGTTTCATCTCCATTTCAATAGATATCAGAGCCAAAACTGCCGGCCACACTGGCATCAAGATCTCCCGCTCCCACTGATTAGTCCATATATCCCCTCCCTCTCTCCTGAGCCCCCTCCCCCTACCAAGCCCCCACCACTCCTCACAGAAGTCATTTGGTGCTGCTGCAGCTGCTATCAAGAGAGCAAAGCGCTGAGCTCTGCCTGTTTATCACATTCCTCCTCTCTCTGTCTCTCTCCATTTCTGGTGTGGGTAATGATGAACCCAGGAGAATGGGATGGATAAACTTTGCTGTTCTAACGCAGAGCAAGCCAAACAGGGCTGTGGTGCAACCGCCTCCATTGTTTCAACAACATCTTAACACTAGATAATTGAAAAGGCCTGCCTTATCACCTAAACATAAATGGGCACAAATAAATAAATTACCAGTCAGAAGTCCGGTGGGTACAGCAGCTATTCTTAGGGAGAAGATTTCTTAGTTTCAAAAAAATTAATATTAGAAACTGACTTACGCCGCAAAAAATCAGGGGCACTTCATTGTTTTCAGGCAGACGCAGAGCAGCTGACTGACAGCATGGACATCATGACCGACCGCAAGGCTTTCCAATTAGCAGATCAGCAGGAGCTCAAGTGTCAAGCGATGGTGGAGAATTCACAATAGCACATTACTTGACAACGAAGCCAAATCCAACTCCTGTTGCACCTCTTTCGCGTAAAGATCCGATCTCATGAAAGTTTTAGTCAGACACGGCAAGTAAATTTTCCAGGGACAACGATTAAAATTTTAAACAGTTCTATTGAAGAAATCGGGAACAAAAGATCTCCATAAAATTCTTTTCCAAAATGCGAAGCTCTCACAAGGTAAAATTAAATTAAATTCTGACGTGCCATCAAAGACAACAATCAAAGTAGTGCAAAATTATGACATGGCAGCGATGACAACTTCAACGAAGGGTCGGGTGCGACAGAGAGAGTCGTCACGCCTTGAATGACGGTGGTCCAGCCCGGCTGCAGCACGTCAATCAGCATGAGACGGCATGAGCGGAGCGGCGCGAGGCGGCCCCCCGGAGGCAAACATAACCTCTACAGAGTTCATGTCGTGCCGCCGCGCGTCGGCAGCGCGACAGGTCGCGGTGGCACGGCCGTCGCGGGCCCCGCGGCATCCACCGCGTGCCACCCGACTGCTCCAGGCGTCCGAGACCCACCTGGTGATCACCGACGGGCCGGAGCTAGGGCCCCGAGGCGAGCGGGCGGGGCGGCTGCGTGCAGGGCGCGGGGCCCTTGGCCAAACGTCGCCAGCAAAACATGCGTTTGTCCCGGCCCAGTTCGCACGCGCACGCGAACGCGCGCACGCATACGCACGCACGCACCTCCGCCCCTCCCCGCCACGAACCCCCACCTCCGCCCCGCCCCCTCCCTTGAACCACATCTCTATTCATAGCTCGGCGAGGGTAGCGGTAGCAGGTGTCAAAGGGAGGCCGCGGGGGGCCGGCCAGCCCCAGTGACCCAGTGGCCGCCGCTGCAGCGGCTGCAGCGGCTGCAGCGCCGCCGCCAGTGTGTGCGTGGCCTTATCGATGTCCACACGGCTGGCCGCGCACTGCACTGCACCGCCGTGCCGTGTCGTGCCGTGCCCTTGAGGTCCGCGTCGGGCTTACCTCCTGACAGCGGGCCTCGGTAAACAGGAACCCCTTGAGCCACGACGCGCCGTTCATTCCTGGACTTGTTGGTGTGTCGTGGGTCTGCAAAGCGAGAGACGACATTCCCCGGGGACGTTAGCCTCAGAGCGGGACGGTACAGGACGGGACGGCTCCGCGGTGACGTTGCCGAGAGCACGTCGCGACGTCGAGCGGAGTCTGGCTGGCCACGCTGCGCCGCCGCCGCCGCCGCCAGCGCTGCCAGCGCCCGCCGTTTTTACCTGTTTGTCTATCCCAACCTCGCGGCTCTCGCGGCCACGGCGCCCACCACAGCAGCGCAGCTCACGGGTAGCAGACGGTTACGTCACGGTACGCCCCGTCGCGTTATGGGTGGCGGTCGCAGCTGGTCACTCGAGGACTCACCGCCGCCTCCACCAGCTCCGCGCGCGGCAGAGGCCGCGCAGATCGGCGGGGGGCGGCGGGGCGGGGGGTCAGGTTGGGGGGGCCAAAGTGGCGCCAAAGTTTGAAAGGATGCCGCGGACTTCCCGGTCGGGTCCTCCAATGTCCTGGCCGTTTCCGATTCCGGAGGCGGCACGCGTCCTTGGCGGAGTCCACGTTCACCACACGCCGAGGTCGCGGCAAGGATCTGGACAGGGTTAGCGCGGTCCTCGACGCACGCGCCGCGACGGCGATACGCCCCCGCATAGATCCACGACTGACCCCCCACCGCGTCGCTACCCCACGCGATACGAACGCTACTCCAGGCGACCGGCATAGAGTATCCGCGAGACAAGGAGGGAATCCCAGGGCCAGCCGCGGCCGCCCCTGGCGGCCGAAACGTGAAGCTGTGGCACTCCCTGCGCGCCGCACTGCTAACTCCAGGCATCACCCGACAGAGGCGTAAGCGCAGCACGTCCCGAAACAGCAAGCAGCGCCTCTCGGCGGCGCATGGGATGTGCAGCGGCGGAGCATTCCCGGACCCTCATGACACACTTCATGTCTGGGCGACCCTGGAACACCCTATTTTCTCGTGGCACCGCCCCTCGCCTCGCCCGGATCCGAAAGCGGTGGGAGTGAGAGGCGCGCCCTCGCCACCCCCGCCGCCGCCGAGGTCCGACTAGAACATATTTCAGCCACTTGTACAAATCGCTTCGCTCTCGAGCCTCCAGCGGTGCGTGTGGCCGGGCCTCCCTGGCCGGGAGGACGGCAGCGGCCCACAGACGGCCCGCGCCAAGCTCCTTTTGACGTCTTTGCCGGACCCGGCCGGAGGAGAGCGCAGCTGCTCAGCTGCTCAAACCGAGCGACGCAATTCGGAACCAAGAGACGGCCGCCGCCGACAGATGTATACATGTACGCGGATTAGCGAGGGATCGAGTGGGCGAGGACGGAAGAGGACAAGACGACTCGGCCGCCGCTTTCGGCCGCCCTCTCCAGTCCGGGATGCGCCGCGCGCCGCGTCCATGGACGATGATATAACGAATGCCCCCTCCACCCCGCACTCCGTGGGATGCCCCTTCCTAATTAATTCCCGCAGCGGGGCGAAATGCGTTAACCTCATTATGGGAAGGAGAGGGGGCGGCGTCGCATCCACCCCCAACCCACCACCCGCCTCCGTTTCTTTTTCCGCCTTTCACCGGGCTGGGAGGAGAGGGGGGGGGGGGGCGGCTACCCCTAGCCTCATGCCTAGCCCCTCTCCAAACACGATTAGCGATGGGCCCCCGCGCGCAGGCGGCGGGCGGCGCCGCGGATCAGACTGCCACTTCCCGCAGTCAAGATTTTCTCCCTCCTCTCCTCTCCGTCCCCAACCCCGCCCGCCTCCTCCGGCGAGATCAAAAAAAGGGGATGATTATACCGCTGACCGCTCGCGGCTCGCCCGCCGCCACATAAGCCTCGGGCGACGCGGGCGTGGTCAGGGAGGGGTGGGGGTGGGCGGACGGATGGGGGTGAGGGCGGCGCGGGAGGAGCAGCGCGACGGCGACGCGGGCTCGCGGACAAGAAGAGGGCGTCCACCAGCACCACCGCCGCCGCCGCCGCCGCCGCCGCCGCCGCCGCCGCCGCCGCCGCCGCCGCCGCCGCCGCCGCCGCCGCCGCCAGCCCGCCGGCCCAGTGCGACACAATGTCATCAATATTGCCTCTCTTTCTGCCGGTGCCGCCGGTAATTGGGCAGTGGAGACGACAGCGCGGCGGCCGCTGAGGTGGCGGCGCCCAGGTGACGCCGTGGCGCTAAGGTGGTGGCGCCGGGGTGGCGCCAGACAAAGTGGCGCGTAATTAGTTGGCGAGTGCGCAATGACTGAGGGGTTGAGGAGGGCGGCACGGCGGAGCCGGCGGAGCGACTCCGAACACTGTCTCCTCGGACCTCTCCCATCTCCCTCCCTCTCCTATGGGGCACGCCACGAGTGCGGCAGAGACAGAGCTGCCAAGTGCATGCGGCCTCATTAACGGCGTCCGGAGAAGAGGGCCGCGCGGCGGCGGCGCCGTGTTGACCATGGAGGGCACGGAGGTGACGGAGGGCAGCGCCGGGGAGGGTCATGTAGGCCGGGCGGGGTGCCCGACGGCGGGCGGCGGGACAGCCGCACGACCGCAGAGCCGGCAGCTGGAGAGTCTACCTTGGCCGAGACCAAGATGACGGGGGCAGACGACGGCGTCGCTCCCCCCGACGGCACCACCGGTATTACCTTGACGTAGTGCTCGGCGTCGATGAAGATCCCCGCGGACATGGTGGTGGCGGTGCGGGTCGGGCGGTGGCTGCACGTCGGCGGCAGCGGCGGCGGCGGCCCGGGTCACCTCCTTGCAAGCCGGCAGACAACACACCACGACACGTCCGTCGGCAGCCGACCGGGCCGCGGCCAGCAGCGGCTGACCGGGGCGGGTGGCTGATGTCACCGCCGCCGCCGCCGCCGCCGCCGCTGCCGGGCCTACTACTACTGCTGCCGCCGCCACCACCGCCGCGCCGCCGCCGCCGCCGCTGCCGCCTACTACTGCCGCCGCCGCCCACCGCCGCCGCCGCCACCGCCACCTGTCGGACGCGAGATGAGATTGGAAATAAGCAAATAACTCGGTCACTGTGTGACGCTGCTGTAGCGATGAATAAATATCATTAAATTATAATAAAACGTAGCGCCCCGGTTCTGGTGCGCGCCGTGCCGCGCCGCGTCGCCGACTGATTAAATAGTGAAGTACAGTTCGTCCCGACAAAGGGCGACGTCAATCGACACGGTTCAAAAAAAAAACAAAAAACAATAGCCCGCCACAAAATTGACGGAAAAATTTGTAGCATCGGTTAGCGAATTCCAGAAAGAAATTCCGACACTGAAGGGGGCGAGCAGACACGCTGAGAGTCGTGATCGAAATGACGCATCGAGCGTCAGTCAACCGGTTTAGGGCAGCGCGGGCGTGAGGCGGCATGTAAGTGTTCGAGCGCTGTCGATTATCGGCGTGGGTGTGGGCGGGAGGGCGGCTGCCCGCACATCCCTCTCCGAGGCGGGGCGCGGCGCGGTGCGGTGCGGGGCAGGAATACGATATGCGGCTGGCCTTTTCCGTGGCGCTGACCTATAGAGTGGGTGTGCTGTACTGTCCCCGTGCGTGCGTGCGTGAGGGAGGGAGGGGAGGGGGGGGGGAGGGGAGGGGAGGGGAGGGAGGGGAGGGGGTGGGAGGAGTGTCGCGTCTCTCACACGTACGAGGCGTATGTGTCACCTGGATACACTGCGGGGCCGCGCGGTGGTGCGCTAGCGGGGCAGACACAGCAGCAGCAGCAGCAGGGCGACAGCTGAGGCACAAAATACACCATTTCTTTTTTAAAAAAAATAAAGGACACACCCGCGCACAAGCGAGCGGACGGGTTAAAGTAAGACAGGAATGGAGTGCCCCGGGCCCGGAACGCGGCGGCAGCGCGCGTGGGGGGCTTTGGGGGCCGTGCGGCGGTGCATGCAGCGGGTGCAGCGCCGGCCCCGGACACGGCGTCACGGCGCGTTGTCGGGCACCGCTATCCGATCGCGTGCGGCCCGCGGGGGGTTCAGGGTGTGACGGGCACGGCACCGGTTGACGGCGAGCCTCCCTGGGGGTTCGCCCTTTGGCCGGCGGCGGTCCCCGGGGCGCGGCCCTGCAGAGCGCCAGGACGCCGTCATCAGGCCTCCGGCGGGATGACGGCCTCCGCGGCGTCCCCCGGCGCGGCCGTGTGCGCGCCGCACTGCACCGCACCGCGCCGCGCTGGGAGGGATCAGCTCTAATTGCTCCACTCTGTGCCCCGAAAGCTGAACAACGCGGCGCCTTAATGACTCACCCACAAAAACCATATTTTCTTTTGCGGACTTTGCCCGCTTTTTCTTTTTGAGGGATGAAAATTTAGTTGTGTAGGTCGGTATCACTTTTCTGTGACGGCGCGGGGGGCGGCACCGGACAGCACCGGCTGCGCCGCTCCAGAGCGCCGGGGATCGCCTTTCATCGGCGTTAGTCGCGCCCCGCGAGTCCCGCTTCACGGCACAGGGAGCGGGGGTGCACAACGTCGGTATTCTCTAGGTATTCCCGAGGTATTCTCATGGTATTCCTGCGGGAATAGTGTTCTCAAACATACAGTATACACAAAAAAAATCAATTTTTACATTTTTCTCCGCAAAAAAAAATCCCAAGTATTCTCAATGAGAATATTTTCTTGGCACGGGAATTTTCGAAGGTGCAGCAGGAAGGGGGCCGTGAAACGTGCCTCGCGCTAGACGCCTCGTCTGCGCACACGGCGGGGCGGGGCTCCTATCAAACTCTCTTATCAAACGGCCCGAACACAGCGCGGGGGATGCGGGCTGTGATGTGTCTCGCCGGAGGGAGGGAGGTGGGCAGGCGCTTCCAGAGGGCAATATTTACCTGTGCCGCCGACGCATTCCGCTGTACGCGATTTTCTTTTTTGAATGATGGATTCTGCGGAAAAGCGTGCCGCGTCTGGTGGTGGAACGGGAGGTGAAGGGGGGGGGGGGGCAGAGGGGTAATGAGTGACAAAAATACTCCCGTGGATATGAAAACGAACTCGCGATATGTTTGCATCGCGGCGGCGAACTGCAATATCGGCGAGGGACTGCTCCTCCCCCGCCGGCGGGGGGGCGGGGCGCCGCGGGGGGTCCTGCCGCGGGGCGCCGCGGGGGGTCCTGCCGGCTCAGCCCCTATAAAGAGCGGGGCCCGTGCGCGCGGAGCCCCATTCCTGTTGGCGGGCGGCTGGCGAGCGTGCGGCCAGCGAGAGGGAGAGACAGAGAAAGAGAGAGCGGGAGACTGAGACATACAGACCTAGAGGAGCAAGTGAGAAGACAAGTGCAGTGCTGTGAGTGCTTCATCCGAGCACTCTTTCCGCCCCATTTCCTACCTGAACACACCCTCTTTCAAGCGATCAGGTAAGTCGACGTGGCCGTGCGGAAGTTGGCAATGTGAGAGCGACGACGCCCACACAGATATCGTCCCATAATTCTGAGAACCAGCATTAGTACTAACCAGCGGCCCCTAATTTTTTCAAGAAAGCTTTTTATTAAAAAAATAAATCAATTAGAAGGTCTTTTAATTTTTTGCAAATCTATCTATTGTTCAAATAGTCCTCTGAAATCGGAAGTCCAATTTTAGTGACTGGTGCGGAACGACCTCATACCTAAACCCACTACACTAGGCGCTCGTCGCAAAATTTTCCGTTTCATTTACAAGAGTTGCTTGCAGTGCTTGCGGTGTCCACGGGGAGCCTCCTTAACTACCCCCGTGTGTGTTTTACTGGGCACGGCCCTGCGGTGCGGCTGGCGTTGACTGCGCCGCCTGCAGCGGGCAGTGCCTGCGGGATGTGCCGCGGCCCGGACCGCCGCGGTCGGTGCGTTGCACGTCGTATGTGTCGCCCCTCCCGATGTGCTTCGGCCGCGGCGGCCTACGGCAGCGTCGCCGTCCGGGAAGGTGTCCTGTCCTCCCCTCGGCCTCGCCGACCCGGGAGAGTGACGGTGACGGGACTTTTCGACCGCAGAAGTTGTGCGGTGCGTGACGGTCGGGGTGGAGGGTGGAGTGTACCGCGTCACCGACGACGCCCTCCCGGGTCCCCGACCGCGGCGTCGTCGTCGACGTCGTCGGCGGGTTACGACCCTCCAGGGTGTCCCTCGGGTGACACCGGGCGACGCCGACGCCGCCGCCGACCCTGATTGGGTGACAAACGCGGCCTCGGCCGCCGCCGGTGCCGGGACACCCCGCTCAGCTCAGCTCACCCCGGCAAAATGATGAGTGACCCCGCCCGGCGGCCGTCGTGGCGCCCCCCCCCCCCCCCGGCGTTTCCTCTGCTTATTTTCACCTATTTTTCGAAAATCAGATCGGAGGCACGGTGCGGGGTGGGGGCGGAGCTGCCTCCAGAGACACGCAAGTAAAATGTGTCGTGTTTTGCCCGAGTTTGTACGAGACGAAAGCGCGCGCGTGAATTGTTTGTACATAAAGGATTTAGAACGTGCGGCTGGGCAGTGAAGCGAACGCACGGACGTGGGACTGCGGTACTCGCGTCGGGCCCGGTGGTCCCCATGGAGGCAGCCGCAGCCGGTGGCCGGCGGCCCGGAGGCCCGGCCGGGGGGTCCCTGGGGGTCCTGGCGCACGGGTTCCGGGCGTGCACGCTAAGCCGTGCCCACGGCCTCCAGGGGCGGGCCGCGGGGGCTGCCTCCTCCCCCGCGCTGCGCCCAGCCTGTTGCACATCGCGGCCTGTACACCGCGGCGGCCGCGCGCTCCCACCGACACACGATGCCCGGCGGCCACGCACTTTTCGGCCGGAAACAAAAACGCTTTTTTAAAAAAACGCGCGCGCGCGTGATGGAGTTAAATGGCGGCGACGGAAGGGGACAAAAAATGATCCAGCTGCCAAATGACACCTGCGCCCCGCGCGGCACCCACGCCGCGCCACGCCCACGCGGGCGGGTGTCCGGCCGCCCCCGTTCGGCCCAAGGCCGCGCCGGGCCGACGTTCGGTCCGGCCAAATCCACGGTGACCGTCAAATGAATTCATAATTTATGCATAGCTTATTCATTACCGCCGTGGCCGTGCGAGGGGCGGCTGCTGCCCGGGTGCTGCCGGTCGGGGCGGTGCGAGGCGCCGTCCGGCGGTGTGTGCCGGTGCGGGGCTAGGGGCGGCTCAGTTGGGGGGGGGGGGGGGGGGTCCGGGGGCGTAAGTACGTCGCGAGACGGGGCGTCACGGCGCCGCGCGGACCCGCGGGGGCCCCGCCGTGGCCGCGGCGGAGGCTGAGACCGCGAGGCGAGCCTCCCGTGGGGCGTCTTTAAAATCCAGCGCAATGTCTATCAAATTCATTTTTTTAAAAATAAAGTGAAGGTTTTTAAAAAAAAACGGCGCGGAGTCGCGGGGAGACGGTGAGTTACTCCCAAACGCGGACGCGGGGCGGGGCGGCCGCCCGGCAGGGTAGGCAGCGCTGCCGGCCCGCCGCACAGCCGTGCCCGGCGGGCCGGCCTACCCGCCGCTCCGCGGGCGCTCGTGCTGCTGGCGTGACGGCCGGTGGCGGCTGTTCTGCTGTCGGAATGGATATTCGCGCCGTCCCACATTAAACGCGGTGAACGCCATCGCGATGGCGAGGCAGAAGAAGCCGTCCCCCGCGCGGCCAGCCTGCCGGCGTGCAGCCGCGCAAAATCACAGCAAGTGAAAAAAGTAATAGAAAAAAAATAAAAGAAGAAAAAGAGCATACGCGGCAGGTGGGAACGGCGGGGGCGGGGGGGGGGGGGCGGTGCCTTTTGTTTACCCGCGCTGATATGCGGCAGAGTGCTGCGGCCACGCAGGCCGCGCAGCGGCGAGAGTGCGTCCATAAAACACGTAGCGCCACTCGATCACCCGTTTAACAGTTTTTACGCGTTGTTGTAGTTCATTAGACGTAAATCCCCCCCCCCCCCGCCCCGCCGGCCCCTCCCCAGCAGACGACATTTCCGAGGCCCTAGGGGGCCCTGGCTGCTTCCGCGGAACGGACGGGCCACAACCACCAACCACCGCCACCACCAGGGGCCGCGCGGCACCCCTCGACAGCAACGCTCGCGGTCATGACCTTTATTTCTGATAGGAAATGGGCAGGAAGGAAGGATGTCGCGGTGCGCCCGCCACTTTCTTTTTTTTTTTTTTTTTTTGCCCTGCCGACTACGTTGATGACCACAACGACGACCGACCGACCGACGGTCCGCGGCGGCCAGACGCCGCAGCAAACACACACACACACACACACACACACACACACACACACACACACACACATGGTATCGTCCCCCGAGTTTTTTTCCCCTGCGAGCCCCGCGACGCCACGCCACGGCCGCCGCGGGGCGTGTCTCACCCGTGCAGCAGCAGCAGCAGCATGGCTCTCTATCGGGCCGGGACCGAGCGGCCCGCTGCCTGGGCCCGCAAACATAATACCACGTCAGGCGTGCGGCGGCGTTCGAGTGGCGTGAGGCGGCGGGGGTGGTGGTGGTGGTCGTGAAGAGGATGTCAGCGCGCAGTGCCGGCGAGGAGCCGCGCCGCACCCCTATTCGCTACTGCCGGTGACGATTATATATTTTTGTAAGAAAAAAAATCTTGCCTTTTTGTAACGCACGGTCGGAAAAAAATAAATTTGTGGAAGAAAAAAAAATTGTGGAAGTCAAACCTCAAAATAACGGCCGGAAAATTGCTGATTTCCTCTATCGTGATCAGTGGGTGGTCGCTTTTGTTGGCCGTGTTCATTGTGCGGGGGGCCCCGCTTGGAGGTTCTGGCGGCAGCGGCCCGAGGCCAGCGGCCCCCGCGCCGTCAGACGTCAGCTACAGGGGGCCGCCGCCGACGGCTCTGGACCGCCGCCGTCGCAGAGCCGAGCGCCTTGCTGACGGCGGCGGTGAGAAATTCACGTGCACGTTTACGGAGGCGTGGGCCCCAGCCGCGGCGGCAACAGCCCGGGCCGACGGCGGCCGGCGGCAGCGGCAGCGGCAGTCGAGGGCGCTCAGCACAGCCGGGCATAGTGGGCGCGCAATCACGCACGCGATATACGCTGCAAGGGGGGGGGGGGAGCGGCTACCCCTCGCGGGGCCCTGCCGGGTCCTCGCTAAACAGGCGCGCGCCCCGCAAAGGTGCGAGGGCCATATTGTCTGACGCACCCCGCCCGCGGGAAAGAAGCAGCTATCTCTACATAACGGGCTTCCGCGGCCTCCCCCTGCTGTTGCTGCTGCGACGAAAACACCTCGCGTACAGAGGGACGGTTCTTCCATGGCGGCGGAGGAGTGTCGCATTAGTGGGAGCGAGAGCGGGGGCGGCGGCGGCGCGGCATTGTCGGCGGCCTCCCCTGAAAGGGAGGGCGGGGGGGGGGGGGGGCGGAAAGTAAGGCCGTACGCGCTCAAAAGGCACGCGACGAGGGGACCCCGGGACTCGTTCTGGCAACAAGTCGCGCGTGTCCGCCTCGCCTCGCCTCGCCTGCTCCCGCGCTCCGCTCCCGCACTCCTCCCGATGACAGAGACCCCCATCGTCGTCCTCGTCTTGTCGCCAGGATGCAGTGCAGCACGCTGCTGGTGGTGGCGGCCCTGGCGTGCGCCGCCGGCGCCCTGGCGCAGCGGGTGTCCGGCCTGCCCAGCCAGGACCAGGTGACCAAGGCCCTCCTCGACCTGGACCGCATCTACTCCAAGCGGTGAGTGCACGCCCCGCCGCGCCGCAGGGCGTACGGGGGGTTAGAGAGGCATGCCTTGTACAGTCACCTTCCTGGCCCCGTGTCCTCTCTCCAGGTTCTCTCTATTTTATTTTTTTTAATCAGCTCAGTCTAGCCAAGTTTGGCGCGCCTTCCGGGAGTTGCAACGCTGTGCGGACGCACTCAGTCCGGATGATTCCGAAAGCAGCCGGTCACACACACACACACACACAAACACACACACACACGGTTCCACACAGATGTATCGGAACGCTGGCACAGACGTGCTCCCCTCCCCCCCCCCCCCCCTCCCCGCGCCGCCTCCCCCCGCCTGTGTGTGAGCCGTAACTCCAATAACACGCATGTTTTGTTTTCTACCCCACAGCTTACAGTCAGACGGTCTCAGGTAAGTTTGCCGGCGCCTTGCGGCCCTGTGGCCCGGCCATACCCCCCTCTGCCTGCCTCTGGGTGTTGCACTCGCTTCTCCCCCCTCCCCCACCAACCCCGTCACACGTACCCCACCCCCGTGCAGCCGCACCGACGCCATCGCCCTCTACAGCCTCAGTCCCCGATGCGCATGTGTGTGCGTGTGCGTGCGTGGGTGTACGTGGGTGTGTGCGGGCGAAAAGGTACAAATATATGCACACGACATGCGTTCCTTATTGCTGGCCGGGACTGTTCGCTGAGGCGCACCGGAGGGGGCTGATGGTATTTTATGATACCGGTTCGGTATGGTGGCAGGGGTGGGTGGGATGCAGTTTATGGGTGTTTTGCTGCTGCTGCGTGGGTGGTGGGTAGCCTGTTGTATCGCACACACGCACTTTCTCTCCTCTTCTTTCTCATATCACGACTGTGTTCTCTCTCCCTCGCACACGTAGCTAGCTGCACCCAGTGCACATTGTCTTCGTTGTAGGCGTATCTTGCTGTATGTCTTATTGGTCGGTTCTTGACTTTTTTTTCGTTCCTGGTCTGTCACTGTTGTGCACATTTTCGGAGTTTGGGTATTTACGTCGCACACTTTCAGCTCTACGAATATGCGAGAGGGTAGTAGGTTAGGTCAGTGATGGGCCGCGGGCCCGAAGCCGAAGGAAGAGGCTCTAACGGAAGGGGTATTCCGGTAAAATCCAAACAGGAAGCGGAGATGACAAGGAGAGCATGCACCGAATTCAGAACGCGGGCTAAGGGGTACCGCAGCAGAGAGTATCTCCGCCGCGGGCGTCAGCATTGAGCCGACCGAAACATTTGTGGGGGTCAGCCCACGCCGACTGTCGGCCACGCGGCACCGAACACCGCCGCGAGAGGGGTCCCCTCCGGCGATGCGGAGTAGCGCCGAAGTCCGACGTCCTTCCACTTGCGGTGCGCCCGCTGTAGCACCGAGCGAAGAGAAGGCCGGAGCCGCAGCCGGGTCGTGCTGGCGCCGGACGGAGCACCCCGCGCGAGCGAGCGGCCCGCCGCTGACCCATGACGCCATCTCTCGGCGCTCTCCAGCACTACACCCCCACCCCTCCCCACCATCACCCCTCAGCCCCTGGGAGGTAGGCACGGACAGCCCGCCGCACAGCCGCGTGTTGGGGTTGCCTGCCTGCCGGGCGGCGCGCCGTTTGCCGCCGGCTCTCGGGCAGCCGCCGCCCGTTCGCGCCGCGCGTTTCCGACGCGCTCTGGCCAAGAGCGAGGATCCCTCTCGCTGCGCGGGAGTGCGGCTGGCAGCGTTTCAATGGCTCTCCGACTTGGAGGCCTGATTCGCGTATTCTTCACCGCGTCGTGCATAGATCTCTGCGGAAGACCTTGTGAATACGCAGAATGTCTCCGGTGGCGGAGCTCGCTGGACGCAGGGCGCCCGCCCCCCCCCCTCATCCGCATCACCTGGCTCTGCCCTTCCTCGGCCCGCAGCCAGTTCACCGAATTGCAATTATCCCTTCGTAAACAGAGTTGACGACAGCGGAACGGTGTCGGCGGTATCAATACGCAAAGCAATCATGATCTCGTTTCGTCCCTGCCGCCCGCGGCCCGCCGGCTGCAGCATCGCCATTGACGACTCGCGAGTTTTCATACCCTCGCATTCTTCGAGGCACCCGCGCCGCCGTCTCCGCCGCCGCCGCCGCCCTTCTTATATTGTCGACACGCGACACAGATAAATGAGAGACACATTTCAAAGGCATGCCAGCATCTGCGGGACAGAGTAGGCTAAAAATAGAAGACAGAAGAAGGGATGGAGGGGGGGGGGGGGGGCTCGTCGATTTGATTGGCGGTAACATGTCCCATACCCCCCCCACCCGGTACTTGTATTATGAGTATTTCTCAACTCAAACAGTGGCCAGCCAAGCGTTGCAGATTGAGTTCGGCGACACTTGCCACAGTGTAACCTGAGCCCGCCCCCGCCGGCCCGCCGGCCCCCGCGCTGCCCGCGGAGCCACCGCAGCTGGAGGCGGCCGGAGAGAAACTTTAAAATGCAAACGCAATTACGGCACCTTAAATGAATGAGCGCGCCACAACGACGCCGCGGGGCGCTGAAATCCGCAGACAGAAAAACAAAAAATCAGGGAGTGAAAACAAGAGTTGGTGTGGGGGAGGGGGTGCAGCACGGCGGCGGCAGCAGCTCGCGTGTGTAACACACCTGCGTGTGCCTTCTGTTTGTTCGGCCCGCAGTGACCCCGGAGCCAAGCCGGGCGAGGACCTTGTCAAGCTGAAGCAGGCCTACAAGCTGCTCATGCTGCAGGACCTGGACAACCGCTACAAGATGATCAACCGGCCGCGGTGAGTCTGTGCGGGGCGTCCGCAAAACTACGTGACGCCAGCGGCGTGACGTCGACACCCGAAACCTTTTTCGTGGATCTGAAAACAAAAAGGCAGGTGTGGAGATCCGGTGGCGGCTAAACGAACCCCCGGCGCGGCTCGGCGCGGCGCGGCGCGCTACAGCCGCACGTCGTTAGCTTCATTAGCGGCCTTTTGGCCGCCCGGTCGACCCGACGAGTGGTGGTGGTGCAAAACGCAGCGCAAAACTGTGTCGCCGTTGCGTGGCGTATTAAAAAAAAACATTGTGCTGAGACACTGTAAAAAATATATATAATGATAGTGATGGCGAATATTTCGTCACAAATGATACGTCGTCACTTGACGATTTAGTCCTCACTTGAAAAAAAAAATATTGTGCTGACAAAAATTATCGTCATGACTGGCTAGAACGATTAAGATCACGATTCTCTAGTTCCTGAGGTGAAATAAATTTCTTGTGCCGATTTTCTTTTCACACTTGAACAAAATTTAGTTGATTTTTCGTAGAGTCTGGAAGAAAATTTTGAGAGTGTAGTGTTTTATGGGTGTCGCATGCGCAGGTACGGCAAGCGGTCCGAGGCGCACTACCTGGACCTGGGACCCGCCCCCGCCAACGCGGACGACGCGACTCAGGTGAGAGACGGATCGGAGAGGAAAGTGCGGGCGATACAAGAGATGCACTGCCGAGGCCAGGCACACCCACCGTGCGGGACAAGAGTACCCGGGTGCTGCTGCCAGTGTAGCCAGGGTAACAACGGCGGCAGGTGCGGGCGGTATGATCACGCTGCGAATAAGGGCGGCGGTGGCGCGGTGCCGAACCTGCCAATAACGGCCGGCCTGCGACGAAGGAGCCGTAAAAACGGGGCGAGTGTCGCGAGGACTGCCGCCGCCGGTGCAGCTGCCTGCAGCCGCCCGGAGCTGTCCGCATCTGCGCACAGCTGTCTGCAGCTGTCTGCAGCTGCCCGCTTCCTGGCGCGGCCGCGTGTCGTCGACCCCGCCCCTCGCCGCGCACCTGTCACCGCCGTGCCGCCGCCGGCCGCGATCCCGGCCAAACTTTCCGGTGATGGGCCGGACCGGTCTGGGATTAATAACTTTTCAAGGGTATATGGGGTGGGCCCCGGCCTCAGCCCCGGCCACAGCCCCGGCGGGGGTGTCCGCCAGCTGCCAGGCGGCGGGCGGCCGGCTGCCTGCTCGGTCTGGGCGGTGCAGTGCGCGCGGACGCGAGCTGCCAGCCCTGGCAGCTGCCGGTGGCTGCCGTACAGTGCGGAAGGGTTTATTTAAGCGTCGCAGTGCACTCTCCGCCCCCTAACAAAAACAAGAGAACAACAGGGGCCCCGCTCGCTTATCAAGCGGTCGCATTCTGCCTAAAATGTAAACGGGATTATAAGGCGCGCATGCGCAGACGAGTTTTGCTAAATTACGCGATTCCGAGACTCTTTCCGCGAGGAAGTATACGGGCCTCGGGGGCGGGGAGGCAGGAGGGGTAAAGGGGGGAGGGCGGTGCTTAGATGGCCGCAGCAGCCATTCTGGTCAGCGCTCACCGCGCTCGAGCACGCCAACGCCGTCGGGCGAGCCTCGAGAGCGGGCAGCCCTCTAGGACGGCATGCGTGTTTCTGACCTTTCGAGGAGATAGAGAGAGAGAGAGAGAGAGAGAGAGAGCGGCGATGCGACTGCCAGACTCCGCCCTTCGTACTGCGTCCCCCGCGGCGGCCGAGCGGCGGCGCGACGCCATGTGTCCCGCCAGTTATTGTACACCGCAAGCACCCCCCCCCCTCCCACTCCTCCCTGCGGGACCGCGGCCTGCGCATTCTTTTAATAATAACGAATTTACTGCCCGGCACGGCCAAACCGCCGCAGCTATCAGCTACATTTTATGGCTTCGGAAGAGACGCTGCATAGCGTGGCCACGCGGCGGGCCGCGGGGAGCTGCCCGCTGTCTCCCCAGCCCACTGTCTCCCGCGGCCCGCTGTCTCCGCCGTGCGGTGGGGCCCCGGTCTCGCGGCCGGGTTGGTCCTTGGCGCCCGTCGTCCCCTCGGCAAACACCGGTCGCTCCACCGCCGCCGCCGCTGCCGCCGCTGCCGCCCCGTGTCTGTGCGGGGGCTCCGGGATGAGTAACTGGGTAACTGAGGGGGGGGGCCTCCACCTGGACGGCCCCGGGCGGCGCACAGCTCGCCAGCGCAGCCGCAGCCGCTGCGGCCCGGGGAGCGCCCGGGCGGGTAGGCAATGTGTGAGCTCGCAGCGCAGCCGTGCGCGGCGGGCCGGCCTACCCACCGCATGGCGGGCGCTCCGCCGCGCTCCCTGCCGTCACCTCGGACTCGCTACGCCACTGGCCCCTGCGAGCCCCCTCTCCGCCGTGGCCAGCCGAGCGTCGCTTAGTCGTCAGTAACGAGTGCACTTGTTACTCGCAGTTCAGTCCGCCCTCTCGGGGGTCCGCGGGGCGCCAGCAGCCCCGCTGCTCCCAAGTACGAATTTTAATTGGCAGCCGATCGGCCGGAGAGGATGACCCCGAGCCCAATCAGCGAAGGACGGCAAAGCAAGTGGGGAGGGGGGGGGGGGGGTACTCCGCAGCCCTCGCCGCCCCCGCGCGCCTGCCCCGGGGCCGCGCCCTTGGTAATGATGCCTCGGATGTGGGCGGGCGCGGTGCGAGGGCGGGGCCGCCGCCGATGCACCTGCAGCAGCGCCTGCAGCAGCCCGGGGGGGTGTGGGGCGTGGGTTCTCCTGCGAAAAAGCACGGTCGGTGTTTGAACCCGCGGCGCTCGATAGCTTGGGAGAGAGAGGAGAGCGTGGATGAGAGATTCGGTGGCCCCTCGGCGGCGGTGGCGGCGGCGGTGGCGGCGGCGGTGGGGCGGCGGGGGGGGGGGGGGGGGGGGGGGGGGGCTCTGCGTGATGGGCGCCGTTGTTATTAAAAAGCGATACCGGGCGGCGGCGGCGGCGGACCACGGCGCCGCCCCTTTGACGGCTAAACGGGGACGGGGCAGGCGCCGCCGCCGCCGCCGCCAGCCGAGCTACAGAACAGAAAACGCACAAAAGCGCGGCGGCGGTGGTCTTTTGTAGTACATCCTGCGTCAAGTGGAGGAGGAATGGGGTGGGGGTGGAGGGTTTGACGGGAGGACTAAAGAAGGGGGGAGGGGGAGGCAAGTTTGGAATGACGTTCAATTTACTCTCATTACAGGCCGGCGGACGCGGACGTGGGCAGGCGCCGCGGCGGTAGACCGCAGGGGACAGATGAGGTGTGATGAGTGAAGCGTTAACGCGCCGCTTTCCTGTTCCCTCGACTGGTGGTGGTGGTGCTGCTAAAGCTGACCTTTCACATTAAAATGTGCTTCTACTTCCCCATGAATAAAAACTCGCTTTCCAGCGATTATATTAAATTGAGGCCTAGCTAAAGATTTACCATAGCTGGGACAAGTGACTCCTTTTAGATCCGTATAAACTGCTTTTCTCTCTCTTAACGTGACAGTATTGTGGAGGTGGGAAACATGTCGTCAAATGACCGCACCTACCCATTCGGCGTATGTGGAACTAATCAGGTGTGAACGGACAGCACCATTAGTGCCATGTTGTCCGTGTGAATCCCCCCCCCCCCTCATTCCCTTGACATTGACAGGCTTATCTCTATCGCTCTGCTGTTATATCAGACAGATGAATCTTTTAAACTGACAACACGGTGATTTTCCGTGGGGCGTTTCAGGGTTCAGGCCGGATAAAACGCGGCGGAAATTTCCATCGCCGCCATGAAAAACATTCTCGTACATTAATATAGGAGTTATTTGGCGTAATTTTCGACGAGAGAGAGAGAGAGAGAGAGGGGGGGGGGGCACGTGCACGTGCTCATCTTTTCCGAAGATTGTCCTCCGCGGGGGGTAGGCGCGGCTGCGCTCCTGCCTGCCTACATACATGCATGCAAACTGGACGCGGAATATGATTTTAAATTGTGATCGTTTCCCGCCCCGTGTTGCAGATGGAGCGTGGGGACAACATCCTGTGGTCCCGGTTCGCGGACCGCAGGTGAAGAAGCTGTGGAGGCGGCGTCGTCTGCTTCGGTTCGGCGGTCCCGTCCCGCCTGGCCCCGCCCCACACGCCGCCCGCGCACACGGCAGCGCCCGCACTCGCCGCACCTCCCATATAAATACATAAATAAGTAATGCGTGCACGTCGGTGTTCCCCTCGGCTTTGGCTTCTCCCGGGCCTGTCGCGTGGGCTGAGGGGTGTGGTGGGGTGGAGGGCCAGTCGCGAACGGCCGCTCGGCGTCTCCCCGAGATCCGGAGTTTGAGTCCCACTTCTCGACGTTCGTCGAAGCAGACAAAGCCCTCCCCGGTTTCCCGCCCCCCTTCCTTTTGTTTCTTTCCCCACATTTAGTGTAAATGTAAAGTATACTTGTTGACTTAAACACAATAAACGGATGGACGATAGGACTTTGGAGTTTGATTTCTGATTACCCTGCTTCTTACTCCGCAGTGCGGGACGGAAATAGTATGTGTTGGGACAGAAGGTGCCTTTTGGTAACATAAGAGAAAGATAAAAGGCTGTAACAGTAATTTATTTCACTACATCCACAATAAAATCGCACACACGAATTAAAATAATACAGAAATCAGCATGATGAATTACAACTTTACTGACAAGAAATTGTTATTTATATACACTAAAGTAAAAAAAAGTATATGGTATATCACAGCCAGATATGACAGGCAAAAAAGCACTTGTTACCAATTGGGATAAAGTGAAGGTAATTTTTTTTTTTGCATGTGTAAATTTGAGGAAAACCTTTCTTTCCCAAATAATTGGTTTCTAACCTTAGTAACCTAGCCAGTCAAATGTGCTCTTGCCTTTATATTTTGAGTAACTCACTGCTAAACATGATAAAATTTCAATTTTGAAGAGGCTACAATAATGAAATAAGACTTGCCACGACAGTTCAAAGCCAATTACACAAAGTGAAAATCCAAAGGACCTTCCAGGAAAAACAATAGTGAATTTCTTTGATTGCCTGTCAGCTCAGTAAAACAAGAAGTCAATGCAATCGCACTGCCCCATGTCTCAGTGGAAAAGCCGCAACATTGTAGAACTGAGTCATGTGCCATGTCAGGCTATGCAACTCTACAAAACACAGATAATGATACAAAACAGATATTACAGACAGTTTTGTATGTTCTCACACAGACCGTATTTCAAATGCCTAGTATTCAAACTCACAAGCCTTTGAACCCACAGAGCTACAATATTCTAGTACTTTCATATGTAAAGTCTCAAGTATTCTAAAACAAAGGCTATAAGCAGAAAATATAACAAAAAAGTGGTTGGAAAGTCCTCTATCACAGCGTTGTATTCACGACAATGGCTCTTTTCAATAGCCACCTATGAGAAAGCCCAGAAAAGACTCACAATTGTTTAAGATTAAACTATTAATTTGTGCAATTGATTCTTACAACAAAGGCATCTGACTTAAATATCACACATCTTAAAACAGACCTCTTCAAGCCAATATATACAGTTTGCTAGGTCTAGATTGCCTAGTCAACTTTAGTGAATTAATGTAAAGTTTAGACTATTGGTTCAAATTTATAACACAAAAAATTTCAAGTTTGAAACAAATCTATAAGAATGCCAATTTCAGATCAGTAATTGAAGATTAAGTCCAATACTTTACAAAATCTACACTTTGACTAAGACATTTAGTCTACTTCAGGAACACAAAGAGCTCAGTATGCATTGATAGTTGGCAATAAGGGACACACAATTCAATAAATTGAACGTCTCATAATTAGGCAATTTTTTTTTCCTGATTGAAGGAAATATGATTTGTTTAGCATACTTTTCAACCACAAAATACAAGACCATTCAGACATTTCATTTTTAATTCAGAGCTATCTCTTGCCACAATATCCAGTGAGCAGGTTGCTACAAAATTCCAAAAACTGCAATTACCAGTCTGATACTTTCAATTGTTTGGTCTCTCTCTTCAAGTCTTCAATCACTAACCATTCCAAAATTATGAAAATTAATTTCTATCATTCAGCCCAAAACATTAAGGTCAATCAACGACCTGAAGAGTTCATAACATTTACATAGAGTACATTCCCATCATACATGTATGGGTCCAATAACTTCCATAAGCATGAGAATCACAGAACTGTAGAAATCAATAGCCCTCATATGGGTGGGTGTCTTGCGCCCTGGAAAAATAAATAAATGGATTTAAGTGGTGTTCTAATGTATGTGACTGCACACTTTCAGGTTTAAAAAAAATATTTCCTTATGATATTTTTTGACAAACTTACCTGCCTGGTCCCGAGGGCAGCCTGGGTCACTGCATGCTCCCATACTTCCGACTGGGTGACCAAACATTACCCTCTCCATCGACTCCGAAGTCTCGGTTAACTGAATTTAGCACAGCTTCTCTCAAGCGTTCTCTGAATGTCTTGTACTCCATGTCCCCCACTCCATGACCAAAATCAAAATCAGCCACTTCAACAGTAAACCTAGAGAAAAGGAAATGTAAGAGAAGGGTAATAAAATAGTGAGGAACTTTTACAGAAATTAGAGAAAGAGAGAGTCTTTCACATACCTTTTCCGCCTTTGAACATAATAGGCCACTCCAAACACTACCATTATGACAGCAATCAGACTGCACACAACTGGGACCACAATAACTGACAGTTGCGCATGTTTTTGCACTGCAAGAGAACAAACGGTAAAATACCAAACAAAAGTAAGTTTAACTTACAACATTGGCACCCTAGCTCCTACCTTTATATAAAATAACTTTGATGGGGTACACTATCTTTGAGACATCGTTGCTTATAATGAAGAGTACTGTGTAGTTAGAAGAGGAGTAAAATTGTGAAACATTGAACTGGCAATTGGGAGAGACCGAGATTTGATTTGGAGGACAGGTTTCTTCACCTGTAGAAAATTTATAAGAAATAAAAATTAGTAAGTGCTTGAACAGTAAATTAAAAGCATCACAAATTTCTTGTGTGAGTCTGAAAGCCTTATTTCACTCACCAGTTGAGTTGTAGTCTGCAGGCTTTTTGAGATTACAAGCATTAAAATTACCAGATCCTCGACAGACAACCTGCAAGTCCAGTGTTTCAAACTCTTGCAACCAGTTTGTACCTTTGATTGTTATGTTTTGGATAGGAGCTGGAAAAAGAAATGATGTTGTGTGGTATAGTACATCGAACAAAATGAGACTAATGACAGCTGCAAAGAATATTTCTTACCTCGCACACTCATTTTTCTGTGAAAGTAACCATAGGTTTTATTTTTATCAGGGGGAACTATTGATGAATTTCGACAAACATATGGGACCTTGATGTGAGATACATTAGTAAAAGTTAAACCCTGATTCACTGTAGATCCCACTTCATTTGTGTTTAGGCCTGTATTTCCAGCATCTTTGAGAGCTGTTAGCAGAGAAGGGGAAGCAGATGATGATAAAATGGTACTGTTGGGAGGACTTGCAGTTGTTGAGGTGGTTGTTGAAGTGGTTGTAGTAGAAGGAGTGGTAGAAGTTGTGGTAGTAGGAGGAGTCGTGGTTGTAATAATTGGTTCAAAAGATGCAACGACCAGGGCTTCCACAAGGTGATCAGCTCCAACAGCCGAATACGAATAATTAAAAGTCAAGTCTTCAGAGAGACCATAAAAAACACAGTCCACAAACCTAAGGGCAAAAAATAAGTTAGAAAACATGCAGCCATTATAAGGCAAGGAGAAACTCATCAAACACATAGCTTACCAGTATGTAGAGACTTCAGTAGCATTTTTCAAAAATGCATGATCTGCTCTAGAGAGATCAATTTCATGCTCAACTTGGGTTTCATTGGATACAAAATTTGAATTTATCAGGCTACCTTGAACAAGTTCCATTTTCCCATTCAAAAATGCTGGCAAAGAAAACAAACATCAAGCAAAAGATGAGAAAAACATCCTGGAGATGAAGACATGACAAATATAAACAAGTTTAAGGACACCAACCTGAGATATTAAAAATTTGTCTCCGGCTGCAGATCTCATGATAGAAAATTATGTCATACTTGTCAACATTCACTTGGACCTCATATGGACCAGGGTAAAATTCTCTCGGATAAGTTACACTCCAAGTGGAGTTCGGATACCGAGTTTCATCCTAGAACGAAGATAGTGGACAAGAAAGTTTTAGGAAAAGAGAATAAGTAGTATTTCAGGGTAGTGGTTACAAATAAAAACAACTACGCACCACCCATGAATGCAGCGGCAGAGTGTCATCTTTCCAAGTGAAACGAAACGTTCCTTCCGGCCGGCTTCCATCAGAGTCATACACCTCTGCTTGAAATGTGATAGTTCCACCTTGCACAATGGGCCCATCATCAGATATCGTAACATAGTAGTGACATTCCCCTGTAACAAAATATTTAATAACAATCAGACAAGGCAGCTCGTATTACTAATACACTCCATGCCACCGAGAATGAGTCATACGTTTCAGACTAGCAGGGCTATCAAAAACTCAATGCAAAAGTACAGAACAAAACCGCACCAAACAAAATAGGAAACCAGCATTGATGGGTGCTAATCTCTGCTAGGATATAATTTTCGAAGATGAATTAAGACTAAGACTACATCGGGCAGTGTAATTAAAAAACATAACCTCAAACAGGCACAAAAGAGTGCCCTAATTTTATACGGTAGAATGTGTCCGTAAAGACAAACTCCAAACAGAGTTGAGGACATTCTGCTGTGCGCGAGGCTTTAAAAAAATTGTTGCAAGCGCAGTCAATTAAAGAACGTGCATATCATTATTTTACATACCAAAAGAGAGCAGGCAGAGCACAACCAGACACTCGTGAAACTTGAATTTGGGTGTCATGCGAGACATAGCCGCTTCGGATTGTGGCACATTCCAGCTGATCAAATCCAAGTAGTGATATTATACGATTCAGATCTAAAATCAACAAGAAACTCCAGGAAAATCCCAGCGAAACTCCGGGACAACGACAACACCACAAACACAGAATGTGGGTAGGAGGAGGGGTGCGGGGTGATGGCGGGGGGCGGAGGCACACAGCAACAACAAAAGAGTGCCCGCCCATCGAAGCGGAGCTGAGCCGAGCGCCCATCCCCTTATTCGGAGGAAGAGTGAAACTGTGAATAAGCAGTCGGTTTGGTTCGGTTTCGTCCGTGAAATGGTGATTACATTTGCCGTGCGTGTGCGTGTTGACGTTCGCGTATTTCAATAGTTTTCCCCGCCTTTGCCCGCTGATTTCGGGCGTTGTGGGCGTCGTGTTTTCTGCATTTTGCGCCCCGTTTAGGACGTGTCGATCGGAGCGCACCGGTGTCGGTGAATTCGCCTGGTGAGTGCAGCTGCCCGTTGTGTTACAGTGCATCTTTGTTATTGCTCGTTTCGGACGGTTTCGCTCCGAGGGGGTATTTTCACTGGACGGGATGCGCTGCGGCCCCTCTGGAGTCCGATCCCGGGGGGCGACGAGGCCCCCGCGGTCCGCCGCGAGCCCTGCCGCTGTTCTAACCTACGTGTAGGCTGAACTCATCAAGGGCAACATCCTTCGTGGGGGTCCCTCCTATTACGTGCTGTACGGCAAACCGTTTTTGTTGCTGCTGCAACCAAGTTTATCGTGACAACATGGCTCTTACGCCACACTTGTAATTTGATTCGATTCGCTGCTCTATTTGGAGGGACGGTTTTTGGTACGTGTTCCAGAACTGACATCTTATGAATGGGTTCTTTCTCTGAACAGGTGCTCCAAATGATTCGTAAATGGGGTACTAAGATTGGGTTCTTTTTGTACCCTTTCTGTATGTAAATAAGGAGTATTATGCGTCACCATTGCCTTGAACAAAAGGCTGACCTCTTATAAGATGACTTTTGAAACCAATTTAACTAAACGTAAATTTATGTTACTTAAATGAATGATGTGCTAGTTTTTCTGTCTTGTGAGTTTGCTTACATAAATTTCTTAAGTGCTCTAATGTGGAAGTGTCACATTAGATCCCAGAGTAATTTATTTTAAACGATTTTAATTTTAACTTTAATTGTATAATTTTTTGTAAGACAAATGTTGCTACTATGCCTGGCTGGATAGTGGAGTTTGCACCAGTCTATGGCTTCTGCTCTATCTGTAGACTTTTTCTGATGCCTCTACTGTGTATATTGTATGTTTTCATTGAAGAACACAGTGATGCAGTTTTTTCCATTAGCTTAAGAGTTTTTAGACTCAACCCTCCCTCCCCTCTGAATTCTTACGAAAATTTATTTACATTAGTAATCATGGTATTGTGTCCTCCAAACCTGCTAGACATCTTTCTTAAAATTTCAAGGCCATGTTGATGCCCCTCTCAACTTCTTGACCGGGTCTTTGCAGCAAACCAAACTCACACAAGACCAGTACTCCCCACAATTCTCTGCATTGCAACTCCCCGTTCTCCCGCAGGGTCATTTTTCGAGACTTCAATTTTCGTAACGATTGATCTTTGGTGTGACCAAACGGAGTGTACTGAAACTCCCCGTGCGGCTACTCCTTGCGCGGGGGGCCGGCGGGCCGGCGATACCCCGCGTGCCGCGTAGTGTGGGCGCCGGGCGGCAGATGGCGCCAGCGCTCGCCTCGGCCCTGCTGGGCCCAGGCGCGTGGCGGCCGTGCCCTGCAGCGAGCGTCTGCCTCGCCTTTTACCCCAGTTTCTCAGAGATTTCTCAACGGGCGGCGCTCGCCGCTTTCGTCAGCTCACATAACCGCTGCCGAACGGAGTTTCGGGGTGCCGGAGGCTCGGCGCTGCTGGACGCACGGCTGAAGGGCCGCGTCCGCTAGCAGTGGCTAGCAGCCGCCCTGCACCCCCCCCCCCCCCCCCGCGCTGACGGGGGTTGCCTTGTTGCTGCCCACCCCCTCCCCGGCGCTGACGACCCGATTGAATGGGGGGCCGGCATGCGGGGGTGCCCCGGCCTCGTCAAGTGGTCGCGGCCTCGTCCGGGCGGTGCCGGGCGGCCGCGAGGGGAGGTGGCCTAGTCACGACCGAGCCGGACTGCTAATCGGGGCTTATCCCATGAGGCGATCCCACGCGGGCCGCTTCCGCTCTCACGGCATCAGTCTCTCTGGGCAGCGGGGGTGGAGGGGTGGAGGGGTGTCCTCCACCTCCCCTCGCCGCGGGAGCCCTTTTGGTGGTGGGGGGAGGGGCCTTCTGGACACATGCTGCCGCCCACAGTCGAATCCTTGACCGGTTTCACCCGAAGCACGGAACGGCGTGAGCGGGGGAGGGGGCGTGACCTGTGCCGGGAGGGGAGGGGGCGGGGGGCGGGGGGCGGTCGCTGACCCATTTCCGCTGACGACCCAAACCGAACCGCACAGCACTCGCGGAGCTGAGCGCGGAGTTGCCCCCCTCCCCTCCGGCCACGCCACCGCACGCCACCCCCTGGCCTTGCCCCGTGCGGTAACTACCCCCTCTGGGGGGGAGGAGAGCAGGGTCACCCCTGGACGGGCTTTTGCCGTCCCCAGGGAGCCTCGGCGGGGGCGTGGGTCCTGCTGGCCCCCCTGTGGGCCCCTGTGGGCCCCTGGGCCCCTCGTGTACCCGCTCTGGAGTCACAACATTGAACACAGCGGGCCTTGAACCGTGCCTCAAATTGAAATAACCATTATGCCCCGCCCCTCTTCTTTTTTTTTTTTTTTGATTTTTAGAAATCCAAATTCAGTGTTGGCCTGTTATGGCGATCGCCGCCCCCCCCCCTCCTCTCCCCCGCGGTTCGCTTCCTCGTCCACCCCCCGCCCCGGTTTTGGACTGGCCTCTCTGGGTGGGGGGGCCTTGGGAGGATCGACCGACCAGAGCAGGAGCTGCCGCCGCCTCCGCTGCTCCGCGGGACTCCGTACGAGGCGGTGCACTCGGCCCCGCGCGCGCCATCTGTTGTTGAACCTGTCGCGCTCACCCCCCCCCCCCCTGGCGCCGCCCCTGGAATGTCCCGGATGCGCCCCGTCCCGCGCGGAGGGGGTGTTTGTTGTGCCATCTCGCAGGCCGATGGTGGCACCACATGCCTTGCGTGCGATATTGTTACGCGTTATCGTAGTTTTTTTTTTTTTGTGGAGAGCGCCCGCGTTGCTGTATTGAAGTCCTTGAGGAGTCCATTCTGAGGGGATAGGAAACAAATAACAAAAACCCCCCTGCCCCCTCGCCTGTCTGCACCGCCCCCCCCCCCCCCCCTGCGCCGTGCCCCCCTTTAGCCTTTTCGACGCTGTGTCCTCTTTCTCCCGCTCGCCTCTGCCGCGTCGCCTGCTTGCCCTCTCCTGCTAACTCTTTCCCGTGTGTGTGTGTGTGTGTGTGTGTGTGTGTGTGTGTGTGTGTGTGTGTGGTGCTGTTCTGTTGTCGACGGCCATTATGAGGTATTGACCTGGTTGTCCTGTGCGTGCAGCCGTGCGTGCCGCCCCGTCTCTCTTCCACTTATTTGCGACCCCCTCCCCCCATCCACGCCCCCCAGCCCTGCAAATGAGTGCGAGGGAGACGACACGTTTTGTCTTGCATGCTGGGGGGTATACTATAGCGCGTGCCTGCTGACCTGGAAAACCTTCCTCTTCCATCTCTCTCTCCCCTCCCTTCCCTCCCTCCCTCCCTCCCTCCCTCCCTCTCTCCCTCTCTCCCTCTGTTTCTCCCTCTGTTTCTCCGTGCCTCCAGAGGGAGATTAATGAGTCAAATGAGCGAATGTGTGTCTCTGTTGGGCGTGGAGTGTCGGGGCTGAAATAAGAGTGGGGGGGGGGGGGAGGGGCGAGTACACTGGTGCTATAGTGCTGACGCCTGCTGAGCTCCGAACCTGTGATCGCTGACTGTCGGTGGACTGTTGCCAGTCTCATGTACAGTACACTCGGCCGGGGCTCCCCCTACGGCGACTGCTGTGGAGAGGCCCGCCGGCCCGGGGAGTGTACCTGGCAGGCGGTCGGGCAGGCAGGCGACGCTACGGCCGGGCCTGGCGGGCAGCCTACCCCGGCTCTGACAGGCGCTCCCCGGGCCCGCCGGCGCATGGACGCGAGGCCACGCCCCCCCCCCCCCCCCCCCCCCCCCCTCCCGCGGCCTCGCCCAGGAAACCGAGTCGAGGGCGTTGTTGGGGGAGTCATTCCAGCGGAGAACGTAACGAGCGAGCTGGACGCTGCTGGGCTCTTGTGCTTTTCCGGAAGCTTTTCTGGGAAAGCACGATGTTTGGGATGAAGAGGAAGGAGGGGACCGTGTGAATGATGAAGGAATTTTAGAGTGTATATGGTACCATGAACGTTCGTATTTGAAATTTACACCCCTCGCGCCTTCCCTGCCCTTTCCGGCGTCAAGGCCGCCGTATGCAGCAAGTACTACAGAGGGGTTGGACGCCCCCCCCCCCTGCCGCCACGCCGTCGCCTCACGGCCGCGAGCCAAGGTCAAAAACCGCGCGTGCACCGGGGAGTGTGTGTGTGTGTGTGTGTGTATAGAAGTTGTGTGTACATGAGCAGGATGTAGTTGATAGGTTCCTGGTGGGATATGTTTGGGTGATTGGGGCTGGCGGAGCACCCCGACGGGACACCCTGGCGGTGTAACGCCGCCCCCCTCTCTCTCTCTCTCTCTCTCTCTCTCTCTCTCTGGCATGTCGCGTGGTTTGGCACCACGTTTGTCGTGACCAGATGGATGTCGTGTGTCCCTTATCCCGATAGCACAATCTCTCTTGCTGGGCGCCGCCGGTGTGAAGGTTGCATCGATAACGAGAGAGCGAAGCGAGAGCGGCGAGAGAGAGAGAGAGAGAGAGAGAGAGAGAGAGAGAGAGAGAGAGAGAGACACGGGAGACACGAGTCCGATGGCTTGTCCAGTTTTCGAGTCAAGTGTTTGGAGGAGAGTGCTTCGGCCGTGAACCAGGCAGAGGGAGCCGAGGAGCAGCAGGAGCCTTGGCTTCGGTGAGCTGCTCGCCGCTGGGGTCAATGTTTCCGAGCCCTGGCCGGCCTCGGCTGCCGTCCTGCCCGTACTCCAGCGGCAAGCACCGCATTTCGGCCCCTTCTCTGTTGATTCTCTTCTATTTGACAAAGTTTCCGTCTGTTTGTTCGTTTGTTCTGCGCCGTGTCGTTCGTTTCTCTCTCCTCTCCTTTATCACTTCCACCCCGCGTCTCCCCCCACCTCCCGCCGCCCAGCCGCACCGCGTGGTGCCGTGTTTGCTCCTCATTATGTATATCTTTACCCGCCTCTCCTCTTTGCCGTCATTGTTTCTCGCCCTCTCCGCCCTTCTTCTTCCTCGGCGTTTTGCTTTATCCCGCCGCACGGCAACGTCCTGTCTTTACCCTTTTCATTCTCTATAGCCGCAAGATATTGGTTCAAAGTGCGTTAAAAAAAAAAAAATAATCTCATTTTGTCATAATTTTCGGAGGAGGATCGGCGACTCTATCCGACACGACGTTTCCGTCCTTCGACACTCCCACGTGCGGAGAAGCCAGCCGATCTTCTTATTGCCGATGTGAAGAGGAGTATACTTGTAGTTCCACACCACGCAGTGTCTCTGCCGACCTCTGTACACACACACACACACACACACACACACACACACGCCCTGGAGACGACGACATGAAAACATGATGCGTGTGGACGGGCACCCGGCCATCCCGTCGACCTTCCATTCTTTTGCGTATGGAAATGAAGTCGGGCGGGGCACACCTCTGCAATGCGTGTAATTAAAAGGGGAAAAAAAAAAGAAATGGCTTGCGGTCTGAATTACAAAAATCAACGATTTCGTCGTGACGGAGACGTGACGTTTAAAAGCCAAGTACATGATGATGGTGCGACCCTTTGGTCGGCATCGCCTCTTTTGCTCGGGACCGCTGTTGTCGTTTACGTAGGTGATATGGATGTCTCTGAGGTGGTCATAAACGGAGTTTGCTGTTACGTCAGGGCCGCCCACCGAGAGACCCCAGCATTATCAGTGGCGAGAGAGAGAGAGAGAGAGATGACGATGGACAAGGGGCTTTTGGTGGATGACCTTGCAGTGCGACAAGGACAGTTGGAGCTAATGACCGTCCATCATCATTATCATCGGTCGGGCTGCACTCCCGCACTCGGCCCGTTTTCAGTGGTGCTTGTTCCAAGCGTGCCCCCCTTTCTCCCGTCCGTGGAAGAATTTTTTGAGTCGTCGGTTCTGCGCGCGCCGCGCCCCTCTCGACCTTGGGAGGGGCGGGCTTCACCCCGGTCCTGCTTGTCGCGGGGTAGTTAGCTTTGGGCGTAGACTTGCGTGTAGTCAGTAGTTTAGGTTCGGTGGTAGGCTCAGGTCGGGCCGTAGAATCAGTACACCCTAAGCGTAGTTCCGGCGGTAGGCTTCAATGAGTAGGCGTAGTTTTTTTTTTTTTTTTTTTTGGGGGGGGGGGGGTTATCCCTCAATCAGTAGTTTGGTTTCGAGGGCGTCGGCATCAATCGGTGGTGTAGTTTTGGGGGGGCGTGGACTCTAGTCGGCTTCTCAGCAGAGGGCACGTCACGCGAGGGGACGAATCACGTTTGCCAGTCGACTTGTTGTTGCTCGGCGTTGTTTGCACTGGGACGCGTCATGCTTCGCTCAGCGACACACGCCGCGCACACGACGCGCACACGCCGCGGCACGCACGCGGCACGCACGCGGCACGCACGCGGAATGCAAGCAACAGCGCGGCGCGCGCGCAGCCGTAGGAATGACAAAAGCATTCCGTCGGTGCCACGAACCTGCAATATGACCTCCGTACGCTCTCGGTGGCTGATTCAATTCCATTCAGGGCGTCAACATCCTCCTCCTCCTCCTTCTCCTCCTCCTCCTCCTCCTCCTCCTCCTCCTCCTCCTCCTCCTCCTCCTCCTCCTCCTCCTCCTCCTCCTCCTCCGTCGACGTGTGCGTGTGTTTTCTGATGGCCAAAGGGAGCGCTCCAGCGGCAGCTCATGGGGCTCGTTCCATTGGCCGTGCCATGGACGTTCCATGGGTGTGCCACCAGGAGGCGCTGCGGTCACCATCACTTCGCCTTTAAAATGCCGAGAGAGAGAGAGAGAGAGAGAGAGAGGTGAGTGACCCAAACAGCTATCGGACTTAAAACCTTTGGATGCCTGCCCGCGGGAGTGAGGGAGGGAGGCGGGCCAGCAGCTAGCCGGGGCAGCCTCTGTGACGGCGGGGCTGCCGGGGCTGCCGGGGCCCCCTCGGCTGTTGACCCGCCGCGCCGCGTTAAATGCAGAAAACCTGCCATGTTGGCGGGCACTGCTAACGAGACACCCGCCGAGGCTCTCGTGAGGAACGAAACAGAATGGAACGGTCACCCGAGCTGTGCGTGCCGTTGGTTTGGGGACCGGAGGGGCGGGGCTAAGGGTAGTTTATATCACGCCTATGCGAGGGACGTTTTCGGTTCTAGTAGGCATATCCCGCCCGCGCGAGCACAAGATACAAAAACAAAATCGTTCGTGTTTTTTTTCTTGCAATCAACTCTTTTTCAATCTGTTTCGCGAGAGGAGCTCCCCCTCCCACACCCACCCCCCTCGAAGCGGAGATAGCGAAAAATTCCTTGTCGGTTTGCGTTCCCACGGGGCTGTAGCAGCAGCAGCAGCGTCGGTCGTCGTCGGAGTGGATAGAAGAAAGAGGAGGAGGAGGGAGAGGAGGAGGGAGAGGGAGAGGAGGAGGGAGAGGGAGAAGGAGAGGGAGAGGGAGAAGTGGAGGAAGGAGCTGAGGAGAGTGTCCTGCCGTGCGCTTCTTAGCGGCGCCGCCGCTGCTGCTGCAAGGGAATGCTGTCAAAAGTTGGGCCAAGCCAATGACCGCAATATGGCCACGACCGCCACCGCCACGCGCATGCGCCGGGAGGACAGCAGCAGCTGCTGCAGCTGCTGCAGCTGGCGACGCCTGGAAAGGCGATGGAGAGTGAGCGGTTGGCCCGAGTCGAAGAAGAAGAGCGTCGGCGGCGAGGTGTCGGCGGCGTGCTGTATCGGCACTGGCTGCGTCCCCCCCGTCCCGCCCTTGCAGACGGCTATCGCCTCGGTGACATTGGGCACCAGCAGCGCCCGATCACAAGTTTCCAACTCGGCTCCGCGCCTCGCCTCGCTCTCCTCACGTTTGACCGATCACGCCCTTCGCAATTTGCCCTCCCGGCCCCCAGCTCCTCCTCCTCCTCCTCCTCCTCCTCCTCCTCCTCCTCCTCCTCCTCCTCCTCCTCCTCCTCCTCCTCCTCCTCCTCCTCCTCCTTCTCCTCCTCGGAGGGGAGGCGGGGTCGAGGTCTGCCCCGCCGGCGCCCCGCGGGACACGCAGGGGGGATGATTCTTTTGGCGGATTCGATTATCTCGTCCTTTGTGGGCTGCGAAGGCGTTGAGGGTCGGCCCCGGCCGGCGGCGGCGGCGGCGGCGGGGGCGCTTGGGGGCGGCTCCTGTTGATCATGCAGGGGACGACGCCGTTGTGAAGAGGTGCCCGTCGGCGACCTTGCGGAGGGCGCGCTGGACGCGTGTGTGCGGGGCGGCGGCGCGGCCAGGATGAGGACGTCCAGGAGGCACGGCGGGGACGCGAGAGGACGCCGACACCGGCAGAGCAGGTCGTTGCCTCTCTCTCTCTCTCACACACACACACACACACACGGCAGAGGCATCACCTGGCCACTACACGCACACGCCCTCTCTCTTCTCGTCTCCTGCGCCCTGTCTTAGCGTCTTCTGACCCCCCCCCCCCCCCTCCCCTTCCTCTCTCTTTCTCCTTCTCTCTCTCTCCCTCTCTCTCCCCCCCGAGCCCTGAATGCGTGGCCCCCTCCCCAGCGGTGCAGCAGCAGCAGCGGCGGCGGCAGCACGGCAGTGCGCTAGAATGCAATCGGCAGTGCAGCGCGCCGCGGGGCTGTGAAAATAGGGCGTGTGGCGCTGCGAATAGACGCGGCCGGGGGGCCGCCGCGGTCCGCCCTCCAGCGGCGGCGGAGCAGCGGCCCTCAGCCAATCACTGCCTAGAATACGGGCTCTTCTTTATTTTTATTTTTTCAACGAGGTCGGTGAATGCCTTCAATTTGTAGAATGAATTTTTGGGTCTGTTACCCCCTTCCCCCACCTGTCTCTCTCTCTCTCCCTCTGCCACCTTATTACTGTGGGCACCGATGGCAGACGGTAGGGTTGGGGGCGGGGCCTCCTCTGGCGTGCTGGGGGCCCGAAGAGGGACAGGGAGGAGGGGGGGGGGGTCAGTGCTCTCAGTGGCCGTCGTCTCCAAGGTCACGATGGGCCGCTCATGGCAACAACAGGGGGGGGGGGAGGGAGTGAGACGAGAGAAGAAGGAATGAATGAGTGCGACTGAAGTGGACGATAGGGAGTGCAGCGCGTGCGGGCGAGGCGTGTGCAGGACCTGCAGGTCCTGGAGGAGGATGTGTCATTGGGGGCGATTGTCCCTCCTGGCTAGCCACCGTAACCTTTTCTCTCTCTCTCAATAACTCTCGGCGGGTCGCTCCTCTTTCTTTTTTTTTCGTTTTAATTTTATTTTGCGGGAGACGATGAACTCTTCTTGTTCTCCCGGCCGTAACTGGCTCGCCTCCTCCTCCTCCTCCTCCTCCTCCTCCTCCTCCTCCTCCTCCTCCTCCTCCTCCTCCTCCTCCTCCTCCTCCTCCTCCTCCTCCTCCTCCTCCTCCTCCTCCTCCTCCTCCTCCTCCTCCTCCTCCTCCTCCTCCTCCTCCTCGGCTGGCCGCGCGCCGCGTTCTAAGGGGGCGCCGCCCTTCGTCGGAAAGTGTATAGACCTTCGGTCAGGATGACAATAATCTAGACAGTGTCTAGAGCGCTGCAAGTGCCGCTGCCCGTCGTATCGGGGCCCCGGCCCTTGAAGATCGCGCGCTCCTCCGCTCTTTTGGCGGCATTAGAGGATTTAATTTTTCGGGGGAATGATGATCTCTTGTCATTACCTTTTCCCCCGCCCCGCCCCGTTCCTCTTGGTGTTTCGGTCTCCCTCACTATTCTTAACTCGTTCAGCCCCCCCCCCCCCCCCTCCTCCCCTCTCCCTCCCCGCCCCTGCCTGCTCCCCTCGCACGCACACTCGCACGCACACACTCTCACACGGGGCCCACGGTGGGCTATTAATATGTCCCGGGAGGCGGGGCGGAGGGCCGCTGCTCTCGCTGGCGCCGCCCCCCCGCGCGTGATTCTATTCGCACACCTCGCGCACATTACTCGCAGCCAGTAAAACGTCCCCGCGGCCCGTCGTGCCGTGTCCTCCCCGGGCTGATGGAAGGGTCTTGGGGGCGGGCAAAAAAAACATCAGGGAAGGAATTTGCGAGTTGGTGCGGCCAAGGCGGAAGCGCCGAGGACGATACGCCGCGCGGCTGGGACTGTTTTTCTGATCTAGTTTACAGAAAAAGAAATGTTGGATTTGTTTTTCTGAAAAACATAAATAAATTAAGCGTGCCCTCTCGGTTGGGGGATGGACTGCGTTTAGGGTCGCGGTGACTTGTGCGCGACTTAGGGGAAAATGAATGAATCTGTAACCGCTTTGCGCTGCCCCGGCTGGCGCTAAAGCGGCTATCTGCGGTATCAATTTTTGTGCGGCCGGCGCGGAGGGGGGCGGGGGTGGGGGCGCGCTGCGCCGCCGCTGCTGTCAAGGTCGTCCCTATCGTGGTTGTGATAAGCGTTGGCGCCGATAAGCGGCTCGTGAGGGGCGGCAGCCGTGCTCATGGCAGTGTTTACTTCCGGCGGCGGGGGGAGGGGAGCAGGAAAAGAGGCGCGCCGCAGCGCTTCCCGCCCGGACTTCCCGCACGGTGGTTGCCGCCCCGCCTTTGACACCGCCGCCTTTGACACCGCAACCTTTGACACCGCAACCTTTGACACCGCAACCTTTGACACCGCCGCCTTGACACCCCCGCCTTGACACCGCCACCTTGACACCCCACCTTGTTTTTCTGCGGTGGCCCCGCCTTATCGCAGTGGCATCCCCGGCTGCGAGGGGGTTAGTCCGGCTCGGTCCGGCGCGGTCAGCCAAGGCTAGAGAAGACTGTCGCCGCGGCCCTCGGACCGGGCGGGGACCGGGCGGGGACCGGGCGGGCGCTAGCCTTGGCAACGGCTGTTCACCCGCGGCCCGGCCACGCGCCGCCACGCGCCGCCACGCGCCGCCACGCCCCGCGCGGCACGCATCGCCTCGCGTCTTGACCGCACTCCCCGCCGCCGCCGGACCGCCGCTCGGACGTCCGGCCGCGCGGCCGGCTTGCCCGCGCCGCCGCGAGCCGACTAGACGATGAGCAACGCACCCGCGCGGCGGTGTATGTATGCTGCGTGTCGGAGTGAGACGGAGCGATGCGGCCGCCGGGTCGGCAGCCCGGCCGCGCCGTGCCCGCTCGCACGCTGCCTACCCCGCACGGGGGCTCCCGGCGCCCGGCTCGGTAACCCGGCCGGCGTGGGAGGGCAGTGCGTTGACGCTAGCGGTACCGCCGCCGCCGCCGCCGCCGCCGCCTTGTCAGCCCGCGGTGGCGACGACGACGATTTAGACGCGGCTGGCGAGCCGGGCAGACAGTCCACGCACGCCGTTTGTAACTCGATTCACATTAGGCGAGTGTTTCGTGATCACGTTCTGCACCGTGTGTGTGTGTGTGTGTGTGTGTGTGTGTTAATATTCTTGGGTTACGGCGTCGTCTCCAGAGGCGTTGCTCTTGTAACGTCCCGCACCGGCGGCGGCGCGGCTGCCAGCTTGTCTGTCCGGCTAGTTCGACGCCCCCGAGGAGGGGCCCTCCGCTGGCCGGCCGGGGGGGACGGGGGAGGGGGTGGGGAGGCGACACCATCACATGCGCCCCCCCCCCCTCCCGGCCGCCACCTCTCCCATCTTCTTTCCGGGGGTCTCCGACAGCGCGGCCCGTGATTGCCTTAGTTTGCAGAAATGCTTGTCGTTATAACGGTGCCGGGCTGCACGCGTAACATTGGCGCCGGCCGCCGGAGCCCGCTGGAGCCCGCTGGAGCCGCTGGAGCCCGCTGGAGCCCGCTGGAGGCTCCTGGAGAGGTTTGTGCTGCGGTGTGTACTCCCGTTGTGGGCCGAACGGGTGACGGCGCTGCTGCCAGGATCAGTGCACTCCAGCCGGGGTCGACGGCTTTGCCCGGCTGTGCCCCCCGCGCCGCCTCGGCCCGCCACGCCCCGCCACGCCCCGCCACGCCCCGCCACGCCCCGCCACGCCCCGCCACGCCCCGCCACGCCCCGCCACGCCCCGCCACGCCCCGCCACGCCCCCCTCTGCGGGTACCTCGGCCAGGGCCGCGGCCGCGGGCCGTGTAGTACAGTGCGCCAGGCGTAGCGCTCGCCGGGGAGCTTCTTCGGTCGGCGGCGGCTCGCAGGTGAAGACCCTCCTCCTCCTCCTCCTCCTCCTCCTCCTCCTCCTCCTCCTCCTCCTCCTCCTCCTCCTCCTCCTCCTCCTCCTCCTCCCGCCCGCCCGCCTCGCCCCGCCGCCGCCGCCGCCGTTCCGCTGGTCAAAGACCTTGGCTTGCTCGCGGGAAATTGGAAGTTGCCGTCGATGGGATGATGCGACGTGACGGCGGTGCAGGGCCGGCCGCCGGCGCTCTGCAGGGATGCCCTCTCACCCCTCTGTCAGGAACCCCGCCTCTCTGTAGCACACCCCGCCCAGAGCCCTCTGGCATGGCCACTCCTTGTCCAGATCCCTGTGGCCATCCCCAGATCCCTGTGGCCACCCCTTACGTCCAGAGAGCCACTCCACGTGGCCCCTTACGTTTGGGGCCGCGCGGCGCATCGATGCCGCCGCCGCCGCCGTGGGAAAACGAGCCGACACGTGGAGAGGATGCAGCGAAGGACACCGCTGGGAGGAAGGACCTGGCCGAAGGACGACGGGGGCGTTACGTGGCCGAGGCCAGCGACACGGCGGCAGGCCGGGCGCCGAGCCTCCCTGAGGGAGGACGATATGCGGCCTGTGTGCCCAAGGTGGACTCCTGGGCCGGCGTCTGCTGCAGCGGCGGCACGGCGGCCCCCGGGCACGTACTTCCGCCCCGCGGACGACGCCTTCATATTGATGCCGCATCTCTCTCTCGTGCTCTCTCTCTGTCTCTCTGTCTCTCTCTCTCTCTCTCTGTCTCTCTCTCTGTCTCTCTCTCTCTGTCTCTCTCTCTCTTTTTCGTCATTTCTTTTGTTCCCTTCGTCGTCGTCGTCGCCTCCGATCGCACTGGCAAGACGAGGACGGTCCAACTGGCCGCGCTCTCTGCCGCCGCCGCCAGAGAGCGCTGCCTGTCGCTGGAACTGCCGCCTCTCCAGTAACCTTGATTCCGGTCGAGGCGATGAACTCGCGAGGCGTGGCGGCGCGGCGCTGCCGCCCGACCGGGAGGAGGGGGAGACGTGAGGGATCGGGTGGGGTGGGGGGGGGGGGGGGGAGCGAAATCAAGGTGGGCTAGATTTGCATATATCGAGTGGCATCCCGCGGGCGTGCCGCCGGTGTGACGAGCCGAGCACAAGCACTGTTTGTTCCATGTACTGTCAAAAACTTTTTCCTTCATTTCAAAAAAAAAAAAGAAAAAACTAAACCACAAAAAAATGCTTCAATTGATTTTGACGTTGACGTCATTTTGTTAATTAATTTCCACAAAGTTGAGATTCCACACGCGTTGCGGACGGGAGTTGTCCTCGCAGCGGTAACAGTATTCGCACGCCGCAATGTCTATCTAATCTGCAAATTGTCAGACTAAAGATTTAATGAGATGCCTGCCGTGTCGGGCAAATGTGAGGCTCCTAAAACTCCTAAATCTGAGTTATGCAGAGGAAATGTTGCGCTCAAATACGCGGCCTATTTGGTGGGAGCAAGGGCAACTACCTGCCTGCCTACTCGTGCTGTGAACTCCGGCTGACCGTGGAACGGCTCGCGTACCTTCTTGCCCCCTCCCCCCCCCCTCTCTCTCTCTCTCTCTCTCTCGGAGGCACGATCCTTCGGCGGACGGAAGAGAGACAGAGAGAGACGGACGTGCCTGCGTCTCCTTTTCACCTGTTTCGGACGCGGCCGGCCGGCGTATCCACAGGCCGTTGACCCCCCCTGCTGCTGCTTTGCCTGCTCGTCCTCTGCGGTGAAATATTTTTCAGGCTCGGACGCCGTCCCTTCCGCTGGAGCCAAGTGTGTGTGTGTGTGTGTGTGTATGTGTCTCTGATGTTGACGACGTGTGTGTGTGTGTCTCGGACGTGCGTTTGGCTGTGTGTGTGTGTGCGTGGACTCATGACAGCCCTGCGGTTGCCCTCAACTTGACATTATGTCGGCGTATGTGCGTCCAAAGCGGGGGAAAGAGAAGGTGACCGCTCCCTTATCGGCTCCTCCTCCTCCTCCTCCTCCTCCTCCTCCTCCTCCTCCTCCTCCTCCTCCTCCTCCTCCTCCTCCTCCTCCTCCTCCTCCTCCTCTTTCCGTGTGAACAAAAGCGAGTTTGAAAAAGAAGAAGCGGGGAGTCCGCCGTGAAGTCGGGATAGGATCGCGGGCGTTGACTGTGAGGCCCGCGAAGCACAAGTTTGTTGGTCGCGTTATGGTGAGGGCTGCAGCCGATGGCTTTCGTGTGTTCTGCGGGGAGGGGCATGTGTGTGCCTCTGATTCATTGACATGGGGTCTCTCATACATGCGGAGCGTTACGACGGGCATGGCATGTGTGTTCTGCGGACTCGTGGCACCTGCACCCCCCCCCCCTCTCCACACACACACACACACACACAAAATCACACACAATCAGGCCCAAAACCTTTAGAGAAGGGCGCGCAGCGGTCGTGCGCGCGTATTTGGGGGGGTTTAGCAGCCGCCCCCTCCCACCTATTGGGCTTTCCAGATATCGCATTGGGGAGGCGGCCCAGGGGACCGGGGGGGGGGGGGGGGGGGGGGTGCCTCTTAGCCATTCGTCATTGCCACTTGCCCCCTGTATGTATGCGGCGGCGGCTTGCAAGGCTATACCATTGTAAAGGTTATGCCAGCGCATCACATCGAACTCTCGGAGAGAGAGAGAGAGAGAGAGAGAGAGAGAGAGAGAGAGAGAGAGAGAGAGAGAGAGGGAGGGGGGGGACGCGAAGAACGCGACGTGAGGAAAAACGACTATGACGATATGATGGAAAGCGAAGGAAAATACGCGGGTGAGACGTTTTATACACCGCCATGCGCGCAGTAACAACGTCTTGGCTGACCGACATGAGTCGCTTCCCTTCCCGAAAGTTTGAATCCTCTGTCAGCTACGGCACCGGCGGCCGTGTGTGGCTCTGGTGTGTGTGTGTGTGTGTGTGTGTGTGTGTGTGTGTGTGTGTGTGTGTGTGTGTGTGTGTGTGTGTGTGTGTGTGTAGTTTCGGTGGTACAAGGCTGGCCGACGGTGGCCGCCTCGACCACGTGTGGCCGGCGTCGAGCCCGTCTCCTTGGAGCCCCGCGGCCGGCGCGGAGGCACTGACCCCGCGCCCACCTCCACACGAGATAACACTTTGGGCGACACCCACGTCCCACTCCTCCTCGCACGCTTTGTTTCGTACGCACCCAGAGAACGGCTTAACTTATTCCGAGCTGTTCGCCGTCACACGTGTTTTTTTTTTTTTTTAAATTTTTCCTCTCCGACAACTCGAACCGCTGCCCTTCTCCCATACCGTATAGAGGAAGAGAGGCTGTGGCTGTTTGGGGAGAATGTCTTGGCCAGGTGTAGTTTGTAGCACGCGGGCTCCGTGCCTCGAGATGCGCCTCGCAGTCCCCCCCCCCCCCTGCCGTGCCCTTCTGCCCCGTCCGTGTTTGCCTTTCATTTATGCAACGCCTTCCCTCATTGTTCGGCCTGCTCCTATATGGATCCTCGTATACCTCCTCCTCTCTGTCGGCAGCCATCACCCGCTAGTGTTATATGTGTGACGGGTCCTTCTAGTGCGGTTGATGGCGTGATTTGGCCGTCCTCTATTTGTGTGTGTGTGTGTGTGTGACCTTGTGCTCCTGATTTACAACACAAATGTGAGCGGATGTCGTGGTGTCGTACGGCGGCGTAAGGTCACTGTCGGACTCTGTTCGGATTGAGTTTTTTTTTTTTTATTATTTCTCTGTGTTAATGATTTATTCTTCTATTTTTCGCTTCCCCCCCCCTCTCTCTCTCTCTCTCTCTCTCCTCTCTCTCCCTCTCTCTCTCTCTCTCTCTCTCTCTCCCCCCGTTGTTCGCGGTGCTCACGAGAGAAGGAATGTCACCACCGCCGTACTGCTTGCCATCTTCTTATCTCTCGAAATTGTTCGCGGCACCACCTGTCCGCGTCCCTCTGACCGTACGGTCTCCGTCGTGTTTCAGATCCGCCGGGCCCCCTTGGTGGTCGCCATCATGATATCTTCTTGACACGCTGCTCCACCACCATCCCAGCTTCGGTGAGTGCACGTTTCACGCCGCGCGCTGCTGCTCCGTGATGGGAGACGCATACCGTTGCGGACTTACAGCAGGATTGGCTGGATTGGCAGGCACTCTACAAACCCAAAAGTGTGGTAACCAGCTATTCCTAAAGCGTGATGGTCACCACACTGAAGGAAAAGCGTGATGGGCCACCACACATCAGGAAAAGCGTGGTAAGGCACCACACTCCTGTAAGAGTGTGATGGTGCCACACTCTTCAATGCGGTCCCATGCGTTTACATAGGCATCATAGCAAGAGCTTGGTACCCATCACACTCTTACAGGTGTGTGGTGCCTCGCCAAGCTTTTCCTAAAGCGTAGTAGCCCATCACACTGTTCCTTCAGTGTGGCGCCTATCTCACTTTAGGAAAAGCATGTTACCACACTCTTGGGTTTGTAGAGCAGGCCCCGCGCACACCGCTCGCGTCGTGTCGTGCCCTCGCCTGGCCAATGCCCGCTGCGGGGAGGGGAGGGGGGGGGGCACCGCGGTCCGCGCGAGGCCCTTAGGGAGGGGCACCGGGCGGAAGAGCGCCAGGGTTACGTCGCCGAGGCGAGACGACCGGCGGCAAATTGTGGCGAATTAGTCTCTCAGAGGTCGCATCGTGGCGCTGCCGGCGACACGCACACATACGCACGCACACACACGCACACGCACACACACAGAGGCGCGCTTGGGAAACACGTGAGCGGTGACATTGGGGCGGTGTGCGAGGCGGAAGACGCCGTAGGATAGGTCTCTCCCATGGACCACTTCACTACTTAACTCGCCAAAGAGGAGAGGTTGAGAGGGGGGGGGGCGGGGCGGGCTTTTTGACGTTACATTTGGAACATTTGAAACCCGAAAAGTCAGATTGGGTGGTATAGCACTGGTAGCACTTTCAAGCATTACCGCATTTTGAGCGATTAAAAAAAAATAATAAAAATAAAATAAAGTTGGGAGTTGGAAGAGCTGCGGCGGAGTCGCGCTCGAATAATGTCGGAAGATTGAGATCGGACCGCTCTGGCGTTACTCCGTGTGTAATGCTCTGTTGTCCTCCCAGCCAATTACGCCGGGCCCCCGGCACTTCACGGCTACGTGGCGCGGGGCTTCCTGTCCTCTCCCCTCTTCCGTTTGTCGGCCTCTCTCTCTCTCTCTCTCTCTCTCTCTCTCTCTCTCTCTCTCTCTCTCTCTCCCTCTCCCTCTCCCTCTCCCTCCCCCTCTCCCTCTCTTTCTGTCCGTCCGTCTTTCTCCCTCTCCCTCCTTCCCTCTGTCTTCCCTCTCCCACCCAACCCCACCCTTCGCGCGCCGTCATCTGCAGGTTTTATGTGTCTCGCCCGGTGAGGCGAGGTGAGGCCGAAACAGATGGAATGAAAGTGGATGGAGCTTGTCGCTCCGCGCGGTGCGGCTGGACCACGGCCCCGCCTCCACCCCCCCCCCCCCCCCCTCTCTCTCTCTCTCTCTCTCTCTCTCTCTCTCTCTCTCTCGCTCTCTGCGATACGGCCCGGTGTACGAATAATGCTCGTGTATCAAAGGGTACCCGCCGCGGTTCAGTTATGTATTTTTTTTTTAAATTTTTAATAAAAGAGAAAGAAAAAAAAGAAATGAAAGAGGTCGTCATTGTAGCCGCGGGCTGCCCTTTTGTGTTCCGGTAATGAGCAGTAATGCAAGATCTAATCTGGGCGGGCGAGGCGCTGTGCGGCGCGGTAGCTGCTGGTGCTTTTGATATGGCGGGTGAAAAAGAGGTAAAAACGAAGGAAAATGTTTGTAAAAAGGGGGGAAAAAAGGTTTCAGCAATGTCGCGCCAAACCTTGCATTTTTTTCTTGTTTTTTTTTCTCACCTTGCTTATTTTTTTTCGCATATGGAATGCCCCAGACTCTCTCGACACGGCGGCGATCTTCATCGCGGTTCCGCGGCATTATGCAAACAAGTTGCGGCGATAATCACGTCTCTCTCCCTCTGCGGCGCCCGCTCGCCCTCCGTGCGCATCTCTCTCTCTCCCTCTCCCTTTTCTCTCCACTATCTTTGGGCTCCGCGACGCGCGCTGCCGGACCCAGTGCTGCACTTTTCACTCCCGGAGGAGGAGGAGGAGGAGGAGGAGGAGGAGGAGGAGGAGGAGGAGGAGGAGGAGGAGGAGGAGGAGGAGGAGGAGGAGGAGGAGGAGGAGGAGGAGGAGGAGGAGGTGGGAAGAGCGGCCGGCCTGCCGTCTGGAGGCCCGTGTGCCGTAACCGCTGCTGCTGTGTCGCTGTCTCCGCGCGCAGCCCTTTCCCTCCTCCCTCCCTCCCCCTGCCTCCCCCTCCCCCCCCTCCCCCCCCCCCCCCCCCCTCCTCTCCCTCCTCCCTCCTCCTCTCCCTCCTCTCCCTCCTCCCTCCCTCCCCCCCCTCCTCTCCCTCCTCCCTCCCTCCCCCCGCCTCCCCCCCTCCTCTCCCTTCTCCCCGACTCCACAGGTGACCCCCAGTGGTGCAAAAGTTTTGGTCGCGGGCCTGTAAGGCCCCCCAACTGCCCACCCCCCCTCCTCTTCCCTCGCATCTCTATATAGAATAACGTGGCCTGCATCTCCTGCTCCCCGCTGCTGTCCAGAGAAAGCGTTTGTCGGTTACACGGCGCTGCCGCCCCCACCATGCGTTGCCCGCCGCCCCCCGCCGGCCCAGTCCCTCCCCCCGGCTCCATGGCTACACTTTCTCTGTCGTTGAGACACAAGGCCTGTTACCTCATACCGTCTGGGCCGCGCGCGCCGCGCCGCCGCGCCGGCCGTTGCTGCAGCCGGGAAGGGGCACAAGGCGACGCGGCGCGGCTGCTGCACTGCAGGCGGCGGCCAGCGCCGGGGCGTGGGCCGCGGCCGCGAGAAATCCGCCGCCCCTCCCCTCCCGGCCGCACCAGACGCACTTTTTTCCGAAAAAAAAACAACAAGAAAACTTGACAAAAGTGTTTGGTCTGGTGAGCGTCGGCCGTGCAGTGCTTTTCCCGTGACTGACAGACGTCCCCACGGAGACGCCCGGGGACGCCGGGGTAGGCCAGCCCGCACTGCATGCGTGCGTGCCCGCGTCGCGGCTGCCTGCCCATCAGGCGCCCGCATGTTGGTTTTTGGGGCCGAGCGGAGCGAGGACACCTTTGCGTCGACTGTCTACAAAGCATTTTTTTAAAAAAAATTCCGTTTTTTTTTGGCTGCCCTTTTAGGTTGTTGAGCTGCTCCTGAGGTGTTGTGTTGTATCTGGGGGGGGGGGGGGGGGGGGAGGCAGCCCTTAGGTTGTTGGGCTTCAGATGCGGGCTTGGTGGTATGGCACGGAGAAGTATGTTGACCAGGAGGGCCTTGGAGGAGGAGGAGGAGGAGGAGGAGGAGGTGCGGACTGGCGGCGGCGCGCCGCAGTGGGCGTGTGAGGCTGAGGCCCAGGCGGCTGAGGCTGGCAGGCGGCGGCGGCGGCGGCGGCATGCCGTGGAGGCTAACTCTAACGGGGACAAGGCAGATAGTCATAGCGTGGACCTGACCCCATTCAATGGGGAGCGAGGCCCGCGCGCGCTTGGCGCCGGCCGGCTGCTGCTGCTGCTGCTGCTGCGGAGGTGGTGGAGGCCGACGTGGTGGTGCACGGCCGGGGCGGCGCCTCTCCCAGCGGCTCCAGCGGCTCCAGCGGCTCCAGCGGCGCCTCCGGGTAGCGACCGGGCGCGGCGAAAGGCGGCGGCGGCGGCGGGCGAAAGTCCCCCGAATGCAAATGTAGCACGGTTTTGCGCGGCAAGCGGTGACCTCCTGCTCCGGCGCCTCCGCCTCATTTCCCCGGTGACGTGTGAAAGCGGCCGCTGCGGCGGCGGGGCGGCGATGCCGGCCGGCCTGTCGCTCGTCCGGGGCAGCCCTTCGGCCCGCTGCTGGCACCCGGCCGCCAGCCGGTCGCGGCCTTTCTCCGTACGTCGGCGGCACAGCACCCCTCTCCCTATGCTGTGTGATGTAACAGCCGGGGGGGGGGGGGCAGCGAGCGCCGAGCCGATCTCGGGCCGAGCGCTGCAAAAGCTCTGCCTGGCCTCTCTGATCGCTTCGCGTGTACCAATTGTTTGTGGGAAGGGAAAGGAGGACGTATCCACGGGGGGGGGGGGGGGAGGAGGAGGAGGAGGAGGAGGAGGAGGAGGAGGAGGAGGAGGAGGAGGAGGAGGAGGTGGTGAAGTAGGAAGAGCTCTCAAGGCAAGGAAGAGAGAGAGAGAGGCAAGGAGAGAGAGACAGGAGGAAGAGAGAAAGAAAGGGGAAGAAGCGGAGGAGAAAGGAGGAGACAATATGGTGTGGCGTAACAACGGCGCGGCGCTCCCAAATGTGGGACAGTGCATCTGCTCTCTCATGGCAAACGTCAATATAAGAAATGTGTGCAATAATTCTTTTCATTATTTTTCTTATTTTTTAAAACTGTAAAAACTTTAAACCTTAAATAGTCGTAACATGTTAAGCCTATACGAGAACGATCGTTTTTAGTTAATTTAAATTTCCGATTAAAATTAAAATAACCACAATACTTACATTTCACACGATCTTTGTGATCTTCATTGCAAACTTAAAAAAAAAAATAATCCAGTGGCGAGTGACGCGCCGTGGCCACGTTTTCACCGAGACCGGGGCGTGTCCCTAGCCACATGGCGCTGGGGCCGCGGGGGAACGGCCGTCTGCTTTCCCTGCCACGAGGGATGCCTTTAAACCGTCAGCAGGGCTCTCTTTTATTCTGTTCCTGTGTGTGTGTGTGTCTTGTCCAAAACGGGCAGGTGTGTGTGTGTGTGAATTGAATGCGCCCGTGTGCCTTTGTGTGTGTGTGTGTGTGTGTGTGCGACACTTTCACTGCAGACAGCTTTGGGCGTGTTCAAGTGCCTTAACCAGGAAGCTGAGCTGCGAAATGGAGAGGAAGCCGACTAAAGGCCGGCGCAGCGGCATGGGGGGGGGGGGGGGGGGCGACCGAAAGCACCGGACGCCCACACACACACATACACACGCATGCACACCGACACAGACACACACACACACGCACGAGACGGAAGTCAATCCTTTCCAGGAGAAAAGTCGTCGGCAGCTCGCGCGCGCGGTCGGTCGGTTGTCTCGCGCAGAGAAATTGAAGGGAAGGAGGAAAAGATGTGGGAGGGAGAAAGAAAGGGAATCGGAAAGGAGGGGGAGGGGAGGGGAGGGGACGGCGTCGTTGTGCCGGCAGCGCTGGACCTCTGGTGGTGGTGGTGGTGGTGGAGAGGTGCTCTGGGAAGTGTGTGTGTGTCCCCCTCCACCCAGTCTGGATCAGTTTCCCCCCGAGAGAGAGAGAGAGAGAGAGAGAGAGAGAGAGAGAGAGAGAGAGAGAGAGAGAGAGAGAGAGAGGGAGAGAGAGGCGAGAGAGGGCGAGAGCGCTCGATGCCCCGGCACGACGCCGCGGGACGTGAGGAAAGTTGCTGTGAACGAGTGACGCCTTTTGCTTACGCCGGAAGGGCAGAGCCGGCGACGAGTGCGAATAAGTGATGAGTAAGGACCAACGGCGATGCTGCGATTACTGTCGGGGAGGGGCAGCCTGTTGCTTCTCCGTGGCTCATGTTGTTGCAGCCCATCTCTCCCTCTCCCTCTCTCTCTCTTTCTCTCTCTCTCTCGCTCTATCTCTCTCTCTCTCTCTCTCTCTCTCTCTCTCTCTCTCTCTCTCTCTCTCTCTCCCTACTCTGGGCAGATCCGGAGCGCCTGCGTAGTCGAGGATAGGCAACGCCGGCCGACACGCATGTCCTGCGGGCTGGCCTACGCGGCAGGCGTCCCGGAGAGAAAGAGACTCTGATCGCTTCGTTTTCAATCGCCCCCCTCCCCCTCCCCCTCCCCTCTCCTCCCTGCCGGGTGTTGTGCTGCTGTTGAGCGCGCGCATCAGCCATGCATGTGACCCGGAGAAAGCACTTGGGCCCCCTTGCTGCCGCTGTCCTTTCCCCTCTGCAGCCGGCTGCAGCCGGGGGAGGGTGGCCGCCGGCCGCCCGCCTGCCGCCCGCCGGAGCCCGGAAGGACGTCTGCGATTAGTTCCAGCAACGCCCACACCTCCCACCGCCGCCGTTTGCTTTCTCGATCCTGGAAGGGATTCCCTCTCTTTCTCTCTTTCACTGCCTCTCTCTCTCTCTTTCTCGCTCTCTGTATCTCTCTCTCTCCTGCTCTGTCTGTCTCCCTCTGTCAGAATGCGCGTAGAAAAGAAAATAATGTTGAGTATGATTTAAAGGAAGTATCGGACGTCATTTTGTCGTGTGCGTCATGTGGCCGACTCTGTCCGCGTTGGGTGTGCGGCGTGCCGACGTGCCGTCGTGCGGTGGTTCTGGCGTCGTCAGCGGATGTCGCCGTGTTGTACACTCTTGCGGCCGGCCCGAGTTGAGCGAAACCTTATTCGTTTACCAAATAATCCTGATTTAAAAATAATTGAAGTATTTATTGAGGCTTATTTTGGTGGCGCTCCCTGAGCGTGCTCGCTTTCGGACCTGACACATCCGGCCGCCCGCCGAGCTGCTGCTGTGCGCATTCCTCTCTCAATCGGGGATCGCTCCGAGTATTTCCCCTCCCCCCTCCTCTGAATCTGAAACTGGCCCTGATGCCCTGCGCCCGCCCCCTTACCGCCCCCGGGGAGGGGGGGGGGGGGGGCTAGCGCGTTGTACGTCACTGGCTGCCGGCATTTGCTAGGCTAGAAGAGCTTTCAAGCGGATTCCTTTCGGCTGCGTATTTGCGAAGGGGAGAGAGAGAGAGACAGGGGATGGATTCCCGCGGTGTGTACTGCGCTGCTGGGGGTCCGCCTTGTGTGTGTGTGTGTGGTGTAACCTTCGCTTCCTATCGCCGCCCGCGAGCGCGCCGCGCAAAAATGGCTATGACGGCAGCGTTACCAGGGCCCGCCGCCGCGCGCGGCCCCAAGGTGACGCTACACTCGAAAAGCCCAGCCCCGCCCCCCTTCCCCTCCCGCCCGGCGGAGGCGGTGGGGGTCTCTAGCCGCGCCAGCATGGTTTTTGGGTGTGCTAGCTTCGCTAGCTTGCGCTGCATGGCCGGGGGGGCCCGCCGCCGGCACGCCAGCGCTCGCTTAGTGACGGCCAGCCTTGGGCCCGCCGCCGTCGGCCACGTGCACCCCCGCCGACCCCCCGCAGAGACCTTCGCCAGGCACCGCGGGGCATCACCGCCGGCCGGGGGTTGGAGGGCGACACTCGACCCTGGACGGGCGGGCGGGCCGGACGCGGTGGCGGCGGGGGCCCTCTGCTCTCCGGCCGGCAGGGGGGCCCCGCGGGGGGTCGTGGCCCGCGTGCGGGGCCGCGGGGCGCCGCGTAGGACGTCATGCGCCGCCGTCCGAGCCCTCGCCTCCTCTGCGGCTGGCCGGCCGGCCGGCCTTTCCCTGCTCCCTCGACTCTCACGCGCCGCCACGCGCCGCCACGCGCCGCCACGCGCCGCCACACCGAGAAGAGGCTTTCTAGGTGCCGTTTTCTAAAGCCACGCAGCAGTGGCCGGGGCTGCCCGGGGCGCTGCCGCCGCTGCAGTGCGGGGGTGTTGGGCCCCCGTGTGTAGAGGTAGTGGAGGTGACACTCCCACGGTCCACAGTGATTTCATTTCGGTTGATCTGTACTGCTCCCTCAGTCTCTCTCTCTCTCTCTCTCTCTCTCTCTCTCTCTCTCTCTCTCTCTCTCTCTCTCTCTCTCTCTCTCTCTCTCTCGGCGGGGATGTCGTGCATCCTCTGGACACCTTTCGCCGCACTCGCTCTCTGGGTGTGTTTGCCCGCAGACCCGGGGGCATGGGGGGGGGGGGGGGGGAAGGGGGCGGGCGCACCGGTCCGCCCAGCAGCAGCAAAAGGCCCCGAGGACGTGGGGCGTTTTTCGCAATAACGCAGGGCCTCAGGCCCGCCTCCCGCCTCCCCTCCCTCGCAAGGCTTCTGCGTCTCCCCCGCACCTCCTCCAGACGGCCTGCCCCGCCCCAGCGGCCGGCCCCGTCCCGCCCCGCCCCGCCTCTGGGCTGCAGCACTGCTGTGTGCCCGTGGCTCGGCGCGGCGCGGCGCGGCTGCCGTGGGCCCCTTGTGCAACGGCGCCAAGTGGGTCGTGGCCCAGGCCGGCACAGGCCGGCACCGCGCGGGTTGCATACCTCGGCGTACCTGACACGATTTCAGCCGCTGCCTGGCTGCTTTTCATACGACAAAGTCGCGGACGAAAGTACTCTCTCTCTCTCTCTCTCTCTCTCTCTCTCCGTCTCTCTCTGTCCGTCTCTCTCTGTCCGTCTCTCTCTTTCTCTCACCGCCGGCCGCGTGGTCGAGTTTGAGGACGCGGTGTCCGGCCGCCGCGGCCCTGACACGGAATGGACGCTGCCCGCCGCGCCCTTCGCTTCATTTTTCCCTCTCTCTCTCTCTCTCTCTCTCTCTCTCTCTCTCGCTCCCGCTCTTCCTCCCCAGCTCTTGACATGCTTCGCCACTGCGTTACGTGTGTGTGTGTGTGTGTGTGCGCGTGTGTGTAAACGCGCCGCGGTCTCTTACAATGTGGAGCGGCCGGGTGAGCGCTGTGCATGTTCGCCTTTGTGTGTGTCTTTCACCACTGCACATGGCCATAGGCTGCCATAGGCCTGGCAGCGGCAGCGGCGGGGGCTCGGCGCCGGGGAGTGTCAAAGCAAATGCGGCGCCGCTCGCTCCCTCCCTCTCTCTCTCTCTCTCTCTCTCTCTCTCTCTCTCTCTCTCTCTCTCTCTCTCTCTGCTGGCGCACTGCGGCAGCCAGCTGTACCGATGACCCCGTTAAAGCTCATGGAGATCCACTTCCAGCCCCGCCCCGCCTCGCCGCCTCGCTGGCTGCCTGCCTGGCTGCCTGCCTGGCTGCCTGCCTGGCTGCCTGGCGCGCTCCGAGGTGTATATTGGGTGTTGATTGGACGGACTGCGGCGAGACGGTCGGGCAGTCGGGCGGGTCAGGCACACCGGCTGAGACAGATCTGCCTCCGGCGGCGCTATATGCAGCCGGCCACACCCTCTGTCCCCGCGGTGCCGCGGCCGCTGGACTGCACTGCTGGCCGCGGCGGCGTGTTGGTGGAGGCCTTCAATTGTCCCAATTTCCAACTGTGTCGCCGCCGCCTGCCTCTGCCTGACTCACTCACTCCCCGGCGGCCTTCTCCTTATTCCCGACTCTTTTCTCCGGGCTCGCGCCGCGATGTGTGCCACGCATCTGTGTGGCTGCGGCCGCCGGGGGGGCGGGGGGGGGGAGGAGGAGGAGGAGGAGGAGGAGGAGGAGGAGGAGGAGGAGGAGGAGGAGGAGGAGGAGGAGGAGGAGGAGGAGAGGAAGAGGAAGAGGAAGAGGAGGAGGGGGGGGGGGGGGGTGCTCGTCGGCCCTGCACTGCCGACAGAGAGCAGTAGTTGCGATCCTACGGGCGCTGATCATCGACGGCTAGGCTCCCATATTCAACTCCACACGACATCTCAATTTGACAAGTATGACGTTTGCAACGTGATTAATTTTTTTCAAGGGCTAATTTTAAATAGTTGGCAAGGCAAAAAAAAATAATTAAAAATGACAATATAAATAATTTTTGAACCTTTTTAGTGACAATAGGAACAAAAGCTGTTACTATCAGCAGTGCGGGATGTGTGCTGCACGACATTTATCAGAACCAGACGAGCTGCGCGCCTTTGTGGCACTGCTGTGTGTGTGTGTGTGTGTGTGTGTGTGCAGCGGGCGTGCACTGCGCCCGCGGCCCGAATTCCCTTCCCCGCCTGCCCGGGCCCCGCCCCCTCGGCCTCGCATCTCGTTCATTAGCCTTCTGTTGCCCAAACGGCACGATTTAGTCCGTGTGACCTAACACACTTTGGGTGACCTGCTCCGCGGCGCGGCGGCGGCGGCGGCGGGCGGGGCGGCGGCAGGCGGGGAGGTGTGCGGGGCGCGGGCGGGCGGGCATCGCCCCCACACTGCCGCACCGTCTCCCCCCTTACCCCTCTCGACCCCGCCCTCCTCTCCCATTCTCTCTCTCTCTCTCTCTCGCTCCTCGCTCCGTTGAGTCGGTGCCGCAGCAGCAGAGCCACCGCAGCGCACCGCAGAGCCGCGTAGCAGCGAGCATACTGGGTCATCTCACTCCCCCCCCCCTCACCCTGTCTCTGTCTCTCTCCCTCTGTCTCCCTCCCGGCCTCTCACGCGCGGCGCCGCCCCGAGACGGATATGTGAGGACAATGCAGCTGGCTGCGTCGGTGACCGCCCCGGACGCTCTGCCTCGCGGGGGGGGCTCTTCTCTGTCGCGGACGCTGTCGTCGTGGACGCGGTGCTGGCGGCGGTCTGCCACCCGGACGGCCTCCTCGGCCAGCCTTGGCCCCGCGCGGTGGGAGACTACCGGGCTGTGTCTCTCTGTGTGTGTGTGTGTTTTCCAGCCCATTGCAGCCGTCGGGAGCGAGAGGAACGAGGAGGAAGAGAGCGAGAGGGGAGTGGACGTCGGGGGCCCTGCCGGGGGCCCTGTCGGGGGCCCTGTCGGGGGCCCTGTCGGGGGCCACGGCGGGGCCCGCGCGGGCCGTGCCGAGTGGGGGGACCGCCGACCTACTTGACCCGTGCGCTGGCCGTGCCGCGCCGTCCCCGGCCCGATGTACGGGGAGGAGGAGGAGGAGGAGGAGGAGGAGGAGGAGGGGAGGGAGGAGGAGGGGGGGGGGGGCTCACGATGGTCCTGCCTCGCGCCAGGACCAGGGCAAGTGCCGGGCGGGGCGGGGCGGGGCTGGGCGCGCAGGCGGCGCAGGGCCGGCGAGCGCTTCGCTGGCAGAGATGAGGTCAAACTCTGGTCGGTCGGTCGGTCGGTCGGTCGGGCGTATGGGCGTAGGCCGCAGGGACCGGAGCGGTCCCGGGCCCAGGTGACGAGAGGAGAAGTGGGTCCGGGGGAGGAAGGAGGCTGGCGGGGCCCGGCGGGGCCCGGCGGGGCCAGCAGCTTCCTCTCTCTGTCTCCCCTCCCTGTGTCTCGCTCTGCTGTCTGGCCGGCCGCTATTGGGGATTTGCATGGCGGCCCGTTAGCGCCGCAGTTTGTGATTCGAGGACAGCGGCGTCCTCCCCGCGGGCCGGAGAGCGGCTCCCGCGGGGGACGGGGAGGCCCCCCCCCCCCCCCGGAAGGGCACGGGGGTCGTGGGGGCCAGGCGGCGCGGGGACGCGCCTCGTCCCGCTGGACCCTTGCTCTCTTTTACAGCCCCCCCTCCAATCCCCCTCCTTTTCCACGCCCTCGTCGTCGCCGTCCCCTTGGCTCTGTGCAGCAGCAGCAACAGCAGCATCAGCAGCGCCGCTTAAACTGGCAAGGATTTATGGCGGTAGAAATTCAGCCCCGACCCTCACGGCCCGCCGCCCCGCCCCCGCGGGTCGCGTGTCCTTAACAGTGCGCCCGGCCGCGCCGCTGTGTTCTCGACGGCTGCTTACTGGAGCACGGCCCTGGGTGTGCCCGCGGGAGGCCCCGCGGGGGGTGGGTTATGTCGCGGGGAGGAGCCGGTGGTGGTTGCAGGCCGGCCCGGCGGCGCAGGTTCATCCAGCGCGGCCGCGGGGGGCGGCGGAGGCGGCCTGCTGTGACCCGGTTGCTCATGATGATTTCGACATGGTTTTCAGAACGATTCTCCTCTCCCGCCCCCCTCGCTCTCTCTCCCTCTCCCTTCCTCTCTTCGCTGCTCCTTACTGGCCCCTTTTGCCGCCGCCGGCCGCGCCCTCCTTCTCTCTCTCTCGCTCTCTCCATGCCCTCGTCCCTTCTGTCCCGCGTCGGCCCGCCGCCGTCGCTCCTCGCTTCTCCTCGCGGCCGTGCCCTCCTTTGCCTGCCACATACCTCCAACCCCGTTTCACCCCCTCACCCACGCAGGCCCTCCTAGCTCAGCTGCTCCGGTTCACATCTCTCTCCCTCTCTCTGTGATCCGTGCGTATGGCACTCTCACAGCGACACACCCCCGCCGCACCTGGAGACAGAGAGAGAGAGAGAGAGAGAGGGAGAGAGGAGAGCGGGACAGTCGACGCCGACGCCCCCTCTGGAATCGATACAGTGGCACTCTCTCCTCCTCCCAGCCGTCGTCACCCGATCGGCCCGTCCGGCACCAGTGGGGCCCCCAGGGAGGCCCCGCGCGTGGTGCTCGCCGTGACGGTGCGTGGGAACGGCCGGCGCCCTGCCCCACATGCAGTGGCGTTGGGCGGGGCCACGCCGTGCTGCTCCCTCCGTGCCGCGCCGGCCGTTCCACAATCGCCTTTTGCCCCGGCCGGGATGGGAGTGGTGGTGGTGGCGGCGGCGGCGGCGGTGGCAGCAGCAGCGGCGGTGTCCATGGCATTACCCCCGCCGCAGCCCGCCGCGCAGCCCGCCGATGTGGGCCACGGGGACAGGACACCCATCGCCCGCCAAAGTGGGCGTGGCGCGGGGGGGGGGGGGGGGGAGGCGGCGGCGTATTGCATATACACAGGCTGCCGCCGCCGCTGCCTCTCATTACAGCGGTGGTCGTTGTGTGGGAGGCGGCGGCGTGGCGGCGGCGGCGGCGTTGACAGGAGGCGTGCCGACGGGTAACGGGGGAGAAAAGCTGCTGCCGCCGCGGGCGGAGGGCCGGCCGGGTCCGGCAGGGCCGGGCGGAGGTGAAACCGCGTCGGTGCATCGGACTGCATCGTGCGGGCGGGCACGGGCGGGCCGTCGGCGCGGAGGAGAGATCCTCCTCGGCCGCACGGAGCGCGTCACCGCCGTGGTGATCCGGCGCGGGGGGCCTCCGCCGTGCCGCACCTCGCCGTCGACGGGTCCGCCGGGCATACCCGCGTCGACGGCGACCCAAATGCCCCCTGCTACTCGGCGTTCTCGTCTGACTGCCGCCGCCGGCCGCCGTTGGCGATCGATCCGCATGGATCGGTATTGCCCAATAATACGCAGGGCCGGGCCGGTCGGGTGCGCCGCGGGGGGTGCGCGGGGGGTCCGCGGGGGCCGGGCAGGTATTGCACGGGTTACTGGGTCAGCGACGCGTCCTCAGCGCCGCGCTCCACTTCGCCTCGCCCCGGCCGGCCACTCCACCACGCCGTCACGACGCGCCGCCGTTTGGCAGCGCACCATACACAGTCACGTCATTCCCGGTCAAGAAACATGACAATTTTTTTTAAATTTTTTTTATCAGTCTAACTACGTTATACGTACTAGCGTCGGGCACACGGCTCACACGACTTGAACGATTTAAAAGGCGTGTCAGATGTGACCTGGGTGCCCAGGAGGAGCGGAGGAGGCCTTGCTCGGCTCGCCGCGCCGGGCCGAGGCCGCGAATCAACATGCGGCCGAGGCCAGCCCTGCGCCCAGCCCTATCGCCTGTATCTCCGGCGACACCTGTTCGAGCCCATGGCGTGGCGGCGGCGGGCTGCGTGACCCCGCAGGGCTCCTCCACAGGCCCTCCGAGGGCCCCGCCCGCCTCGCGGCTACGCGGTGCGGCCCCCTGCCGTCACACTACCCCCTCCCTCCCTCCCTCTGCGAGGCCTCGGCCCGCACGCCCTATTTTTCTCCTTGAGCCCCCTCCCCCTCCCCCAATCTCTTGTATTCCCCCGGCTTTGGCCTCGCTCGCGGGTCAACCCCGGCCACCCCTCGTCACGCCGCGCCCCTCCCTCCCCTACCGCGCCGCGGCGGGGGACTCCATCACTACCCCTTTGGCCAAGGGCACAGCGGGAGCGGGGGGTGGTGGAGGGGGGAGGGGTGGCTCCGGGGGCTGGTATGCCGCTGCAGCATTGAGCGACTTGACGAGGCTACCTAGCCCCCCCCCCTCTCTCTCTCTCTCGCTCGCTCGCTTGCCACCACACCGCGGGCGCGCCTGTCCGCGTTTTGGGTCAGCTCTGCCGGACAAAGGACTCGGTGAACAATGGGAATAAAAACGTGACCGATCGCAGACGGAGTGGAAAGGAGATGACGCCGGGCGGGGGCTCCGTGGGGCTCCGAGTCCGTGCGGGACGCTCGGAACTAATTCCGTACTTGATGATGATCCGGGGCCCGCCGAAGGGCCCCTCTCTGCTGTCCACGACTGTCCTCGTTCGGGGCGGCCTCGCCGTCGCGGCCGTGTGGTGGTGGGGGGGGGCCGCCGAAGGGCCCCGCGCCGCTGGGCCCCGCTCCCCGACGCGGCGGCGGCGGTGGCCAGGTTGGGCGCGGAGCGGCGCGGGGCGGGGCGGGGCGGGGCGGGGCGGGGCGGGGCGGGGCGGCCGGCCGGGCGGACGGCTGATGGAGAAACTCATTGTCTCCCCCGACTCCGGCGGCGGTTAGGTTCCGGCGGGTTTCCGGCCGTCTGGCCCCGGAGCGGGCGAGGCCGGGCAGGCAGGGCCGGGTGGCGGCGGCGGCGGAGAGTTGACACCGGCCTCGTGCAGGCGACGCGACGCGAAACTCTTCAAGAAGGAAAAAGAAAAAAAAACAGAAAAGAAAAGGAAAAGCTTTTCGGCGGGACGTGTTTGGCGTCTGGTGGACGCTCTATGCATCGGTGTGTACATGGAATGTGAGCCGCTTCTCGCCGGAGACGAACGCACAGGCGGCCGCCGTCTGCGTTCAGTGAAATCTGCTTCAGGTCGTTTCTTCTCCCGGGGCCGCTCCGGCTTTCGCTGTGTGGAGTCGGTGTGAGACGGAGAGAGAGAGAGAGAGAGAGAGAGAGAGAGAGAGAGAGACTGTGTGTGTGTGCGCGCGCGCTCGGTGTAAGAGCGCCCTGCTCTTTTGTGAGAAGGCGGGTTTCACCGAGAGGCAACGTGCTCGTCTCTCTTCGACAGAAAGAGAGAGAGAGAGAGAGAGTGAGAGGGAGAAAGAGTGTGTTGGAGAGAGAAGTACTAACTGGCCTGATGGTGGGCGGACGGGATGCCTATTGGCACGGCATCTGATCCGATCCAGGTCGGAAGCCATGTTGGCCGTGTGCGCGCGCAGGGAGAGAGAGAGAGAGAGAGAGAGAGAGAGAGAGAGAGAGAGAGAGAGAGAGAGGCAGGCTGGCAGACGGAGAGAAAGAGAGAGAGAAAGGTAAGGAAGGAGAGGAAGGCTATATACCTGCCCACGAGAGCTCGCTCATGTGTGTGTGTGTGTGTGTGCGGTGCAGTATGAGGCCACATCCTGGCCCCCCCCCCCCCCTCGGAGCCTCCTGCGCCGTGCCTCCTCACAACGAACGCCGCCTCTCTTTCTTCTTTGTCTGGCAGGGCAGCAGTGACTCTCTGTGACGGACGGGGACCGGCCGCCCGCCGGATAGGCAACCTCGGCTGTGGTGCACGCACGCGTGCCGTGCGGGCTGGCCTACCCCGGCTCTCGCAGGCGCCCTGCGTCGCTGCGGGCGCATGGTACTCTACCTTTCCGTCTCTCTCTCACTCATTCTGTCTCTCTCTCTTCTTCTCTTTCTCTCTCCTTCTCCTTTGAGCCCCTCGTTATCGAGCGTTATCACAGAGTCGACGTTGAATATAGAAACCTTTTTTTTTTTTTTTGCGAGAGACGCTCAGCGAGAGCAGACAGCGAGGGGAGGGATTTCTGGTCTGGGTGGGCATTTTCTTTTGTTCCCCGCCCCTTCCCCCTCTCTCTCTCTCTCTCGCTGTCGAGTGCACGCTCTGTGACGCCACACGTACACACACACACACACACACACACACTGACTGCGACCCGAATCTCGTTTCGCCCTTCAACTTGCAAAGCGATTTTGCCACTGCATGCGAGAACTCTCCCTCCCTCCCCCCAGCCCTGCTACCTCTCTGCCGCCCCCTCCCCTCCGCCCTCTCTCTCTCTCCTCAGCCCCCACCTTCCCCCACCCCCTCCGCGACGCTGGTGGCGGGCGGAGGGCGCAGCAAAGTCAAACTACTTGCTGGCTCCGCGTGGCGAAGGTCGAAAGCGCGAAGCGGCGGCGGCGGCAGTGGAGCCCCGTGCCCGGCCTCTGTACACGGCCGCCCCGAAGACGCCGCCCATCGTGGGCATGACCCCCAGCGGGGGCGCCTGCTCCGAGCAGCCGCTGCCGCGACGCCCTTCTTCGCTCTAGTTGGGTGCGATGAATCGTTCGCAGAATGCCGGCGGCGGCGGCGGCGGCGGCGGCGGCGGCGGCGGCGGCGGCGGCGGCGGCGGCGGCGGCCGGGTGTCTGGACCTCGTGCTCGGCACGCCGCTGCCGCTGCACCCTTCTGCGCGGAACGCGACGCTGCCGCCGCCATCCGTCCGTCCGTCCGTTTCTGCAGAGAGTTTCTCTCTCTGCGTGCTCTCCCTCTCACTCCGCCCCCAAGCTGCTGCCCTGCTCTCTCTCTGTCTCCTTCCCTCTCGCTCCCACCCCCCTCGGCCTTCCCCCACCCCCTTCCATCCGCACCGCGCCGCCGCCGCGGCCGGCCGGCCGGCGTGTGACGTAACGTTCGGACGCCTCCGGAGAGTGTGAAACTCGCCACGTAACGCCCCGCCTCGGCGTGCCCCGCTCGGGGCTCGTTTCCCGGCGTTATTTCCTCCATTAATGGGAGTGCGCGGGGCCCCCGCTGCCCCCCCCCCCCCCTCCCATCTCACGCCGCGCCACAGCTCTCGCCGCCTCGAAACGCACTTCAGCGCGGCGCGGTTTTGTGGATGCACCGATGGGATGTGCGGTAAGAGGGAAGGGCGGGGGGGGGGGGGGGGGGGGCTTTCCCTCTCTCTCTCTCTCTCTCTCTCTTTGACTCTCCTTCTCTTTCTCTTAGCGGCTCGGAATAAATAGTGAAATGTCCGCGTTGCGCTTGGCAGAGAACACAGGGCGCGTCCTGAAGGTAATGGGGATTTTTTTTTTCAAACCGTGATTTTTTTCCTAAAAAAATAAATATCCTTGTATTTTTTTTTCTTTTGTCGGTGCGCCGTGTAATCGCTTCGCGTGTTCATGTACAAAGAGGTGAAACGATTTGTTATCGCGCGGGTGTGTTACGCGGCGGCCTCGTCCTTCGACGCGGCTCTATGTCGTGGGGGGCCGCCTACCCCCCTTTCGTGCCGCCGCCGCCGCCGGCATCCTGTGTGTGGTGTGCGGCGGTGGCATCACACACGTGCTGGGAGTGGTGTGTGTGTGTGTGTGTGTGTGTGTGTGTGTGTGTGTGCTGGCCCCGCCTGGCGTGCTGCCGCTGCTGCTCGCGTACCTGCCGGTGCCTGCTGCATGCCCGGCTGCTAATTGCTGGCTTGTGCCGGCCACCTTGCGATGATATCATTGTCAAGGTGTGCCGTGCCGTGCGCCGCCCGTGTGTGAGAGAGAGAGACCGAGAGAGAGGGAGAGAGGTTGTGCCGTCGTGGCCCAGTTTGTGCTGCTGCTGTCGTCGTGTCCATTATTTGCGCATCGTGTGGTGGTGGTGGTGATAGTCATGTGGGCCCCGTACAACCACCACCGCCACCACCTGCGGCCGCCGCCGCTGGTGTTGCACCTGCCCGTCGAACGGTGCTGTGGCGGTGGCGGGCCGCGTTGACGGGCAGGTGCTGCGCGGTGTCGGGTCCCGCACGGCGCCCCCCCCCCCCCCCCCCCGCCTCTTCCTCCAGCCGCCGAACTGGTTCTCCGGAAGGCCCCCCCCCCCCCCCCCCCCCAACCCGCCGCCGCCGCCGCCTTGTGCGATTTTTATTTCTTGTTCTTCGGCGCGGCCGATAAAAATACATGTAACGCACGCCGCGGCCTTTTGGTTGCCGGTCCGCGGCCGGTCTCCGGGGGGTGGCAGGCGGCGGGGAGGGGGCCTCGGACTTGGGGGGGGGGGGGGGGGCCTCGGACTCGGCCGGACCGGAGCGGCCCGATTCCCAAAACCAGGAAGTGGTCCGCGGCGAGGCCCTGCCGGCCGGTGTCCGGCCGCCAGCCTTGTGGCGCGCCGCGGTGCGGCACGGCCGCGGCCCGCCGACACCCGCGGATGGCTCGGGTCCGGCGGCGGCGGCGGCGGCGGCGGCCGGGAGGGAAGTGGCGGCCTCGGCGGCGTGGCCGGGCGCGGCGGCGGCGGCGGCGGCCTGGCCTCCCTCCCGTGGCCATGTCACACATCGGAGCGGTGCGGAAGCGTGCCGTCGGCGTGCCGAGGCCCGGCAGAGCCGCACTATTCGGTGTTCTCCATTTTTTTTTCTTTTTTCTTCGGGAGGCGTCCTCAAGGTGCTGTGCCGGCGTCTTCGTGCGTCCCCCTGTCAGCCGGTGTGCGCCCAATGCGGGCGACCCGCGAGCGCCACTAGCGTCAGACGCAAAACGGAGAGAAAATTAATTTTTTTTGAAGGGCGCGGTGGCAACCCGAAATTTTGAAGCGTTTAAATAGTGAGACAATAAAATGGCTGCAAATGTCGAAAATAAAAAAAAATTGGCTTAGTTATGCACGGGGTCGCACAGGGTTTCCTCGTGCTGCACGGCCGGGCTGGTGAGGCAGGAGAGTGAGAGAGAGAGAGAGAGGCAGAGAGTGAGTGAGAGAGAGAGAGAGAGAGAGAGAAAGACAGTCCTCGTCGATGTGGCTCGCCCCCCTGTGATCTGCTTGCTCTCTTTGGGGCGCAGTGCCCGTGGCGCGGCCCCACGGCCCCGCGGCTGCCCGTGGCGGCGTTAGGCGAGCCTTTTTATTTACAGACTGTGTAATCGAGGCCAGCAGTGAGCCTTGCGTAGCACATGGCCGCGTTTCCCCTCCCTGGCCCGGCGGCACGGCCCGGCACGGCCCGGCCCCGGCACAGTACCGCGCAGCACAGCCGCCCGCTGATCTGGCCTGGCCCCGACCCGACCCGACGACGGCACGGCGAACCTCCTCCCCCTCCCTCTCCCCTCCTCTTCCTCCTCTCGCTTCGCCGCGTCCTCCTCCTCCTCCTCCTCCTCCTCCTCCTCCTCCTCCTCCTCCTCCTCCTCCTCCTCCTCCGTGTCTCTTTTCCGGGATCGTTTGACCTTTTTTATGGTGGTTGATTTTGGCACTGCTGCAGCGGCGCGACGCCCGCCCTTCGTCTTTTTCTGTGCGCCGCCAAGGCGAGCCCCCTCCCGCATGTCGGCGGCCGCGGCGAGCGGTTTATCGCGCTGCGCGGACATGAAAAATTCGTACAATGATGTGAAGCCGGCGGGGAGGGTTTGTGGGCGCGGCCTCGCCGCTGCCTCCGCTGCTAAACGGCCGCGTCCCTTGACCCAGATGGACAACACATTTCCCGACCGAGACGGACGCCCTCGAAATCCATCCTCCTGACGCTCTCCGTCTCGCTCTCTCGGTCTCGCCCTCTCTGTCGCTCTTGCTCTCAGCGCCCGGCGGGTAGGCAGCCGCCCGCCTGCTCCGTGCACGCGTGCCGTGCGGGTCGGCCCACCCTGACGTTGGCAGGCGCTCGTGCCGTCAAACGGGCGGATACAACAACGCACCGCACCGGCACTTGGTCCATCGAGGAGAGCAAAAGGGGGGTGGGGGCAGGAAGTGGGAAGGGGGGGGGGGGGGGGGCGGAAGAGGGGGTGTGCCCCCCCCCCCCCCCGGGGCCTAAACTTTGTCGCTCCCACTTTGGCCTTGCCCAGGATTGGCCGGTGGTGGTGGTGGTGGTGGTGGTGGTGGTTCAGCGGTGCCCGCCCGAGGGTGAGAATGAGCGGGAGGGTAGGGAGGGTTGGAGAGAGGAAGGGAGGAAAGAGGAGGGGAGGGGTGCAGAGGCGGGGGCGGCTCAAGGTTCTGCGCGTACCGAAGGGCCGGAGGGGCTGGTGGCGGCCCTCCCTCCCTACTTCCCTCCCTCCCTTCCTCCCCTTCTCGCCCCCTCTCAAGGCCCTTCCTTCAGCGTTCGCACTCGACCTACGAAGTTCCTCCGTCCCCACGCACGGGCACCGCATACACTACACTCTCCCGGTATGGATGCCGCCGAAAAAGGGTTTCATGTCGGTGCCGCACCATCGCCCTTCAAACTGAGAAGGTTTCGGCTGTGTGCTGATCGGCGTCGTGTACCAACAGTACCCCGGTCGTGATTCTTATGTTTTCTTTATTTTGGTTCCCCAGGTGAGTTTGCTGTCGAAGGACGCGCCGCCGGCGGAGTGACGGTGAGCAACCCGCTTGCTGATGGGGCCGCGCCGCGCTGGGCCGCGCTGGGCTCGGACATGGAAATAAATACGAGGGAAAGTGTTTAACCTCGCCGGCACACTTTGCCCTGTTGCGCTCTCTCTCTCGCACCCGATCAAAGTGTGCCTTGCCTTGTGTCGGGTACCGCTGACAGCGTTGGTGCGGAGAGAGAGAGAGAGAGAGAGAGAGAGAGAGAGAGAGAGAGAGAGAGAGAGAGAGAGAGAGAGAAGGGCCGCGATTCGTTAGTGAAAGCGTGCACGTGCATGCACGCACCTTTGGGGCACGACGCGTCGCTTCGGTGTAACGCTCGCAGTGCACCAAACAACGAAATATCAGCGATCCATATCTGTGCTCGCATCTCTGTGTGCGCGTTAGTCTCCGTCACTGTACGGCCTCACTCGTAACTCGGCCTGTGTGTGTGTGTGTGTGTGTGTGTGTGTGTGAGGCGGGGGGGTCTGCGGGGGGTCTGCGGTGCATCGCTAGCTTGCCGTTCTCTCGCTGCGGTTGTGTCCTACGTCCGCAGGCGTGTGGACGGTCCGCCCGACGAACAAATATAAAATCGACACGCTCTTCTTTTTTTTTCTTCTTCCATTTTAATATTTTTTTTTTGAACATCGCGCGGACGCCGCTCGAGGGAATGGGAACGCCTTGCAACGCGGCACTGCGTGCTCCGCCACGCGCCGCCACGCGCCGCCACGCGCCGCCACGGTGAACCGCTCGCTGACACATCGGGAGCGAGTGGGCTGCAGCAACCCGACTCTCTAGGCGAAAGCTTTAGCTACTTCTGCTCTCTCTCCCCCTCGCGGTCCCACCGCCGCCCCCCCTCTCTCTCTCTCCCTCTCCTTCTCTCACCTGAAAAGCGCGCGTTAATAAATAGCGGACGTCAAACGAAGTCGAGTAGTTTCACGAAGCCGGAAGCGGAAAAAGTAATGACCGGCTCATGCAAACGGCACACCGATATGGTTTGGCGATGGCGTTCGTTTGTTCCGACTCTCGTTATACCAGACAAAAGGCGTGAGGGAGAGAGAGAGAGAGAGGGAGGAGGGAGAGGGAGAGAGAGAGAGAGAGAGAGAGAGAGAGAGAGAGAGAGAGAGAGAGAGAGAGAGAGAGAGAGAGAGAGAGGGGGGGGGGGTTGCACTCCGATAGCAAGAGCCGTTATTGCAGTGAACGGGCGTGGCACTAGCGTGGATTTCGGCTGTCCTGCAAGGGATTGTTTCTCCCATGATGTCCTCCGGAAATAGGGTATTCCCGGCAATCGGTTATAACTCCCTTAGTAGGGTATAAAATAAACTGTAACGCCCCCCGATATAAGATCTCCAAATTGGGTATTTTGACAATAGACTATCCCGGCTTGATAGAGAGAGAGAGAGAGAGAGAGAGAGAGAGAGAGAGAGAGAGAGAGAGAGAGAGAGAGAGAGAGAGAGATTCACGTCCAGCGTCTCAGATTGTGTGCGTGTGTGTGTGTGTGTTTTCACTAAACCGCTCCCCCACATGTCGTGAGTCCCGTGTTATAGAACACACACACACACACACACACACACACGTGACCTGTGACGATATGAGAGAGTCGGTCCTGTCGTTGGTGAAATGCGGCGGCGGCGGCGGCCTGTCGGTCCCCGCCGGGGCGGCCCCTCGCGGAGCGGGTGAAAACGGTCCGCCTGCCTCTCCACGCCCGCTCTGCTCCGCTCTCCTGCTTTTGCTTCTTTGGCCTCTCTCTCTCTCTCTCTCTCTCCCTGCCTCTCTCACTCCCTCTTTCCGCCGCTGCTGCCGCTCGGACCACTCCGTCTCCGGTTGCATGGCAATTTCTCAGGACGCACCGCCGCTGCCGCCGCCTCCGCCGCCGCCGCTGCAGCAGCAGCAGCAGCAGCAGCAGCACTCGCGCTCGCGTTTGTGGCGTTTTGCGGGTCCACTGCGGCGACGTTTGTCATACCGACCGATCGTTTCACGAAGTCTTTCTGATTTTTTTTTCTTCTTCTTAAAAAAGCCACTCTATTTATATTTTTTTAAGGCGACAGAGTTTTTTTTTTTGTGTGTCGACTCGAACTGCGCGCGGTATGTGATGGATGAATTGGTCTCCGCCGGCGGCGACGACGCCTTGTGCGCGTGGCTGCGAGGCGGTGTGTTCCGTCCCCGCGGCGGCGGTGGTGGTGGTGGTGGTGGGGGAGGCGAGTGCAGCGGCGCCGGGCCACACGATCGCAGAGCTCGGACACAGTTTTCACCTCCTCGTCCCCCCCCCCCCCCCCCCCCCCCCACCCGCCGCCGCCGCCACCGCCCTGCAGTCGAGAGAAAGAGACGATAGAAAGACGGGAAAGCGGCGGCGGTGCCGGTGGACGCCGACGCCCTTCCCCGGCGATGACGACACCCTTTTCTCACGCGGGAGAGAGAGAGAGAGAGAGAGAGAGAGAGAGAGAGAGAGAGAGAGAGAGAGAGAGAGAGAGAGAGGGAGAGAGAGAGAGAGAGAGAGAGAGAGAGGGAGAGAGAGAGAGAGAGAGAGAGAGAGAGAGAGAGAGAGGGAGAGAGAGAGAGAGAGAGAGAGAGAGAGAGAGAGAGAGAGAGAGAGAGAGGACGACGGTCACGTCTTGGAGGGTGTCCTCCTCTGCAGGGATGGATAAAGGATGCGGCGCATCACACAGACTCTCCCCTCTCTCCCTCCCTCTCTGTCCCTCCCTCTCTCCCTCCCTCTCTCCCTCCCTCTCTCCCTCCCTCCCTCTCTCTATCCCTCTCTCTCCCTCCCGATGGTGCGCGGCGATTGAACAGAGACCGCAGCGTGGTCTGCCCTGCTTCCGCCACATCCGCCCGCCCGTCCGCCCGCCTGGCTGGCCAGGGCTGCCAGGGCTGCCAGGGCCGACGGTGCCCCCGTGGCGTAACGCCCCGGCCACCCCGGAGCCGCTGCCTTACCTAACGCCCATGTAAAGGGCTGTACGCTGCCACGACTGTCTCACTCACTCAGTGGAATCAATTTACTAATATCAAGAAGAAAATAAAAGGTGAAAAAAAATCTTAAATTGTCAGGGTGAAATGATGTACCTTGGATTGTTAGTAAAAGTAAAATACGATTATTTTTTTATTTTTTTTGAAAAATGAAATGCATTATGAAGAACAAAAAAAAAAGGTGTAAAAATGTTTGTAGAATAGGGAAAGGATGATCGATGTGATTTAAAATTGTGGACCTTAACTCCTGGGGGACGAATGTGATTGTGTGACCCTTACTGTCGCTTCCGCACCGCCAACGTCCCCCCCCCCCCCCCCCCCCCCCCCCCCTGCCGTAGGCGCCCATACTGCTTGCGCTCCCGGCGCATTCCTAGTGTCGTGTTTGACTTCGGAGGTTTTCGATTATCTCGGTCGTTTTGTACGTGTGCGCTGTGTGTGTGTGTGTGCGTGCCCTGTGTGTGTGTGTGTTCCCAGCTTTCTCTCCCCACGGGCGATATGCATCGAATAGGAGCGCTCTCGGCTCTGGTTGGCCATACCCGAGGCTACACACACACACGCGCACACACACACACACACTCACACACACACACGCGCGCCGTGGGCTGCCGGGGCTGACCGCAAGGTCACCCCGAACGCCCGCCGCCGCCGCCGCCGCCGCCGCCGGCACTTGGCTGTCTGTACGTTTTTAAAGTAGTTTCGTTTTTGGGGGCCGCCGGGGGGGAAAAGAGGAGAGCGGAGGCGGACACGGTGTTGGGCCCTGGTGGCGCCGGCCGGCCGGTCCCCCGGGGAGGCGTCTGCTCTCCCGGCAGCGCTGCGCTTTTGTCTTATTTCTAACACCCCCCCCCCCTAATAATGTGGGTGATCGGTGTCGGGAGAAAATCCGTCGAGTCGCGCCGTCGCCGTTGCGCCTGCGGAGCGCGGGACACTAGAATGTATCGGTCTCTTGTCACAGTATTGCTGTAATGTTTTTCGCCGTTTACTTCTGGTACTTCCGGATGCCGTCTGCGGGACGAGGAGGGAGGGGGGGGGGGGGAGTTATTGGAACTGTGCTGAGAGGCGGTACCTGATTTCACTGCACAGGAGAGAGAGAGAGAGAGGTGGTCGATCGTGAAAGTGACTGCGAGCGGCGGCGGCGGCGGCGGCGGCGGCGGCGGCAGACTCGTGATGTGCAGGCCGGCGGCACCGGCGGGGTCCGGGCCTCTGCGGCCACCGCCACCAGCTGCTCTCACAAGCACCCCCCCCCCCCCCCCCCCCAACGGGACGATATGCAATTTCGCGGATTTTCCCGGCCCGTGGGCGGTCGGCGCCCATGCCCTTATGTCCGTTTTGAGCTACCCTGACTACCCTGTTCCAAGTCAGTAACCTTTTTCCCACTCCCGTTTTCTCCCCCCCCCCCTCTCTCTCTCTCTCTCTCTCTCTCTCTCTCTCTCTCTCTCTCTCTCTCTGCCGCCACACGCTCTGCGCCGCTGACTGCACTGTCATCGGGAGAAGGCCTTTGTCGTCGTCGAGCTTATCGCATCGGCTGAGTAATTTCCGCCAAGCTCCGTCGGCACGTACGGCGGCGGCGATGCGGGCCCGCCACGCCTGGTGTGTGCTGCGGGCCCCGCTGCCGCGGCCCCGTTAGCTGCCGCCCGCCAAGCTTGTTACCATTTACCAGCGTAATTGATATGGGTTTGTCGGGGGGCCCGTTTTCTCCGCCCCCCCCCCCTCCGCCTCTCTCCTCTTGGTCCTATGGTCGTTCGTTTACCTTTTTTTTCCTGACCTCCACCTCCGCCACCACTTCCACCTTTCAATTGATAAATGCCCTTCTCTCTCTCTCCTCACCGTGACCCCAACCAACTGCCCAATCCTGCGGGTGGATCCGCTCGTCTCTCTCTGTCTCTCTCTTTCCATCTCCATCTCTCTCTTCCCTGCCTGCCTGCCATCCTCCTCTTTTCAACACCGTCTCGCGTATGAGATCTCTCTCCTCTTCTCGACTCGGAATCGATAAATCGACTTTACGAAATGGTAATTGGCGGGAGAGATGCGCAGATGCGCCCTCTTGGGTCGGTGGGGCGACTTTCATCTCTCTCTCTCTCTCTCTCTCTCTCTCTCTCTCTCTCTCTCTCTCTCTCTCTCTCTCTCTCTCTCTCTCTCTCTCCCCCCCCCCCCCCCCCCCCCCCCCCCCCGCACTGCTATGCAGTCCGACTGCACGAGAAGAAAGTAGCACCTCGCGCTGTTTGCAGGTCTGCTTTCTACTTCTCATCGATCCCACCGCATCCTGCCTGCTCCTTGCTCCTGATCCTCCCTGCTCCTTACTCCTGATCCCCTCTGCCCCTCTGTCGGAGCGGAAAAGTCGCCAATGTCCTAGGAGGAGGGGTGGGAGTAACTGGAGCGGCCGCGCAGCCCGCGCAGCGCTCGCGGCCACTTGGGCCCCGCAAACAACAACAGCCGCGGCGTCGGATTTCTCACGTTGACGAGGCCTGGCGGCGGGGGCGCGGGGTGTGACGCAAACGGACACAAATGTCAACGCCGTGCTGGAGCGCCCTGCCCGGCTCTGCCCGGCTCTGCCCGGCTCTCGGCGGGGTCGCGGCCTCAAGTTCTGTGGCGGCGGTGGCGCCCCCCGGCGGTTTGGTTATTCGGCCGCACGGCCGAAAAAGGACGTTTTGTCTCCCCTTTTGCATTATTTTGTCTGCACGGATTACGTTCGGATAGTGAGTGGATGTGTTTTTTTTTTTTTTTTTGAATCCATTGGCTTACTTCTTATCGTGGAGAAATGAATGCAATAAAATAGTGTTATATCGGGTAAGTCATCGTAGTCGAATGGAAAGTGTGTTGTCGGCACCCTCTTCCTCTGCTCTGCGGCTCTGTAATAATCTCCACCGTCCCATCTCTCTCTCTCTCTCTCTCTCTCTCTCTCTCTCTCTCTCTCTCTCTCTTCCTTCTTCCTGCTGAAAGGCGCCTCGTCTGCTGCTGCATGTACTACATGACGCACTCCACCCTAAAAAAAGGCCCCCCCTCCCCCCTCCCTCCTCCCTCCTCCAGGCGTCCCCCTTTTCCTGCCTTTTCATTGCCGTCGTAGCCTCCTTAGAGACCTCTCTGCTGCCGCTGCTGTGTCTTGCCCCACCCGCGCGCGCTGCCCCGGCGCTGCCCCGGCGCTGCCCCGGCTGTGCCCCGCTGGCCGGCGCTGAGTAACCCGGTTTACTTTGACTGGTGTGAGGTAAGCCCTCGCCCGGCCTCCTCCGGCGCCCGTGCCCGCCCAGCCCGCGCCCAGGCAGCGCCCAGGCAGCGCCCGCAGACGCCCGCCTCGCCCCGCCGGGCGCCGCGTCCCCGATCTGTTGTGTGACGGCTCCCTCTCCTCCGGCCCCGGGGCCGCCCGGGGGTCCCGCCGTCCTGCCTGCGGTGTGGGTCACCCCATTATGCGGCACCACGACTTGGTCGTCGTGGACGTGCAATCACCCTCGACGCCGCCGCCGGACTCCTTGGAGGAGGCAGCCAGCAGCGGCGGTGGTGGTGGCGGCGACGGCGGTCGCAAGCTTTCGATAGCCATTCCCACGTCGTTGTGCGTGTCGTTATTTTTTTTCAATTTTTCTTTTGCAAAGAAAAAAAAATATATTGCCAAACCATTTTTGTGTGTGTTAGAAGTGGTGGACAGTCACGCGCGAATGCATTGTTTTCCCCGGCGCAATTTTGATGGAAATTTAAACAATTTTTTTTTTGGCTCGTGCCCGGTTTGGCTGTGTGCCTATACACTCACTCAGGCTCCGGGTGGCGGCGGTGGCGGTGGGCGTGCTCACGGACTGATCGCGGACACCAGCCCAGCCCACTTGGCTGCATTTGTTTCGTTTGTGCCACTTGCGTTTGTGTTGCCTCATCGGCGCGGCCTCCTTGCCGGCTGCTGCTGCTGCTGCTGCGGCGGGGGTCCCGGCCGGCTCTCACGACACACGGCCAGCACCCGATATCTCTGCGGCACAACGCTGCCGCCGCCGCCGCCGCCTGGGAACCAGGTTTTGGACGCCCCACATCACCGGCGGCAGTCTTATTTGCGCAACGCATTGACTTTTCCCATCCCGCCCCCCGCCGGCGGCCGCCGCGCTCTTCTCGCCCGCCCACTGTCGTGTACGTGCGCTGTGACGCTACCCCGACGGTCGTGGGAGTGGGGGGCAGTGCGCTGGCCGTGTGGAGGCGCCTGCAGGGTAGGCAGCCGCGGCTCCTGCGCGGCTCCCGCGTCGTGCGGGCCGGCCTACCCCGGCGGCCGCAGGCGCTCGGGGTCCGGAGTCTGTGTCGCGGGCCGCGGCCGCGGGCGGGGAGGGTGCGACTCCACCCGGCTGTGCGTTACCTCGCAGGGGCTCCGCGCTGGCCGCCGCCGCCGCCACCGCCGCCTCCACCCTAAGTGTGTTAATAATGGTAGTAGTGATATGGTTTGGATTGACATTTGGCGGGGCCGGCGGGGCCGAGTGCGTGCGCGGACCGGTGACCCCCCGCGGGGCCACTTCCGGAGTGAATCACTTTGGCGCGGCATCTCTGTCTCTCTCGCCCTCCCGCCCCGGCCCCCGCGCGCGCCTCGCCTCGCCGCTCTCTCACTCGCGCGCTCGCTCGCGCGGCGGCCTGTGGCAGATGGCAGGCAGACTGGCTCGGCCTCGCCTGTGGCCGCCTGCCTGTAGCCGTCGGGACACGCGTTTGCGTTTTTCTCTCCCTCCCTCTTTCTCTCTCTCCCTCTCTTTCTCTCTCGCGCTCGCTCTCCCCGCCCGCCCGCCCGCCCCGCGGCCCTGCTCCCTGCCCTAATGTGCCACTTTCCCAGGGCCATGCCGTGCTGTGCCGCGGGCCAGGCCGCGCCCGCGCCGCGCCGAACCTCGCGCTGCCCCCACCGCTTGGCGCCAGCTTAGCGCCGGCAGCCACCGCAGCGCCGCCGCCGCCGCCGCCGTGGCCCCCGCCCGGCTCGCGCAGCCCACTTCTGGCGAGATGGATGGATGTGTGTGTGTGTGTGTGTGTTCGATCCACTAACGGGGCTGCCTCTTCTGCTCCCCCGCCCGGCCGCCCGGGCCGTCACGGTGGCCGACTCCCCCCGGCGGACGCACACCCCGCCCTCCGGACAAAACGTCCCGTCCCCGGCGGCCGCGTCGTCGGCGTGCACCGGTGCGTCGCGGCCGCCGTCAGGGACGCCCGGCCGGCCGCCGTCTTCGGGGACGCCGCCGTGCCCGGCCCGGCCCCGGCGGCTCCTGCAGGCTGTACAGGGTTGCGCGGCGTTAAGGGGAACAAGGTTCTCTCTACGGCGGCACGGCACGGCGGGGCCTCCTCTGCCCGACGCGGTGGACGTCAACCTGTTGGTGGGGAAGCCGGCGGGTGCTTGTGCTGCCTCTGCAAGGGCTCTCTAGGACGGCGCCGCCCTCGTGTGTGTGTGTGTGTGTGTGTGTGTGTGTGTGTGTCTCGGCAAATAACCAAGCAGGGCGGCGGCGGCGGCGGCGGCGGTGCGATCCCAGAAAACGGGGAACACGGACTGCTCATCCGGGTGGCTGTGTGTGCGTGTGTGTGTGTGACCTGGCCTGGCTGGTGACCTGGTTGGTGGGCGAGGCTGCCTGCCTGCTTGCGTGCCCGCCTCGTCCGCGTCGGGTGGCGGGGTGGGGCGGCACCGCTGCCGCTGCCCGTACCGGATATAGGTTGCAGGTGCAGTCGCCGGCTGTGTGCGTGTGTCGGCTTTATAGGTGGAGGGCATCTTCGACACGAGAACAGGTCACACACGTCGGACCCGGTTGTCCTCCCGCCGGCACAGCGCGGCGGGTGCCTCGTCGTTTTATGCCGCTTTACTTTTTACGTATTTTATTTATTGTTTGGTTGTTCCTTTTTTTTTGGGTGGTCTGCCCTTCGCGCACCTGCCCGGTATATATATATATATAGTGAAGGGCGTTTGGAGATACATTTTCATTGCAAATAAAAATCCGGCCAGCCTTGCTTTGCCCGACTGCGAGGACATCGGGCCGCGCGTCGGGCGATGCTGTTGTGGCCTCGTCCCGAAAGCAGCGCGCGGTCGGTATTTGAACCCGCGACCGTCTCACGCTACGGGGGGGGGGGGGGGCGGGGCGGTGGTCCCTCCCAGAGCAGCAGAGGCTCATTCGCGCTGAAGGGCCGGCCTGCCTCGGCCGGCCACTGGCATTGGACCGCGGGCCCCGTCCATTGGGGACGAGGCCGATACCGCTGCCGCCGGGGGCCCCGGCCGGGCAGGAAGTGGCCGGCGGAGAGGCGACCGGAGCGCTCTGGCCTCGGACGCCGCGGACGACACCCCGGACCGTGCCGCGGGCGGGACGGCCGAAGGCGATGCCGGCGACAGACAGTGATGCTGCGGGGCGTCGTGCCGTTTTTTTTTTTTTTGTTTCCGAAGGATTCGCCGGAGGGACGTGCTGGGGAGTGCCCGACGGCGGCGGGGGTCTGCCGGAGCTGCAGATGCTGGTGCAGCTGGCGCAGCTGGCTGCGGCCGGTGCAGCTGGTGGACGTGAGGCGAGGCACGTACTGCACTTGTGCACTTGTGGCGGCCCCGGACAGCTGATGCAGCAAGCGCCGCGGGCCACCGCCGCCGCAGCAAATATGTTTGCAAACAGCCGCGGGGGGTGGTGGCCAGCCGGCCGTGCCGGTTCGCGGGTGGGTCGGTCGGACGGGGCCGCGGGCGATCGTTGCCACCGGCGGCAGTCGGCACACTACCAAAAGGAACTAATTTTTGATTTTTTTTTTAATTTGGAATATTCCCGTAGCCAAATATTTGTGGATGTTTCCATACCCCTAAAAAAACGACAATTTTTACTTTGCTTCGAGGAATCCATTGAGCCCTAAATTATCGTCTCTTTGCTTCTAAGAAAGTTGAGAGGAATTTTTAAGAATGCTGATCATATTTCCAGCCTGCTTCAACGACTTTGAAGAAATGTCCATAAGGTTAATTCGCTGCAGTGGATATGCGCTTGCACTGACGGCAGCAAGGCCGTGTGCGACTGTGTGTGTGTGTATAAGTGTCTGTGTGTGTGAGGGCTTGGCTTACTTTTAGGCAATCGCCTTGCTGCTGGTGCTCGTGAAAGGAGGGCGCCTGCTTGTCGGCTCTCGCCCGGCTGCCGGCCGCACAACTCGCTCGCTCACTCAACACTCCGGCACGATTGGCCTGGCCTGGCCGGCCAGGGGGGTCCGGGCCGCTGGCCGCTGGCCGCTGGCCGCTGGCCGCTGGGCCCGCCAGCCAGTGCCAGTCAGACGATTTACCCACTTTTGCGTGCCGATTGCTTTCATCGGAGCGGTCCGCAGAGAAGACCGCCGCGCCGCACCTTGCCGCGCTTCTTCGGCGCGCGCCTCTCCTCCTCTCCCTCTCTCCTCCACCTTCTCCTCGTCTCCCTGGTCCTCCTTTCTCTCTCTCTCTCTCTCTCTCTCTCTCTCTCTCTCTCTCTCTCTCTCTCTCTCTCTCTCTCTCTCTCTCTCCTCTCCTTCTCCACGCCGCCGCCGCTGCCGCCGCCGTGGGCGGGGACAAGGACCAGAGGACGGGCGGCGGCGGCGGCGGCGGCTGCTGACCCGACCCCGTACTCAATAGTGCAGCTGGAAACCAGACCGCGGCCGCCGCGGGTCGCCGGGTGGCTGGGCGGGCGCTGCGTGCACCGCTGCGGGGGGTCACCGTGCCGATGCGTTGCGGTTGGGAGGGGGGCGGGGGGGACGTTCGCCTACGCGGCAGGCGTCGTGCTAGGCGCGCGTGCGGTGCGGGCCGGCCTACCCCGGCACCCGCAGGCGCTATCGCCGCCCTCATCGGCACGCCGTCTGCCCCCCCCCCCCCCCCCCCCCCCCCGCCGCCGCCGGTGTCGTGTTCTGTGTATGTATCTGTACCGCGGACGCCTGAAGCGAGACGGGCGGGCTAGGCAGGCGCTATGCTGCCCAGAAGGCCGCGATAGGGACGAAAATAACCGAATAAAAGGCGCTCGCGGGCTTCGAGCTGTGTGTGTGTGTGTGTAGTGTGTGTGTGTGTGTGTGTGTGTGTGTGTGTGTGTGGTGATTGACAGCATTCGGTGTATATACAGCCTGTACAGCCTTCGTGAAAGCCCCCCTCCCCCCTCTCCCCGCCCGCCCCTCCCTCTCCCTCTCCCTGACCAATCGCCTGGCATATGGGTCGCTTGACCTAGCTATCATCTCTCGACCCGTTTTGTGTGTGCCGGGCTGGCTGTGTGCGACCGTCCACCGCCGCCGTGTGAGGCCCCGTGGCCCCGGCCCACTCGGCCCCTTGCCGGTCGAAGTGTGTCGGGCATGATTGATACTGAATGTTTGATGCTCCCGGTGGTCGATGTAGCCTGGCGTGGCGCGCGGCGCTACGTTCGCCCTTCACTGCGGCGACGCTGCTGTTGCACCTTGCCGTTGTTGATGATGCGCCCGTGGGTCGTGCCCCTCTGACACTGCTGTGTGCAGGCCAAGAAAGAGACAACGCGTGCGTGTAATCACGGAGCAGGTAGAAATGTCTGTGTAAACGAAAACGATTGCCTTCGTTATTTAATTTTTTTTTTCAATGGACGCGCGTGCGTGTGTGGTCGGTTTTGTTACGTGCTTTTTACCTTTGATTTTGCTGCGCGGCATTTGCTTCTATTTTTAAAAATATGTCATATACTACTCGCCTGTACAAGATGCTTATAGGGGGGTTTTGGGCAGGCTGTGGCATGTACACACACACACACACACACTAATAAATGTTTGGCCGTGGCGCGCCGTGGGGGGGGGGGGGGGCGCCCTCGGGCCAAGATAGCGTGTTCAAAGAGAGGCGACACACTCTTATCGCTGTTGACCTCGGTGCGCTACCTGGCCGCGCACTGTGAGGATCTGTGTGGGCGCGCATGCGAGCAGCGTGGCGTGGCGTGGCGTGGCGTGGCGTGGCGTGGCGTGCCGTGTCCCGAATGCGTCCGCGGGACTGTACTACTCACTGCAGCGGTGACGTAATACCACCCCCTCCCCCCTGCCGTGTCCTGCCGTCCTTACGACCCACCTCCCGCCCTGCATCCTTTCCCCGATCCTTTTATGTTTTTATTTTGGCGCATTTGTGCCGGGGGACGCCCCCGTCCGGCGGCGGCGGCGGCGCGGCCTGGCCGCCGGCAGCCGGCAGGGCCCCCGCGGTCCGTACCGCACTGGTCCTTATCTAGGTCAGGGTGCGGTATATGGGCCTATACTGGCCTGGCTGGCTGATTTGGGAGGCCGGGCCGGCCGCTGGCTGGCTGGCTGGCTGGCTGGCGGGCTGGCGGGCGGCGTAGCTAACCTAGTTGCGAAGCAGTTACCAGAGTACACACACACACACACACGCACGCACGCACACTCACACAGCGCACTCGTCATGTGTGTGCTGTGGACTAAAAATGCGGCCGCGGGTCAGAGCCGCACAACAGAGGCATCTCTCGGCGTGTATCTGTGACAGCGTTCAGAGGAAAATTTTCCAATCAGTTTTGTCTGGAATTTTATTTCCAAAATTTTCCAATTAGCTTGTAAGTGTTTGTCAAAATGAAAAATTAATGACTTCCAAACAATATTTTCGGAATTTTTCCAGAACATTAAAAAAAAATTGAAATCCATCTCGATGGGTTCTCAAAACTGGATTTCAAAAATGTCTTTTTGCGAACTTGATCGAAAAATTTCTACTTTTCTTCTTAGGTATGTCAATTTTTTCTTTCTTTTTTTTCGTTTCGCTCAGCTGGAGACGTCCCCCACGACCCGCTAGGTGCCAGTGGGCGGGGCCCGCGGGGCCGCATCTAGAACAACGGGCGCCCAATACTAGGACGTATAAATTGGTCATGAGGCCACACGCGGGGAGGAAGGCCGTCCTTATCGCAGAGGATTATATGCACGCCGTCTCTCTCGCTCCCACGCAGAGCACCCGGGCCGTTGTATCGTGTGCGAGCGAGATGGCTGTGTCGTATACTGTACGGGCCCCGAATGTGCGCGGGCGTTTTCGGTTCATGGACAAAAAGCAGGCGGCTGTATAACACCTTAAAGCGCGTGGCCATGTGATCGTCCATGGCATCGGCACTCGTGCACGAGTCGCGCCGAAGGTCCCCCGCCACACACACACACACAGACACACACACACATGCTCGCTGGCTGCAGAGAGAGAGAGAGAGAGAGAGAGCTAGAGAGCTAGCTGTGACGGCAAAGCGGTATGGTATATAGTACGTATATGCGGTGCACATATTTCCTCGTGCAGCGGGCGCCCCTTGTCGCTCACCGCTAATGAGAAGTGTCTTCCTATTCGCTTTTTGGCTCCCGACAGCCGGCTGCGGGTGTGTGACGAAGGTCGGGTTGTGAGTGAAGCAGCAGCAGCAGCGGCAGGGCGCGGCCTCCACGCCAGGCCCTACCCCCCGCGTCCGTCCCGCTTCTTACCTCCCGGGGGTGGAGGCCGCGGCCGGGGTGGAGGCCGCGCGCTGGAGGCCGCGCGCGCACGGGACCCCCCGCGGTGGGGGGTGGGGCTGCCCCTCTAAGAGGATTGGCACGGGGGAGTGGGCGTTGGCGGGGAGCTCACGGTGGACGGCCGGGTGCACTGGTGCTGGTGCCGGGTTATTTGGCGATGGGGACGGGGGCCCCGCGGCCCGCGGCCGGTGCGGCTCGAGGCGTCGGGCTGGCTGTGGGGCGCTGCGCTTCCTCCGCCGTCCACCCCTCGCGGCTCGCGGTGCACGCGCGGTACGGGGTGGAGGAGGCTGCCGAGCCGAGGCCGCCGCCGAAGCCGAGGGCGTGCCGAAGTTCAGTCCGTCGCTCCCGCTGAGCTCGGCTCGCGGCGCTCGGCTCGGCGCGCGGTGGCCTTCCTGCCTCCCCTCCCCCTCTCCCTCCCTCTCCTCCTCCTCCTCCTCCTCCTCCTCCTCCCCCCCCCCGCGGCCCGCCAGCGCCCGGGCCGGGGCAGCGGGTGAGGCCGAAGCCGCGGTCCCGAAGGCAGTGCGGCTCGGAACGGCGCAGTGAGAGGTGCGGTCTCGGCGCGTGTCCGTCGCGGTGCTTCTCGGTGGTGGCTCGTGCCGTGCTCGTGCCGTGCTCGTGCCGTGTCGTGCCGTGTCGTGCCAGCAGCAGTCGTCGCGTGTCAGTGCTTCCGACCGAGGCTGTCGCCGGATTTTTGTCTTTCGGCCGAAATCTGACCACAGTGCGGAAAGGAAAAGAATTTGAAGAAAGGAAAAATTATTGATGATAATTGTGGTGTTGTGCTGTGTGCTGATGTTGTGCCCTCAAGTGTGCGCCGGTGATTGAATTGTGTGCGGCGGGTTTTTATTTTCTGTGGTGGCGAAGTGGAAGTGATAAGTGGAGTGAACGGGAAGAGATCGCGCGCTCACTTACTGGATTACCGCCGATCACCCCCCGCGACGCGGCGCCGAGCCTCGCCCCGGCCGGCCCCGCCATCCCCCGCGCTGACCCCCAAGCCCTCCCCCGGCGGCCCCGGCGGCCCCGGCACTGCGGCAGCTGCAGCTGCTGCAGCTGCGGCCCACGCTCGCCCCACCGTCTCCCGGAACGCTACTACAGTGGAATTGTTCAAATTGGATTTCAATGTTAGGATGGCCCTGGCGAGGTGAGTAAAGAATTTATTTTTTTTTGAAACGTTTGTACGACTTCTATGTGCGTGTGTGTGTGTGTGTGTGTGTGATTTGCGCCGTCCGTGCGCGTGTGCCAGCGGCGGGCCGTGCGCCGCGTGCGCGCAGGCCGACCGACCCAGCGACCTTGGTCGCGGCCGCCGCGGAGGCGCGAGGCAAGGCGCGAGGCAGGCGGCGGCGGCGGCACCAGAGACGGGCTCAGCTGAGCGCGCGTCACGTCACGTAAGCGGCGCCACGCGCGGCACACACACACACACACACACACACACACACACACACACACACCAGGAAGAGCGCGAGAGCCGCCGCGAGGGAGAGAGAGAGAGAGAGATAGAGAGAGAGGGGCCTTACAGTTTGTAATAGTTCGGAAGGCCGAGTCAGATGAGGCTGTCTCTGTCTCTCTCTCTCTCTTCTGCAGAGCAGCAGCTGTTCTGGGGGAGGGGAGGTATGGTTAGGCTGGAAAGAGAGGGTGGGTGGTTGGAGGGTGGGAGGGAGGGAGGTTCGAGCAGGGGGTGGGCTGGTGCGCAGCTGCCCCCCTCCGCTCCCTCAATAAATAGAGACGGACGAGGCTTGCAAGTTTTCTGTCAGCTGCCTGTTGCTGACAGAGAGAGAGAGAGAGAGAGAGAGAGAGAGAGAGAGAGAGAGAGAGAGAGAGAGAGAGAGATGTCATACCACCACGTGAAGTAATGAAGCGCATTGAAAAGCGATCCTTCTTTTTTCTGAGGCCGAGGCGTGTCGCCACCAAGGTCAGCTGATAGTGGGCGCTTATTGTCGGCGTGCAAATATTGCGAGAGGGAGAGAGAAGGAGAGAGCGAGCTCGTCGCGCGTCCTTGTGCAGATGAGTCACCTGTCTCTCTCGCTCTCTGTCTGTCTGTCGCTCTCTGTCTGTCTCTGTCGCTCGCACGGGCTGCCAGGACTTCGCCCTTAGGGGTGTTGCCTCCGCTGCGGGCCGCGGTTCTGTCCATACGTGCCGCACTACACTGTAAAGGTACAATGTGAATATTTCCGTCGCGTCGCACACATAAAGGGCAGGCGGCGGTGTATAGGGGGGGAGCGATCCATTTTGTTTCCGTGTTCGCCGCGGCGTGGGAACCGTTTTCGCTGCCAGCGCTGTGTGTGTGTGTGTGTGTGTGTGTGTGTGTGTGTGCAGCGGCCGGGCGTGTCGGCGTCTGGTCTGGGCGCGCCGCTGCATACGGGGAGGGCAATGCACTCGTGGGTCACTGCGCTCGCTGCTGCAACGCAGCTCGCCGCGCACACACACACACACACACACACAGCTAAGGCTGGCTGTCTGGCAGCGCAGTGCATCCTGAGTTATGTACTAACAGCGTGCACTTGTCGCGGAGGAGCATACATGTAACTTCTGCGCGAAAAATTACATTTAAAAAAAAGCAAAAAAATTCTGAAAAAGATGTACAAGCATTTTACTGTATGTGAGAAATTGCGCGTGTTTTTTTTTTTTTGGGGGGGGGGGAGGGAGGGGTCGACGTAAAGAAAAACACGTGTTAATACGTTTGTCATCTGTCTTTGGCCTGCGGACGGTCTCCGTGTGTGTGTGTGTGTGTGTGTGTGTGTGTGTGTGTGTGTGTGTGTGTGTGTGCCGGCGGTAGCCTCTCCTACACGAGGTGAGGTTGTCTGGAGCCCCGCGGGGGCCGCGAGGTCGGAGTACTCCTGCTTCCTGCTCTGCGTGCACGCCACGCCA